>OX451741.1:1246016595-1246570588 GCA_948472305.1 Vicia faba
GCAACCGCGGCGGGTGCAAAAATCATAAAAATATATTTCTTTTCTCACCTCCACCATCCATTTTATATACAACACATTTTTATAGCCAAAATATACAGATTTTACAAAGAGGCTCCTGCGGAGTACCGTAGATGTTTAGGGTGCTCATACCTTCCCTTTGCATAACCAACCCTGTTACCTTGAATCTTTCCCCCTTTCTTGGGTTATTCGCTCTTTTCCCATTCCTTTGGAAACAATAAAGCGCGGTGGCGATTTTTATTTTTATTTGTATAAAGTTTAGTCAATCCAATGGCTTAGTCTTGAACATTTCTACCGCTACAGAAAAATGGCGACTTCACTGGGGACAAATTGACCTCTTGCTGGTCCATCCCTAAGTGGGTTAAGCCTATCTTTGTTTATATCTGTATATACGATATTGTTGTTTATGTGTTATAATTTGTATATATGTTTGTCTAGATTTTTCCTGGTTTTCAGGGTGCTTGGTGATTACTCATAAGTCCTATACCCGGACCTGGGCAAACTTTAAGATAGGACGAGCGGTATAGTCATGTTAACTTTGAGGGAGTAATCCCAAAAAAGGAGGCATGAGATCCCCCACTCAGTGGAGGCCCCTTTGACTGTAGTGTCGTTTACCGAGTAATCAGGAAGATGTACTGCTTTCGACCTGGGAGCCTGCTGAAACTGAGGACCGTAGAATACCAAACCCATCTTGGCCTTTTAGATGTAGTGCGGAAGCTATGACGGAGTAATCCGAAAATAGTTGTCACGCGATACTACGCTCAGACGAGTCTTTCTTGAGAATATTACTAATTACCGAGTTAATGGGGAAGTTGGTAATATCCGAAGGAAGGATGTAGACTCTGGGAACCTCTTTAACCTTGTTCGGCAGGTGATAACTCCTAGACCAACACCTTATGGGTAGTACCTTCGACCTCATGCTCGTGACGTTGAACCTATGAACCCTATATGTGTGATCTTGTGTGTGATTGTTGCATCATGCATCCATGCACTCATAAGCATCTTTTGAAGAAAACAATATTTCAAGGGATTTACAGGTTGACTATTTGTGAATATCTCAGGTACTTTTAACCATGGATTCTGGAAAGAGAAAGACCAGGAAATACAGTTTCAAGGATCCCAAGATAGATGAGCTGATCAGTCTGATTCCAGAGATTGAGTGTCCTGCAGACTTTCGGAAGAAGTATGGATCCCTTATTCCTCTCATGAAGCTGAAGATGAAGGAGGGTATTCTCTCGACCTTGGTCCAGTTCTATGATCTGGTGTATCACTGCTTTACTTTTCCCGATTATCAGTTGATGCCTACACTGGAGGAGTATTCTTATCTATTGGATTTACCCATTGCCGATCATGTTCCTTTTACTGGTTTGGGGGGTGAGCCAAGACCACATGAGATTGCTGCTTTGATTCATCTGGGGAAGTCTGAGGTGGAAGCCCATATGACTACTAAATGAGGGATTAGAGGATTACCAGCTCAGTTCTTTTTGGATAAATCTTATTACTTTGCCAGAATGAAGAATACGATTGCTTTTGAGGTCATCTTTGCTTTACTCGCTTATGGCTTGTTCTTATTTCCTAATGTGGACAAGTTTGTCGACATTAACGCTATCAGGATTTTCATGATTGGAAACCTGGTTCCTACACTGTTGGGTGATGCTTATTACTCTGTTCATCTTCGGAGTTCTTATTATGGAGGAATGATTATCTGTTGCACGCCTTTGCTGTACCGATGGTTCATCTCTCATATGCCTCAGTATGATGCCTTTTGAGATGTCAAGAAGGAACCCCGTTGGGCTCCTAAGATCATGGCACTTACTCACTCGGATATTGATTGGTATCATCAAGCTTATCATGATATAGAGATTGTTGACAGTTGTGGTAGTTTCCCCAATGTACCTCTTCTTGGTACAAAGGGGGGAATTAACTATAACCCTGTTCTTGCACGGCGACAACTTGGATATCCGATGAGAGATAAACCGAACAGTATTCATTTGAGTAGTTTCTTTCTGAAGGAGGGAGAAAACCACAAGGAAGCTAGGGAGCAGATTGCGAAGGCCTGGCATCACATTCATAAGAAGAGTAGGAAGGATTTGGGGCCTAGGGGTGCTGTTTCTTTAGAGCCATATCTTCAATGGGTCCGATCGAGAGCCATTCAGTTAAAAATGTCGTATACTCAGGAGACACCCATGGCTGATTTATTTGTGAAGACCGCTCTTCCTTTATTAGATGATCTAGAAGAACTTCAGCTCACTTTGGTTAGAATGCAGCAAGAAAGGGATGCTTGGAAGAACAAGTTCCAGACTTTAGAGAGTTCCTATAGAGCAGACTTGAAGGAGAAAGATGATTCGATCGAGATCCCTGAGAGTCGAGCGGTGGAGTCTATGGAGAGGCAAGGAGATTTATTTTCTCCTAGGCCTCAAACAGGTACTGATTACTCACTTCCTTCTTAAAATGATTGGAAGGAGGTTGCCATCAGACAGGTGGAAGAAAACCAGAGGTTGAGGGCTCAGATTGCTAGACTCATAGGGAAGCGCCAGCGTACAGATTGATCTCTATCAGTTTCTTTCTCTCAGGATTTTTAGATTGTATTTTCATCTTGTACTTGGGATCATTGAAACTTGTAATCCATTTTGAAATTATTATAATAAAGAATTTTCAGTATTTCAAATGCGTTATTGTTTTGATGTTTGCAATATGTCTATAGATCTTAAATCCCTTGAAATATTAAAATGATGGAATAAAAATAATCATATGCATTGCATGACATGCATCATATTGCACATATTTCTTGCATTTATTATGCATACCCAGGTGTCTTACCCAGCTTCTTTGCCTCGTTCAGCAAACTGACTCATCACTACAACACTCGGGCTAACTTCAAAAAGAAGATGGACAATTTGGAACAGGAGAATCGAGAGCTGCGCAAAGAAGTTTCTACTCTGAAGGTTGGCTTGGCCAATTTGACTACTCTGATGGAAGCTCTGGTGGCTGCTCAGAATCAGCCACCGAGTGTTCAACCTCAACCAACAAGGGCAAATGCTGAATTTCCTGTTGTTCCTGTATCTGCTATTCCGATTGTTGTTAATAACCGTATGCCTCAGGGTAATCCATGGGGAATGCCGGAGAATTTTGTACCTGAAGGTTTCAATTTGGGCCCCTAAGATGCTCCAGTGGTTCCAAATGCTGTTACTCCAGCATCTCCTGTGGTGCATACTGTTCCTGCTGCACCTCCTTCGGTGAATTTGGTTCCGTTTGAAGATGTGTGTCGTCCTTTCCCTCCGCCGAGTGAAGATTTGGGTCTTTATGACAGAATGGATGATTTTTAAGAGCAGTTTGATAGAATGCAAAGAGAGATGAAGGCACTTAGGGGAAAAGAGTTATTTGGGCAGAACGTGAATGAGCTGTGTTTGGTCCCAAATGTTAAAGTTCCTGCTAAGTTCAAGGTCCCTGAGTTTGAGAAGTACAAGGTGATGGGGTTTAATCTGTAACGTATAGCCTAAATGTAGTACTGCAAGTGTACAGCCTATCGAAGTAATATATAAGATTATCGAACCACAGAGACCAATTGTCAATCTATCAACTCTATTGCTAAGGTGCTTATCTAAGGCGAACAAGAATATTGATGTGAGTGCAGTGCACAAAGTAAATGAGCGAGGTAAATAACAGTTTAAAAGACAGGTTGGAATGTAAATCATGTAATCAGATATTGGTCCGGTCATGCGTAGATGAACCTACTTATGGGGCAGTATTTTCTATTGATAGCAAAGAATCAATTTAACGGGAACTTGTAGCTTTTGACTACTAAGAACCGAGTCTACTCTTTAAATTAAATTCCTTTATTGTCACATATAAAGGGTGCCTTCCGCGTTAAAGAGGTAGACCTATTTTTAAGAAATTGATAGTTTTGACTTAACAGAAAAGTAATTTTACTTGGAAAGATTAACTTAAAGAGACTTTTGGCTTTTGACCAAGAGTCAGATTTCAAACCTACAAACGCGTCCGAAAATAGTTTCAAAATCGTTTTCTAAAAAGGTCAATGATTCCTATTTAACCAATCAACGGCTTTCGCTCTTTTTGTTTGGTTAAATAATAATCAAGTCGTATCATTAGTTTGGACGGCTTTCGATCTTACCCAATAAACATTTAAACACAATTGACTTAAGTTAGAAGCAAAACATCCCCAGAGTATTTTCACTAGCATGATAATTGGAACACAACCATGATGACAATCATTACATCCTAACCTTTATAGTTTAGCCAGACATAATAAGTGCGAGTCTATAAAACGTGTAGACTATGGTAAGAGCATTTAAAGTCTATAAAACGTGTAGACTATGGTAAGAGCATTTAAAGTCTATAAAACGTGTAGACTATGGTAAGAGCATTTAAAGTCTATAAAACGTGTAGACTATGGTAAGAGCATTTAAAGTCTATAAAACGTGTAGACTATGGTAAGAGCATTTAAAGTCTATAAAACGTGTAGACTATGGTAAGAGCATTTAAAGTCTATAAAACGTGTAGACTATGGTAAGAGCATTTAAAATAAAGAAATGCAATAAAATAGAACCTTGCTCCAGTCGGAGACTTGAATCTGATACAAATCTACGGAAAGGTAAGGCTGGTATGATGAACTTCAACCAAAGTGCTCCAAGACTCGATTACAACTCAATCTACATCGCAATAACTCCCCGATGTGAAGAGATTATCACTTTACAGAAACTGATAGTATATGGCTTAAGATTGTACTAAGCTTGGATGAAACTAAAGAATGAAAATCGAAAACTATTTATAGAGGATCCTTGAGGTGCGTAAGGACCAGCATGCCCCTTAACTTCTTTTGAGTGGGAAGCTTGTTGTGAAGGCCGCGGGCGCGGTGGGGGTGGCCGCGAGCGCAGTGGCTGGAACTGCCACATCATGGGAACGTGGCAGTTGATCTCTGGGTGAAAGTGGGTCACGTCATCGCGTTCCTTGTAGCCAGCACGGCGCTGAACGCCATAAGTGCAGAATATCTTGAAAAACCCTAATTTCTTGGCGTTTTGGCTCGTTTCTTCACAGAAGGCTCTGAAATGACAAGAATCCTGAAAACAAAGGAAAAAGGAACATAATACGAGAAAATGATAATAAAAACTAAGGAAAACATGTGATATTTGAGTCAGAAACATAGTGCGATTCAGTGCGATCAAATCCTCCCACGCTTAGACCTTTGCTTGTCCTCAAGCAACAACTCTTAGAAGTAGGTGAAAGAAAATTTTGGTGTATACAGGTTTTGGGCAAAGAGGGCTTCTAAGTCCGAGTGAGGGTGTGTTGTCAGGCACTAACTATCTGAATCAAGGGTATCGTAATTACACTACTCGCAGAAATGCGGACATAAACCTCATAAGTATACAGATCGATCCTAATATCCTTACTATGCTAAGACTTCCCTTTTTTACGAGGTCCTTTTTTCATTCAGGCGCAATCACATTAAGCCCGTTATCCGTACATACTCATGGTGTAGTGACCGGTTAGTGACTCTGATCTCAAGTGATGGGATTCTGGTACAAGAGTTGGTTTAATCCCTTTTTATTTTACCCATTTGCAGTTGCGGGGGATCGGACCGTAGTCCGCCCTACCAAGTCCAGCACCAGATACCTCTGGACCAACTACAACGGATATGCCTTATATATTTTTTTCTTTGCTTTTGTTAGTGCTTACAACTTTCTTGAGTTGAGTAATCTTTGTTTTATAACTTTTAAGGCAAAATAGAGATCATCCACTTATATTCATCGATCCCACACTTAGAGCATGCTTAGGCCGAAGATGACTGCTAAGATAAACTACTTGAAGACCTATTTGTACAGTTTTATTCAAAATCATAGCATATTGGGGAGAAAGGATCTAATCTAGATTTTCAAAAAGGCTTACGGTGTAAAAGCGATAACGAATTTTTCAAAAAGTGAGTGTCCAAGAAATAGACCCTATCTAGGACCTGTCTCATAGCCCAAATCCTTAAAAACAATCATAAATCTTTGAAAAAGAAAAATTTTGTAAGGCTAAAAGGTGGGGGAAATGAAAGGGTACACTACGCAGAAAGACTCGCCTATCACATGCATTTTATTAACTACGAATATAACATACTTAAAAGGAAAAATGCGGAAGGGAAATAAAAGCAGGAAAAACGGAAAATAAAAGCGGAAAATAAAAGCGAAAACGGGAAATAAAAGCGATAAATGCTCCTCCTACACTTAAATCAGACATTGTCCTCAATGTTCCAAAATAAGGTAGGAGGAGGTACCTGAAAACACTAGTGGGGGCCACTAGGACCTTCACCATACCTGGTAGAGTGTATTGGTGTTGTCAGCAATTTCTCAAGCCGCTTTAGTTGCCTTTCTCCGGCTTGGCCACCACGCAAAATGTAACCGTGATACTCCATAGGATTTTCTTGTGGGTGAATAAAGAGAAGGAATGGGATGTAGAAATAATGAAGGTGTGAGAAAGAAAATGAAATAGTGGGGGTATTTATAGGTAGGGAAGAAAAATGGTGGTTGTAAATATTTATGATGGGAATAATGGGAATAAATGTAGTGGGGTTGGTATGGGTAATAAAGGAAGTTATGGTGGGTTAAGAATGGAAGAAAATGGGATTGGAAATGGAAAAAGTGGTAAAATGGGGGGAAAAACGAGCAACTAGCCGTTAGGTGACCGTTGCGTCACCGCGGGCGCGGCAGGGCTTACCGCGGGCGCGGTGAGGTCGAGGCAAGTTGGGCCGGTCTGGCTTCCTTTCCATTGGGCTTGTCCTTCCTTGCCATTAGCTTCAATTTTTGGAGGTGTACCTATTTTTCTTATGAATGTGCATATATGTATGTGAATACATATATACATGTATATTTATTTTATTTTTATATTAAAATTATGGTGACCAGAAAAACAAAAACATTAGTAAATAAATGAAACACATGCATATATATATATAGGTACGGACATCGGGTCACCAAAATAATTATTAACAACGCAGGAAATAGATAATGCAAATAAAAATGAGTCTGAAAAGGAAATCAACATAATACTAATAATACTGGAACTAGATATCTTGTGAACAATACAGATCTATTGCCAACCGGTAGGATGCTCTGCAGGAGCGTCTGGGCCACGCAGCTCAGTCAGCTGGCGTCGAATCTCTGCCAACCTTCTACAGAATAGTTCCAATTAGCAGGGTTGGAAACACAAGTCATCTGAGGGTCTGGCATTGTGAAGGTGTAAACTGTCTGGTCATCGATGAGCAATCTGTACCGATATGGGTGGAAAGAGGCCCTCCTCATGAGCCCACGATCCATGCAAAAGTCTAAATCCAGAAAAGTATATCCACAGTATGGGGTCAGCTGTGCTATCATACTGTCCAAACCCAAAGCAGAAGCTATCTGTGTCACATTCCCTCCGGAATGAATGAGCCCTACAGCGGATCGAGCAGTCTGCTCGAGGCTCTCTATCAAAAAACCTCCGCTAGCTATAGGTCTGGACTGACTGGCACAGTATAGGAAAAGGATCTCCTCAGCGGTGACCAAGTGGTCACAGTAACTCCTCCCAAAGAAAGTGTGGCACAGAACCATCTCGAAATATCAGAAAGCCGGGTTATGGATCTTCCAGGACAGCTGGGTAGAGGGGTCAAGGCTGGCTCTATCAGTAATGTCCTGCCAAAATTTATCAATATCTCTGTCCATGTAGTAACTCAATGGAAACTCAGTGATAGCGGTCGGTCCAGTTTGGAAACCAAGAAAATCCCCGAATTCTTTGGTAGTCAGGGTATACTCGGTACCAAACAATCTGAAACTTAGGCATCCTCGCTCATCTCCTTCACCCACTCGTGGGTTATAATCCATAGAGCTAAGAAACTCCAGAGTAAGGTTTCTGTAGGTTTTGTGGACATCATCAGCATAAGAATCCCAACCAAGTTGGTTACACAGATACCTAATACTTGGCTCAATCCCGAGTGCCTCCATGCAGCTCTGATCGGGGTACCTAGTGGGTACCATAGGTCTAGCAGATAAGGTAGCAAATCGGGCTTTTTGTGCTTCATCTCTGAAAATCATAACCATACCATCGGGGTAATGCATCCTGAAAATATAAACACAAGAAATTAGTCCAGATAAAATATATAAATTACTAAAATAAAATAAAATAAAATTAAGAATAAACCATGGGTTGCCTCCCATGCAGCGCTTGTTTAACGTCGTTAGCTTGACGATTAGATCTTACTTTATGTGGGTATTGGTGGGTCTATAAGAATATGACTAGAGTAGTCAACAGGCAAATCGCCTCCTTTGTATAGCTTCAGTCTTTGTCCATTTACCACAAATGGAGCGCATGAATTGTTTTTGATTTCTACTGCTCCAGACTTTAGAACTTTTGACACTTCAAATGGACCTGTCCATCTTGAACGAAGCTTACCAGGAAAAAGTCGTAACCTTGAGTTAAATAGGAGAACAGGGTCACCAATGTTGAAATCTTTCTTGATGATTTTTTTATCATGCCACATCTTGGTTCTTTCCTTATATATGATGGCATTCTCATAGGCATTCAAGCGAAGCTCTTCCAGCTTATGAATGTCCAAGATACGTTTTTCTCCGGCTTTTAGGTAATCTAGATTCAAGGATTTAATGGCCCAATAGGCTTTATGTTCTAGTTCGAAGGGTAAATGACAGGACTTTCCATAAACCAATTGATAAGGAGTTGTTCCAATAGGGGTTTTATAAGCCGTTCTATAAGCCCATAAGGCGTCTTTAAGTTTTCCAGACCAGTCTTTTCTGGATAATGATACGGTTTTTTCTAGGATCTGCTTAATCTCCCTATTCGATACTTCTACTTGGCCACTGGTTTGCGAGTGATATGGTGATGCTACTCTATGTTTTACTCCGTATTTGCTTAGAAGCTTGTCAAATATCTTAGATATAAAATGCGATCCTCCATCACTTATGACTAACCTCGGGGTTCCAAACCTAGGAAAAATAATATTCTTAAACAGTTTGATAACTACCTTGGTATCATTTGTGGGTGATGCAACAGCTTCTATCCACTTTGAGACATAATCGACAGCTACTAGGATATACTTGTTACCCATTGAGGAAGGAAAAGGTCCCATGAAATCTATACCCCAGACATCAAATATTTCCACTTCTTGGATGTTACTTAAAGGCATTTCATCACGTCTTGAGATGTTCCCAGTGCGTTGGCATCGGTCACATTTTGTAATGTAAGTGTGGACATCGCGCCATACAGTAGGCCAATAAAAACCTGCTTGAAATATTTTGGCGCATGTTTTAGATGTGCTTGCATGTCCACCATAAGGTGAAGCATGACAATGTTTAATGACGTTGCCTACTTCTTCTTCCGGCACACATCGTCTGAATATATTATCTATTCCTCTTTTGAATAGGAGGGGTTCATCCCAAAAGAAGTGTTTAACATCTCTAAAAAACTTCTTCTTTTGTTGGTAGCTTAAGTCAGGGGGTATGATATCAGCGGCTAGATAATTCACAATATCTGCGTACCATGGTATGTTGTTCATGGTTGAGATTTCCTCATAGGTCTCTTCTTCAGTTGAGTTTATCCCAACTATCAATCTTTCATAAGTAGAGTGATCGTCTATAGGTATAAGTTCAGGCTTAAGGTGTTCTAACCTAGAGAGATGATCAGCTACTAAGTTTTCAGCTCCTTTTTTATCCTTAATATCCAAGTCAAATTCTTGGAGTAAAAGTACCCATCTGAGCAATCTAGGCTTAGCATCTTTCTTACTTAACAAGTACTGGATTGCTGCATGATCTGTGTATACTATTATTTTTGCTCCCACCAAATAAGATCGAAATTTATCAATAGCAAAAACTACGGCTAGCAATTCCTTTTCTGTGGTTGTATAATTTAGCTGGGCAGCGTCTAGTGTTCTACTAGCGTAGTAAATTGCATGCAGTTTCTTGTCTTTTCTTTGCCCTAGTACAGCTCCTACAGCGAAATCACTGGCATCGCACATGATTTCAAAGGGTTGTGTCCAATCAGGTGGTCTTATGATAGGTGCTGAAATAAGAGCTTGCTTTAAAACTTCAAAGGCCTCAAGACATTTTTGGTCGAATTCAAACTCGACATCCTTCACCAATAAGTTAGTTAAAGGTTTTGTTATTCCGGAAAAATTCTTGATGAAACGTCGGTAGAACCCGGCATGTCCTAGAAAACTTCTTATTTCCCTAACGGTCTTAGGTGGGTTTAAGTTTTCTATAACTTCTATCTTGGCCTTATCGACTTCTATACCTCTTTCAGAAATAATGTGTCCCAAGACTATCCCTTCATTTACCATAAAGTGGCACTTTTCCCAATTCAACACAAGGTTTACTTCCACACATCTTTTTAAGATTTTCTCTAAGTTCGAGAGGCAGTTGTTGAAATCAAACCCACACACTGAAAAATCGTCCATAAATACTTCCATAATTCCATCTAGGTAGTCTGCGAAAATTGACATCATACAACGTTGGAAAGTGGCAGGTGCATTACAGAGTCCAAAGGGCATTCGTCTATAAGCGAATGTTCCATAAGGGCAGGTAAATGTGGTTTTTTCTTGGTCCTCTGGGTGAATAGGGATTTGGAAAAACCCCGAATACCCATCAAGATAGCAGAAACATGAGTGTCTTGCTAGACGTTCAAGCATCTGATCTATAAATGGGAGAGGGAAATGGTCTTTTCTCGTTGCCTTATTCAACTTTCTGTAATTAATACATATACGCCATCCTCCTTCTGTTCGTTTTGCCACATGCTCACCTTTCTCATTTTTCAGAACAGTGATACCTCCTTTCTTGGGTACCACATGGACTGGGCTTACCCATTCACTATCTGAAATTTGGTATATGATACCAGCTTCTAATAACTTAAGAACTTCTTTCTTGACTACATCACTCATGATAGGGTTTATTCTTCTTTGATGTTCTCTTGAGGGTTTTGAATCTTCTTCTAGCATAATCCGATGCATGCATACGGATGGGCTTATACCTCTTAAATCTGAAACTTTATACCCTAAAGCTGAGGGATATTTTCGCAAGGTATCTAAGAGTTGATTTGTTTCTATTTGGTTTAGAGCGGCGCTAATTATAACAGGTTTATTCATCTCTTCATCCAAAAACTCATATCTTAGATTCTTGGGTAGTTCCTTAAGTTCTATAGTGGTTTCCTCAGTACGCGGCATAAGGTCAGGGGTAAGAGCTAAGCATTCGAAAAGGTTGTCGTCAATGTATGGTTCGATACTCTTAAATCCGTCATCCTCTAAAATAGGGGTTGATGGTAATTTGATTAAAAATTCGTTTTGTTCGAGCTCATTTACACATTCATCAATGACGTCGATGGCATAACACGCATCTCCTATCACTGGTGCCATTAGAAATTTTGATAAAATGAACTCAATCTTTTCATCTCCTACCTCGAAAGTCAGTTTCCCTTTCTTAACATCTATTATAGCTCCGTCGGTCGATAGGAAGGGTCTTCCTAAGAGGATTGGGATGTCTTCATCTTCTTTAATATCCATTACGACGAAGTCGGTCGGAATGTACAACTGACCAATTTTGACAGGTATGTCTTCTAAAATACCCATGGGATATTTGACAGATCTATCAGCTAGTTGTAAGGACATCTTAGTAGGTTGAAGTTCTCCTAATTTTAACCTCTTACAGACGGCCAGAGGCATCAGACTTACGCTTGCTCCTAGGTCTAAAAATGCTTTGTCGATCATATGGTTACCTAGGATGCAAGGGATAGAAAAACTTCCAGGGTCTTTATCTTTCTTGGCGAGTTTATTTTCAGATATAGAATGACATTCTAAAGGCTTGGGATCATCGAGTCGCCGTTTATTGGTCAAAATATCTTTCAAAAACTTAGCATATGATGGTATCTGGGTTATAGCTTCAGTAAAAGGAATCTCAACATGGAGTTTCTCTATTACCTTAATAAACTTTTGGTACTGGTTTTCTACTTTGGTGTTTTTCAGCCTCTGTGGGAACGGAATAGGTGGTTTATAAGGTTGTTGAGTGTTATTCCCTACTTCTGGTTTTGAATTCTTTTCTGGTTTCTCTGGTTCCTCTACCTGGTCTTTAGGCGTAGCATCTTCCATAGGTTTTTATGATGTGCTTAAGTTAGGATTTCTAGGCCCTTCATAAGCAGTTCCACTTCTTAATGTGATAGAATTTGCTTGGCCTTTTGGATTTGGTTGAGTTTGTCCAGGAAATTGTCCTCCAGGTGCAACTTGTACAGAGGTGTTTTGTGCTACTTGGGAAATCTGAGTCTCAAGCATTTTGGTGTGGGTTATTATCTGGTCAAACTTGGTTGCCAGTTGAGTAACTAGTTCGTTCGTGTGAATGTGTTGGTTCATAAACTCCTTATTTTGCTGGGTTTGAGCCTGAATAAAGGTGTTTATGGTTTCTTTAAGGTTTGGTCTTGGGGGCACTATTTGCATAGGTTGGTTTTGTTTTTGCATTTGGAATCCTTGAGGTCTCGAAGGTCCGGGATTTTGGATAGGGTTATTGTTTTTGTAAGAGAAATTCGGGTGGTTCCTCCATCCAGGATTGTAGGTATTCGAGAAAGGGTTCCCTTGGGTATAGTTAACTTGGTCTGAGCTAGATTCGTTCAAAAGGTTACAGTCAACGGTTTGATGTCCTTGAGTTCCACAGAGTTCGCATTCCGATTGGATTGCTGCTACTGTGGTTGGGTTTTGAGACATGTTCTCGATTCTCAAAGCTAGGGCGTCCATTTTGGCATTAATCATGTCCATGCAACTTACCTCATGCTTTCCTCCATGGCTCTCCTTTTTCTCTACTGTCGCTCGTTCTAATCCCCACTGGGCGTGGTTTTGGGCCATGTCCTCTATTAGGGCACAAGCGTCAGGGTAAGGTTTGTTCATCAACGCTCCGCCAGCGGCAGTGTCTATGGACATCTTTGTGTTGTAATGGAGTCCATTATAGAAGGTATGTATGATTAACCATTGCTCCAGGCCATGGTGCGGACAAGCTCTTAAAAGTTCTTTATATCTCTCCCAGGCATCAAAAAGTGATTCGCCTTGGTTTTGGGTGAAACAAGTGATCAGGTTCCTAAGAATAGCGGTCTTGCTTGGTGGAAAATACCTCGCAAGAAAAGCTCTCCTAAGGTCTTCCCAAGTTGTTATTGAGTTAGTTGGAAGGGCGTCTAACCAGTCGTGAGCTTTACCTCTAAGGGAAAAAGGAAACAGTCTTAAACGGATAGCTTCGGGCGTGGCTCCATTTGCCTTAAGGGTGTCAGCTAACTGGATAAATACCTTTAAATGTTGATTCGGGTTCTCGGTAGCGAGACCAGCGAATTGGTTTTGTTGTACTAATTGTAATAAGGAGGGTTTTAGTTCAAAGTTGTTGGTAGTTATAGCAGGGTTTACTATACTAGAACTAGGTTCCTCGTTAGATGGTTGGGCGAATTCCTTGAGCGGTCTTTGGTTACGATCTTCTGCCATAGCTCTTCTTATCTTGCGTATAAAAAGACGGGCACGAGCGTAACGTTCAGGTTCTACTAAAGGATCTATTAGGTTACCGGTGCCACGATTTCTACGCATCTACCGGCTAGAATAGCCTTAGTCTAAACGGGATAACAATAGGGTACGAAATTTGACGAAGTTGGTCCCCGGCAACGGCGCCAAAAACTTGGTGGGGTTTAATCTGTAACGTATAGCCTAAATGTAGTACTGCAAGTGTACAGCCTATCGAAGTAATATATAAGATTATCGAACCACAGAGACCAATTGTCAATCTATCAACTCTATTGCTAAGGTGCTTATCTAAGGCGAACAAGAATATTGATGTGAGTGCAGTGCACAAAGTAAATGAGCGAGGTAAATAACAGTTTAAAAGACAGGTTGGAATGTAAATCATGTAATCAGATATTGGTTCGGTCATGCGTAGATGAACCTACTTATGGGGCAGTATTTTCTATTGATAGCAAAGAATCAATTTAACGGGAACTTGTAGCTTTTGACTACTAAGAACCGAGTCTACTCTTTAAATTAAATTCCTTTATTGTCACATATAAAGGGTGCCTTCCGCGTTAAAGAGGTAGACCTATTTTTAAGAAATTGATAGTTTTGACTTAACAGAAAAGTAATTTTACTTGGAAAGATTAACTTAAAGAGACTTTTGGCTTTTGACCAAGAGTCAGATTTCAAACCTACAAACGCGTCCGAAAATAGTTTCAAAATCGTTTTCTAAAAAGGTCAATGATTCCTATTTAACCAATCAACGGCTTTCGCTCTTTTTGTTTGGTTAAATAATAATCAAGTCGTATCATTAGTTTGGACGGCTTTCGATCTTACCCAATAAACATTTAAACACAATTGACTTAAGTTAGAAGCAAAACATCCCCAGAGTATTTTCACTAGCATGATAATTGGAACACAACCATGATGACAATCATTACATCCTAACCTTTATAGTTTAGCCAGACATAATAAGTGCGAGTCTATAAAACGTGTAGACTATGGTAAGAGCATTTAAAGTCTATAAAACGTGTAGACTATGGTAAGAGCATTTAAAGTCTATAAAACGTGTAGACTATGGTAAGAGCATTTAAAGTCTATAAAACGTGTAGACTATGGTAAGAGCATTTAAAGTCTATAAAACGTGTAGACTATGGTAAGAGCATTTAAAGTCTATAAAACGTGTAGACTATGGTAAGAGCATTTAAAGTCTATAAAACGTGTAGACTATGGTAAGAGCATTTAAAATAAAGAAATGCAATAAAATAGAACCTTGCTCCAGTCGGAGACTTGAATCTGATACAAATCTACGGAAAGGTAAGGCTGGTATGATGAACTTCAACCAAAGTGCTCCAAGACTCGATTACAACTCAATCTACACCGCAATAACTCCCCGATGTGAAGAGATTATCACTTTACAGAAACTAATAGTATATGGCTTAAGATTGTACTAAGCTTGGATGAAACTAAAGAATGAAAATCGAAAACTATTTATAGAGGATCCTTGAGGTGCGTAAGGACCAGCATGCCCCTTAACTTCTTTTGAGCGGGAAGCTTGTTGTGAAGGCCGCGGGCGCGGTGGGGGTGGCCGCGAGCGCAGTGGCTGGAACTGCCACATCATGGGAACGTGGCAGTTGATCTCTGGGTGAAAGTGGGTCACGTCATCGCGTTCCTTGTAGCCAGCGCGGCGCTGAACGCCATAAGTGCAGAATATCTTGAAAAACCCTAATTTCTTGGCGTTTTGGCTCGTTTCTTCACAGAAGGCTCTGAAATGACAAGAATCCTGAAAACAAAGGAAAAAGGAACATAATACGAGAAAATGATAATAAAAACTAAGGAAAACATGTGATATTTGAGTCAGAAACATAGTGCGATTCAGTGCGATCACAAGGGCAACACATGCCCTCGTGCTCATTTGGTGATGTATGTAAGGAGAATGTCAACCCACACTGATGATCAGCGTCTACTAATTCACTTTTTCCAGGATAGTCTAACCGGCGCAGCATTGAAATCGTACATGAGTTTAGACAGCGCCAACATCCATACCTCTAATGATTTGGGAGAAGCATTCATAAAACAATACAAGTACAATGTGGACATGGCACCCGATCGTGACCAGCTTAGGGCCATGGTTCAGAAAGACATAGAATCGTTTAAAGAGTATGCACATAGATGGTGCGAAGTGGCGGCACAAGTGATTCCTCCCATGGAGGAAAAAGAAATGACTAAAATTTTTCTGAAGACGCTGAGTGCCTTCTACTACGAAAGAATTGTAGAAAGTTCCCCGAGTGATTTTACAGAGATGATAGGAATGGGTGTCCGCCTAGAAGAGGCAGTAAGAGAAGGCTGTTTGACAAAGGGTGAAGGATCTGGAGGTATGAAGAAGCCAGCTTATGGGTTTACGAAGAAGAAAGAGGGGGATACCAATGCTGTCATACAAGAGAGGAGAGTGAATGCTCCTAGAAGGAATTTTCAACGTCACCAGCAAGTTGCTTCAGTGACTCCTGTTATGAATGCCTCTCCAACTACCGTTGCTTATCAAAGACAATCCCAGCAGGGGAACCAAGGGAATAATCAGAGAAGGGAGAACTATGACCCTATTCCCATGAGTTATGCAGAGCTACTACCAGCATTGATTCAGAAGAAGTTGGTCCAGACACGACCACCTCCAGCAGTACCATCACCTTTGCCTTGGTATTACAAAGCAGACCAGACGTGCGCCTTTCATCAGGGAGCACCAGGACATAGTGTTGAGAATTGTTATCCTTTGAGGACCGAAGTGCAAAGGTTGGTGAAGTCTGGAATTTTATCTTTTAAAGACATGGGACCTAATGTGAAAGACAATCCTCTACCCAAGCACGGGGGGGGGGGGGGGGGGGGGGGGGGGGGGGGGGGGTGAATGTTGTGAATATGGTGGCCGGTTGTCCCGGTGATTTCCAGATTTTTGACATTAATCTGGTTAGAGGGTATTTGGTAAAGATGCATGCAGATCTATGTGAATTAAGTTATTATACGCATGACCATGCCAGTTGTGTTGTTTGCAGTACAAACATCCAGGGTTGTGAGAAGATAAAGGCTGATTTGCAGGAGATGATGGATAAAGGTTTAATCTATATAATCAGGTCTAGGGCAGAATATGAGGAGGAAGTGAATATGGTTTCTGGATGTCCGGGTGAATTCAGAATTTTTGAAGTAGAGCATTTGAATGAAGATCTCGTACAGTTGCATGCTACCTTTTGCCGTACTGTTGGTCAGGTGGAGCACCAATATGGGTCTTGCATAGTTTGCTGTTGAGACCCCAGAGGATGTTCTATTTTGAGAGAGGGTGTTCATCTGCTGTTAGACAATGGGACTATCAAGATCACAGGATAGAGGGATGATTATCACGAGATTGATATGGTTGAACTTTGTTTGATGGAAGAAGAGTCAGAGGAAGAATATGCCTCCGCGAATGAGTATTTTTCTTCATACAAAGATTTGTTTGCCAGAAATGACCTTTTGAGGGCTGATTGTGTTGAGGAAGGTGTAAACGCCATTGTACCTTGTTTTGGTGCACCCGCTCATCTTGAGGTGGAGTACCATAGCAAACCAGCTGTTACCCCATTGGTAATTAGTCTTCCAGGTCCTGTTCCCTATAAATCGGATAAGGCTGTGCCTTACAAATACAACTCTATAATATTAGAAGATGGGGTGGAGGTTCCCATCCAGCCAATTCCAGATGTTGGGAATATAGTTGATAATAGCAGGGTGACCCTTAGTGGTCGTGTGTTTGCGCCGGTTATTCGAAAAGATGTTGTTGCTGGAAAGAAGTGGATGATATCCTGAAGGTAATTAAGATGAGCGACTACAAATTTGTAGATCAGCTATTGCAGACTCCTTCAAAGATATCCATCCTGGCATTACTGGTGAATTCCTCTGCTCATAGGGAATCATTGATGAGAGTACTAGACCAAGCTTTTGTAGAGAATGACATGTCGTTGGATCAATTCAGCAGCATAATTGGAAACATCACGTCATGTAACAACTTGAGTTTCTGCGATGATGAGTTACCAAATGAAGGGAGGAATCACAACCTGGCCTTCCACATATCCATGAACTGCAAGAATGACTCGCTATCTAATGTGCTAATTGATAACGGATCTGCGTTGAATGTTATACCAAGAAGTACCCTCATGAAGTTTAAGTATCAGGGAACACCTATGCACCCGAGTGGCATCATTGTGAAGGCTTTTGATGGGTCGAGGAAATCTGTCATCGGTGAAGTGGACTTGCCCATCCATATAGGACCACATTTGTTCTTGATAACTTTCCAGGTAATGGATATTATTCCCGCGTATAGTTGTTTGCTTGGACAGCCATGGATACACGAAGCAGGGGCTGTCACTTCAACTCTGCATCAGAAGCTAAAGTTTGTGCATGAAGGGAAGGTAGTGATCATAAATGGGGAGCATGCGTTGTTGATATCCCATCTATCCTCTTTCAGTATTGTAGAAGCGGATGAGGCTGTTGTTAGAACCCAGTTCCAAGCCCTATCCATTGACAACATAAGGAAGAATGAGAATTCTGTGGTTTCTTTGAAGGATGCACAGTAGGTTGTGCGCAATGGTCATAATGGAGTTTGGGGACGACTTATGGATCCACCCTTGAACAAAAATATAGCTGGTTTAGGTTTCTCTTCGAGGAATGGTAAAGGCGAAAATTGGAAATCAAAGTCTTCTGTGAACAATTATCATGATGTTTTCCGCAGCGGAGGCTACGTCCATCCGATTGGTTCTGGAATTAATGTTGTTGAAGAGGATGAAGCAGAGCAGGAAGCACCTAATTATGTGACGCATGGAGTCCAAGTTCAAAACTGGGTCACCATTGATGTTCCTTCTTGCATACATGTTTCAAAGTAATTTGTTTTGTTAATCTGTTTCTTTCTTTTGAAAAGCTTTCACTCTGCCCAAGGTGGAAGTATTAATGTTGTAGGGCTTATCTATTTTCTATAATTGATAAGATCATTAATAAAGTAGTCTTTGCTTCCAAATTATGTCTTTTATTTTCTGCCTTTTTCTTGGGAAATGGTAATAAATAATAAAAAACCTCTTTCAAAATAAATAATAACTTAAAATTAATCTGCATGATCATTTGTTATATGTGTCAGTTTCTAAAAGAAATCATAAATCACATGTGCAGATTAATTAAAAAACCCGTTGAATACAATGACCCTGCACCCTCTCCCAACTTTGATTGTCCTGTGTTTGGGGCCGAAGAAGAAGATTATGATGAGATTCCAGAAGAGGTCTCATGGTTGCTTGAGCACGAGGAGAATACCATTCAGCCATATAAGGAGCCTTTGGAAGTGGTTAATTTGTGTTCAGAAGAAGATCCGAAGGAGGTTAATATTGGAGCATCGTTGCATCCTGATGTGAAGAGAAGTTTGATTGAGCTATTGAAAGAGTACATGGATATTTTTGCTTGGCATTATCAAGATATGCCTGGTCTAAATACAGACATTGTCGAGCATCGCTTGCCGTTGAAGCCAGAGTGTCCGCCAGTTAAACAAAAGTTGAGAAGAACCCACCCAGATATGGCAGTAAAGATCAAAGAGGAGGTCTTAAAGCAGATTAATGATGGTTTTCTTATGACATCAGTGTAGCCTCAATGGATTTCCAATATTGTCCATGTACCGAAAAAGATGGAAAAGTCCGCATGTGCGTAGATTACAGAGATCTAAATAAAGCTAGTCCAAAAGATGATTTTCCATTGCCTCACATTGACATGTTAGTGGATAGCACAACAAAATTCAAGGTATTCTCGTTCATGGACGGATTTTCCTGGTATAATCAAATAATAATGGCTCTAGAGGACATGGAAAAAACAATGTTTATCACACCCTGGGGAACATTCTGTTACAGAGTGATGCCCTTCGGGTTGAAGAACGCTGGTGCAACATACCAGAGGGCTATGACAACCCTATTCCATTATCTGATGCACAAGGAAATCAAAGTATATGTTGATGATATGATTTCAAAATCCCAAACTAAATAAGGGCATATAGAAGATTTGTTGAAGTTGTTTCTATGTTTGAGGAAGTATCGTCTCCGCCTGAATCCAAATAAATGCACCTTCGAAGTTAGATCGGGGAAATTGTTGGGTTTTATTGTTAGCCAGAAAGGAATTGAAGTTGACCCTGACAAAGTCAAGGAAATTCAAGAAATGCCAGCGCAAAGAACTGAAAAGCAAGTCAGGGGTTTCCTCGGGCGTTTGAATTATATCTCTAGATTTATTTCCCACATGACTGCAACATGTGAAATGATCTTTAAGTTGTTAAAGAAATATCAAGGTTGTGTATGGACGGATGACTGCCAAAGGGCATTTGAAATTATTAAAGAATATCTGCTTGAACCTTCTATCTTGCTCCCTCTTGTAGAAGGAAGACCGTTGATTATGTATCTGACAGTGTTAGATAAATCCATGGGTTGTATTCTGGGACAACAGGATGAAATAGGAAAGAAAGAGTTCGCCATTTATTATCTCAGCAAAAAGTTCACTGATTGTGAGTCGCGGTATTCTATGTTAGAAAAAACATGTTGTGCTTTGGCCTGGGCGTTAAAGCGTTTGCGGTAGTATATGTTAAATCATACTACTTGGTTGATCTCCAAAATGGATCCAATCAAGTATATTTTTGAAAAGCCTGCTCTTACTGGGAGAATTGCCCGCTGGAAGATGTTGTTATCTGAATATGATGTTGAATACCGCACTCAAAAAGCTATCAAAAGTAGTGTGTTGGCAGATTATCTTGCTCACCAGTCGGTTGAAGATCATCAGTCTGCAGGATATGAATTCCCCGATGAAGATGTGATGTTCTTGAAAGTGAAAGATTGTGATGAACCATTGCCTGAGGAGGGCCCCGACCCTGAATCTCATTGAAGTATGGTAATTGATGGAGTTGTGAATGCTTATGGTAAAGGAATTGGTGTTGTGATTGTTACTCCTCATGGATCACATATTCCTTTTTCTGCGAGGTTAAAATTTGATTGCACTAATAATATGGCGGAATATGAGGCTTGCATCACGGGTCTTGAGGAAGCTATTGATCTCAGAATCAAGATTTTAGATGTGTATGGTGATTCAACTTTGGTAATAAATCAGATTAAAGGAGAATGGGACACTCGTCACCCTGGCTTGATCCCTTACAAAGATTATGCTAGAAGATTACTACCCTTCTTCAATAAAGTTGAATTCCATCACATTCCTAGAGATGAAAACCAAATGGCAGATGCTCTTGCAACTCTGGCTTCCATGTACCAAGTAAATGCTTGGAATGATATACCCTGAATTACAGTTCGACAGCTAGATAGGCCCGCTCATGTGTTTGTGACAGAGGAGATAGCAGATGAAAAACCTCGGTATTATGATATCAAACATTTTCTTCAGACTCAGGAATACCCATTTGGTGCATCAAAGAAAGACAGAAAGACACTGAGAAGATTGGCAGGCAGTTTCTTCCTCATTGAAAATGTGCTATACAAGAGAAATTTTGACATGGTCTTGCTCAAATGCGTGGATAGACACGAGGCAGACATGTTAATGCATGAGATTCATGAAGGTTCATTTGGCAGTTATGCTAATGGATATTCAATGGCTAAAAAGATGCTAAGGGCAGGATATTATTGGTTGACAATGAAATCCGATTGTTACAAATTTGCAAAGAAGTGCCATAAATGCCAGATTTATGCAGATAAGATCCATGTGCCTCATACACTTCTCAATGTGATTTCCTCCCCATGGCCTTTCTCTATGTGGTGTATTGACATGATCAGGATGATAGAACCCAAGGCTTCGAATGGAAACCGTTTCATCTTGGTAGCAATTGACTACTTTACCAAATGGGTAGAGGCTGCTTCATATGCCAACGTTACCAAACATGTGGTGGTGCGTTTCATCAAAAACAATCTTATATGCCGATGCGGTGTGCCAAGTAGAAATCACTGACAATGGCTCAAATTTGAACAACAAGATGATGACGGAACTGTGTGAGGAATTCAAGATTGTCCATCATAATTCATCTCCATACAGGTCAAAGATGAATGGGGTTGTTGAAGCTGCTAATAAGAATATCAAGAGAATTATCCAGAAAATGGTTGTCACTTATAAGGATTGGCATGAAATGCTCCCTTTTTCTCTACATGGATATTGAACATCTGTTCGCACTTCAACAGGAGCGACCCCGTTTTCTCTAGTGTATGGAATGGAAACTGTACTCCCTGTCGAGGTAGAGATTCCCTCGCTGCGTGTGATAATGGAAGCCGAATTGACAGAGGCTGAATGTGTTCAGAACAGGTTTGACCAATTGAATTTGATTGAAGAGAAGAGAATGACAGCTTTGTGTCATGGGTATTTATATCAGAAAAAAATGAAGAAAGCATTTGATAAAAAGGTCAAACCTCGTGAATTCAGAGAAGGCGACCTCGTGCTCAGAAAGATCATGTCTTTCAACACTGATTCTAGGGGCAAGTGGACTCCCAATTTTGAAGGCCCGTATGTTGTCAAGAAAGCCTTCTCTGATGGTGCATTAATTCTTGAAACTATGGATGGCGGGAGTTCCCACGTCCCATGAATGCTGACGCAGTCAAGAAATACTTCGCCTAAAGAAATAAAAGAACAGCTCGCTAAGTTGAAAACCCGAAAGGGCGGCTTAGGCAAAAAGGAGCGTCTCGGTAGGCCGAAAACCCGAAAGGGGGGTCTAGGCAAAAATTAGAGACATAAACAGAATAAATTTCCCACTAAGTTGAAAACCCACAAGGGCAACTTAGGAAAAAGTTAGGGATTTTCTCGGCAAGTAACTACGTCAGACGAAACTTGATCACCAAAGCAACAATCTTCTCAGATCCTCACCATACTTCAACGGAGGTTGCTGCTCAGGATTTCAAAAGTTGTTAGGGGGGATAGTGGTCATTGTATCTCAATGTATCTTTTCCATTATGTATTACCATTTCCCAAATTTTCTAATCATCCATGGAGTCTCGCCATTCGCAGACTACCATTCTATTAATGAAATTCGAGCTTTTGCCCAATTCTTTGTATTCTTAAATTATATTTAGCTTGCAAAGACTTCATTTATTACTGATAATAACTTTTAAAGCAAAGAGATTAAAAAGCAAAATTGACTTTTAAAAAAAAAGAGATCTTTACAATTCAACTTACTTTGGGATTTGTGATGAAACAATGACAAAAAAAATGGTGATCCCAGGGATGAACACATTTTGGTTTCTTTAAGAAGATTTACTTCCTTCACAAAGGTTTTCTCAGGTCATTTTACTGGTATGTGCGCAATCTTTGTGTGTTTCCCAAATAGTTAAAGATGATATCAGTGGGTACAAAGTACAGTATTTGTGTTGGTGATTCCATTATCCCCAATCAAGTCTTGATTCGCTTTTGATTTTGGGTTTGCATGGTCAGAGGCCTTCGTCCCAGCTTCCCCAGCAAAGTTTTCCCTCATATAATGAAAGGTTTTATTCCCTTGGTGTGCTGAGGTGTCTCTCTTTTTACAGTATCAGCACTAGTATTGACTTCTTGATCTCCCAGGAGGGTTATCCCAGGGCATCTCTTGTTGGAATGAGGGTTCGTGGTGAAAATTTCCAACCCGCAATTTCTTTTCTCTTGGGAGGTAGGCTTGAATTCCCCAGTAAGGTTTGGTTGTTTCGACGTCAGTTTGCCTTATTTAAGGTTGATCTTGCAATCTCCAATATGCATGTTACTTTTGGAAAACTGTTTCTCCGATGAACCCGGAAGCAGGGTGTTCTATCCCGGTGTCTGTTTGATTTAAGCTACAGTCGGATTATGTTCTCCTCAATGAAGTTAATGCAATAGGTTTGGTTTCCGCAGTCGCTTTCACCTATCTTGGATTGATCTTTCTGATTGAAGCTTAGCCCAATGTTGTTAGTAACTGAGGCGGTTTCGTTTGTCTGCACTGATTATGTATCCTTTTTATCAGCATATGCACAATAGCACTCGTACATTCATACATGAATCATACATTGCTAAAATCATCATTCATGGACATTGTGTTTCTAACCTTTACTGCAGCGCTCTTTGTTTGTTTGAATTTGGTCTTCCCTCCTGAGTTTATTTCTCAAAGGATAAATCTGCTTTGGCCGTCTTGTTCCGGTATTTTTTGTGAATTGGATTTGTGGTTGCATGACGATGTCGTGTATTATGGATTTATGAAAACTTTGAATTTTTGCTTGTGCATTTATTTTGCACAAGGAGACTTTATCTCCTCAGCGGGAATATCATGACATTTCTCCGAGAAGTCATATTTCTATCCTTTGAAAGCCATTTTTGTTTGCAGTTCCCTTTTGGTAATAAGTGGTAGTCTCTTTATTTGAGACAGATTACATAGTACCCTTTCCAGGCAAATCTCCTTGGTTAAAGAAGAAGTCGAGACCCGTTCTTGACAGAACACCGGAATTCTGGAAAACATGATATTTTCTCTTTCTACCTTCAGTGAACATTGGTAGTATATCGGCAGTGAACGCTGGTGGTTGTTATCTTTTTGCTATCTTCAGTGAACGTTGATAGTTCATCATCAGTGAACGGCGGTGGTATGATATTTTCTCTTTCTACCTTCAGTGAACGTTGGTATTACATCGATAGTGAACGTTGGTGTTTGTTATCTTTTTTCTATCTTCAGTGAACGTTGATAGTTCATCGTTAGTGAACGACGGTGGTATGATATTTTCTCTTTCTACCTTCAGTGAATGTTGATAGTACATCGGCAGTGAACGTAGGTGTTTGTTATCTTTTTGCTATCTTCAGTGAATGTTGATAGTTCATCGCCAGTGAATGGCGGTGGTATGATATTTTCTCTTTCTACCTTCAGTGAACGTTGGTAGTACATCGGCAGTGAATGTCGGTGTTTGTTATCTTTTTGCTATCTTCAATGAACGTTGATAGTTCATCGTCAGTGAACAGCGGTGGTATGATATTTTCTCTTTCTACCTTCAGTGAACGTTGGTAGTACATCGGTAGTGAACGTTGGTGTTTGTTATCTTTTTTCTATCTTCAGTGAACATTGATAGTTCATCGTCAGTGAACGGAGGTGGTATGATATTTTCTCTTTCTACCTTCAGTGAACGTTGGTAGTACATCGACAGTGAACGTCGGTGTTTGTTATCTTTTTTCTATCTTCAGTGAATGTTGATAGTTCATCATCAGTGAATGGCGGTGGTATGATATTTTCTCTTTCTACCTTCAGTGAACGTTGGTAGTACATCGGCAGTGAACATCAGTGTTTGTTATATTTTTGTAATCTTCAGTGAACGTTGATAGTTCATCGTCAGTGAATGGCGGTGGTATGATATTTTCTCTTTCTACCTTTAGTGAACGTTGGTAGTACATTGGTAGTGAACCTCGGTGTTTGTTATCTTTTTGCTATCTTCAATGAACGTTGATAGTTCATCGTCAGTGGACAACAGTGGTATGATATTTTCTCTTTCTACCTTCAGTGAACGTCGGTAGTACATCGGCAGTGAACCTCGGTGTTTGTTATCTTTTTTCCATCTTCAGTGAAAGTTGATAGTTCATCGTCAGTGAACGGCGATGATATGATATTTTCTCTTTCTACCTTTAGCAAACATTGGTAGTACATCGGCAGTGAACATTGGTGTTTGTTATCTTTTTGCTATATTCAGAGAACGATGATAGTACATTGGCAGTGAATGTTGATGCTTGTTATCCTCCTCTCTGATTCTATTCTCGTGGTTTACCAGTGATTTATTTTCCTGGTGGGATTGCTCTTTTGCTTCTGCATTTTGTGTTGCCTCCCCAATGCTACTTTGTGTCTCTTCTATTCATATGCATAAAAATTTGCATGGCATCTTAGGGCAAAAAACAGGGTTTGTTTTATATTTAAGTGTCTTCGATCACGTCGACACAAAGATTTTTAACCTTCGTATCTCTAGATTGAAGAAACTTAAATAAGGGCAACTGTTGTACCCCAATTTTTCCCCCTAAGATCCCTTCATCATACCACATTATTTCAATCACCACAAAATCACATTAGGGATTTTGGTTCTTCTCCCTATCTTTAGCTGTGCTCTTTGAGAAGTTACCAAGCACCTTGATTTGTTTGCTTTTGTGATCATAGATATTGTATTTTGATTTTTCTCTCTAATTAATTAAATGCAATATTGGTTTGTCTTACTTGTTGATAATGTAGGTAAAAGCAATGAGGTTTAGCAAGTTGCTTCATGGGTTCATGAGTTTATTTCCATGCCCTAGTCAAAAGCTTGAGAGATTCAAACCTCCCCATTGAAGTTGTTTTGAAGTTGATATGAAATTGGTTTTTGTGGCCATAGGTCCTCATCATCATCCTCAACAATTTCTATTCACAAAGGAAGAATATTGGCACAAAAAGTTTGTTCAAACTTGGCAAAGTTCCACCAAGCATTCTCTTGATCTAGAGGCTAGGGTTTTGGACTTCAAAGAGGCATATCTTGCTCATCTTTTGTAATTTTTGAGTGGTTCCAAAAAACATTCTTCTCTTTAAAGAGTTACCAACAAATCACTTCAAAAGTTCCAAAGAGTTTTCATGTGGAAGGAACTTGGTGAAGAAGAAAGATCACAAGTCATCCAGTTGAATCCCTAATTTTCCATATGTGACTTCAAATTGTCATTACTTGGTCAATTTTTATCACCTTGATCCCATTCTTTTTCCATGATGATCTTAAGGATGTGCACTTCATGCCTTCTTTTATGTGCAAAGTAATAAAATGGATGGAAGTTTCCTTAAGAATGCAAAAGATTATAGGTCATTTCATGATTTTTGGCCAACTTGAACAAGTCATAACTTGCTCAATTGTTGGAGATTTTGAGTGGTTAAAATTGAAAAATGTCATTCAAGAGATCTACTTCATTCCATCTTTTTGGGTAAAGAGAAAATTCTAAGTGGGAAGCCATGTTTGGATGCAAGAGATTATAGGTCATTTCTAGAAGAATTTGAAATATTTCTAAGTATGGAAAGTCAACTCTTTTTCTCCAACTTTGACTCCATGTAATTTTCAGCTCAAGCCTCCAATTGATTCCATTCTTTTTCCATTGAAAATTTTGTTACCTCATCTTTCCAAAGCATCAAGAATCATGCCTTAAGACTCCCTGAGATGGAAATGCCATTGTTTCAAAAGTGGTAACTTGGAATTGAAGTTTCCCTACAAGTCAGAATTTGAATTTCATATGACAACCTTTAAACCTCAAATTAGCACACGTTTTGGGTCTAAACATGATTAGCCAACTTTCCTAAGTGGATTAGTGCATCAAAACGCAAGAATTCGATGAGTTTTGCTGAAGTTTGGATCACACTTCACTCGTGCATCAGGTTTGCACGAATTCCCTCCAAAACGCATCATTCACTCTTACCTTTGATCCCATTTTATTCTCCTATAAATACATGTACTATCCCATTCATTTTCTCAAGCTTAGATAGTCAGAATCACCCTGCCAAACTTGCTTCACAACTCAGAATTCAGCTACTTTGAATCCTATTCTCAAGCCTTTTTCAATCCATTTTCTCCATCAATTCACCTTCCTTGATCTTCCCTGAAGCTAACCATACCATTACATTAAAGAATCGTGCCCTATATTGCTCCATAGAAGTCCAGTTTCAGAGCTCTGCAACTCAACTTCAATAGGTAGATTCCTTCATCAATTCTAAAAAACTTTGGTACCATTGTGTTGCTCTCATTGCCCTGGTTCTAGTTGCAACACTTACTTTTATCTGGAAACACGTTTTGACCATGAATTTTCAAATCCCCTTTCAAAACTTTCTTTCCAAATTGCTTGAGTTACAGTTTATATAAAAATGGCGCGAGGGTATGGTTATCTCCGTCTTGAAGAGACAAAACGAATGGCATTGGTCTGAGCTTCTGATTTTACAGTTTGAGAGACCTGCAATTCGTGAGGCTGGAGGTTGAAGATGACCAACGTGTCACCTTCTAGCCAATGAAAGCGTGCCATTTGTATTTTTTGAATTTTCGATTTTACATTTGATTCAGTGCTTTATTCAGTAAAGACCATGGTATGCACAGCGCGCCAGATCCCTTGGATTTGATTACTAACGCGTTTTGACTCTCATCCAATGGTCCACATCTTTTTCTTTTATTTTCTTTTTCTGATTTTTATATTTTAATTGTTTTAAATTTCAAAAAATCATAGAAAATTCATTTTTAGTCCAAAAAATCCAAAAAAATTATGAAAAATATATTTGATTATTCTCTTTCTGATTTTTTTTCACAATTTAATTTTGTGTTTTGGAATTTTTTATGAATTTTGCACTTATTTGATTTATTTAAAATGCTTAAAAATACTTTTACACATTTTTAAATTCTGAAAAAAATATGGAATGATCCAATGACATTGTGATAAATATTGGTGACTTTATTTTATTTTTGTTTCTGACTTTACTATTTTTTACTATTTTTGTTTATTTTACCCATTTATTTTAATTTTTAAAAATAGTTTCTGACTTTTAAAAAATTCCAAAAAAAATTGTATAATTACTTGACATATTTTCTGATATTTCTATGGTCTTATCTGTCATTTCTTGATTAACTTGAATATAATTGACTTTTTTCCCCATTATTTTCCTTTTTTAAAAAACATTTTTTAATCCCTTTAATGCATATATTAAATATATTATTATTTTGTGAATATTTTCTGGCTGTCTTGGGTTAATTTTTTGATCATGGCTTTATTAACATCATTGGATCCATGGTGTTAAGTCTAACTCCACAAAAATGGATGAATGATTTTAATAATAGTTTGATTAAATATTAATTCAAATGTGGTTTTCTTTTTTGCCCTAATTCCCCTTCATCTCTTCCCCTTCTTATTGCACTAAGTGTTGTTGGAGCATGATCTCTATATCATATCTCAAAACAAAAGGTGCATAGATTGCTATTGACCGTCCTCAAAATAGGTGCGACTTCTATATAAGTCCACTTACGATTGCTTAACATAGCGCTAAATTTTGACCCGATTTGAATAAATGATCATTCGTGGCTCAAACTTATGATTGCAAGCCCAAGTATGTTAATTTGATCTCTTTGATCCAATAACCTTGAGATTCATTGTGTGGAGGCTTTGGTTCTACCAATCCTCTAATGGATCTACAACACCTTTGGCCAACGCGGATCACTTAAACATCGTTGATCATTAAATAGTACTTGTGAGAATTCCAAATGGATGATATACTTGACAAAAAGCAAATGCAACTTGTTGTGTGGAGGCTTTGGTTCTACCAATCCACTAATGAGTTCCAAATGCAAGCTTCAAGATGGTCATCCAACTAACCACTAATTATTGACTTGTTTATTTTATGCTTTATTCTTTTTATGCTTTATGTACTATTTATTTTTTAGAATTTTACATTTCATGCCATTTTTTATCTTTGCTCATTTGAGCATTTATTTTTTCTTGTCATTTTTTACTTTGCTCACTTGAGCTTTTCTTTTCTTTTCTTTTCCTAAGATACTTAATAATCAACATAAACCCTAAAAAACTCTTAATGGTACTTGGACTATTTGGTTACTATCCTTCGTATTATGGAGTAATGGACTTTTTTGGACATAGGATTAGAAATATTGGCCTATCTTGGAGACCTTGTGATCTTATCTGATTATTTTGTTTGGAGCTCTTGAGGTTTACCTCAAGACATTGGGTTGCTTGTTTGTTTTTGTGTGCAGGTTTTTGTGATTGCATCCTTGATTTGTAATCTGGAATTCACCCGTATACAGCCGTTACTCTGCCCAATTTTTGTGAAGACTTAATACATTTGAAGAGGTCTAGTATCTTTTCTTGCTTGGTCTCAATCCAAAGAATGGGAATTCTATCTTGACTCATAATGTCAAGTTTTTGGCTTCTTGTTGGTTAGATGGTCCTTATCCTTAACTTTTACTTTATGCTTTAGGATAGTCTCTTCTTCTCCTCCCATCTTCTTTAATTTCAAAAAAATCTTCTCCCTCCTTTTGAAAACTCTTCTTGTTTTGAAACTTAAACACTTTCATAATAAACTTGGACTTAGGTCCATGCAATTTCAAAAACAATTTCAAAATAAACCTCAATCAATTTAATAATACTTTGACTTTTTTTTTTATGAGAAGACTAAAAGTCAACCAATCTCATTTCAAACCATTTTTGCCAATTTGGCTTTTACCCTTAAACTTTTTCTTAAAAGATTAGACTCTTGTCAATCCTTGTAGTGATGCAAACAACTATACTTCTGCAATATGTAGTGAAGAGAGACATTTTACACTTGGGTGTTGAGTGAGGCATTGTTGATTTTAAAATCCAAGCCATATCCTCCACTTTGAGATGATGCAAATTATCCTTTCTCATGATTGTGGGTAGTAAGTATGTTTTCCATACGGACAATGACGATGACGCCTTATCTCTTAAAATTAATCAACACACTTATGTTTCAAATCTTTTAAAAGAGGAACTACGTGTACCCTGTTCCCCTATTGCACGAAAGGTGGTACGTAGGCACTAAAGGTTCACAACCGCGACGGGTGCAAAAATCATAAAAATATATTTCTTTTCTCACCTCCACCATCAATTTTATATACAACACATTTTTATAGCCAAAATATACATATTTTACAAAGAGGCTCCTGCGGAGTACCGTAGATGTTTAGGATGCTAATACCTTCCCTTTGCATAACTAACCCCCTTACCTTGAATCTTTCCCCCTTTCTTGGGTTATTCGCTCTTTTCCCATTCCTTTGGAAATCATAAAGCGCGGTGGCGATTTTGATTTTGATTTGTATAAATTCTAGTCAATCCAATGGCTTAGTCTTGAACATTTCTACCTCTACAACAAGGAGCTTCAATCGGGTGTCCAAAATCCTTCGACACAAACTTGGTTCACAAGACTTCGACTGAGCATGGGCTGTTTCATTCCTGATTTGATTGACAAGGAAATGACTTTCTCTGTGCGTGCCTTCAACACACAAGGCTAAGACTTCTTCAGATTTGCCTTCAATCCACTAGGAAAAAATATTCCTTCAACCCACAAGGCAAATACCTCCTTCGTGCCTGATTCAATTCACTAGGCAATGGCCTCTTTTATGCTTGTTTTAGCCTCCCTCATGCTAGCATCCACAAGGCATGGGCTTTCTTTGTGCTAGTTTCGACTGGCCGATGGCCCCCTTTGAAATGGTTTCGATTCCACAACTAAAATCCTTAACACACCGTTTTGCACCTTTCGACACCTAGTGAGGCCTATTCGAAGGACACACAAATGATGCCTTCGAAGGACATGCATTTGGTCCAGTCGAAATACACACAATGGTTAGAAACAATTTTTGCTTGCTAGCCAAAGTCTTGCATACTTCCAGGCCCAAGCCTTCTACACAATCAAATTCAAGACAAAAGAAGCTTCGACTGGCCATAAAAGAGCTTTCGATTCGGTTAGTTGAATAGTTTCAGACCAAGCTACTAAGGAAAATAGTGGCTCAATCGAAGGCCACAATGATGAGGCCTAGGACAATTCAAAGGAAGATGAGGAGACTTCTGTAAAGCCTTCCATTGATAAAGAGCTAAAGCAACATTCGACCAGTAAAAAAGGAAGAGTTGATGCTTTGATTGGTTTGAATTGAAAGAAAGGCAATCGAAGAAAGTAACACTTGGGGGCTGATCGAAGACACTCTGGTGAAGAAAATTCCGAGCAATTTGAATTTGTATAAGGCGCCAATGCAAGAATGTCCAAATGCATCCAAGTCTCAAAACAGCATGAAATCTCCATTTTTGGCACTTTTTCAAATTATAATCATGGTTTTAAACAACATGGTTATGGCAAGGATTCTTTCCTTATTTCCTTGCCTTCTCCGTCTCCTCTACAAATACAGTCTTCCTGCAAGCATTACACATGCCTACACACTGCCTAAAGACACCTATCAAAATCACAAAGAAATACATCAAAGCTGTCAAAAATTGAAACACACTTTGCAGGCTCCTCCAAGTCCAAATGAATACCAGCTCTCTTCCAAGCCTGAAGCACGCCCAAAAGTCACGCACCAAGTCCACCGGTCCTTGGTAAAATTCTGGATCATAACCCTTCGATTACAATTTAAATTGGTTTTACATGCATGTTTATATTATTATTGATCATTCATGCGAATATAAGTTTTGGAAGTACAGGGTGCCATTTTAAGGCTTCAAAGCAACCAGGCTTCGAACTAGGTGATACAGGGATCTTTTGCCAATTTTAACCCAATATTTGGATTCAAGGGATGGTCATACGTAGGGTAGGGTCTTTGGATTTGTTTCGATCCAACATTTGATCAAATTTGAAGGTGTGTGTGCGGGGGAAGGACCTGGGTTTGATACATAGGTCATGCATTTTGTTTTCTTTTCAAACTATTTCCTTGCAGATTTGGCGCTTTAAGTCCAAACGCACACACCATATACCATCATATCACATGCATCTTATCTAGATCCAACGCCATGAGTGCACAACCTCATCATGGACCCTCAAGAGCCAGCGACACTAGATCCATACAGGACTATAGGCTAGCTGCAATATGGGCCTAACAATTTCAAAACGCACCCCTGTTCTGCTTTGGCAATCAGGCCCAATCCATTTCATTTTTATTTACTTATTTAATTATTTTTTATGCTTTACTTTAAAATATTTTTTTAATCATAAAATCAGAAAAGAAAATCACAAAAAAATAGATTTAGGGTTTTTCCAATTAAACTTAATTTTTAAAAATTAATTAAATTAATTAATTTTACTTTATTTTGTTGTTTAAAAATTATTAGAATTAGGTTATCTCATTAAAAATTTTCTAAATAAAAATGCAAAAAATAGTAGAATTAGTTTTCTCTTATTTGATTTAGAATTAACTCTAATTAACAATCATCCTCATTTATTTATTTAATTAGGATTAGATTTAGGTTTTCTTATTCAATTTAATTTAAGTATTTCTTAAAATAAACAAAAAAAAACAACAACAACAAAAAGATTTTTTATTTTACTTAGAACCTTTTTTAGGGATTAGATGTTCCTTTCGATTAGCGCATATTATTCTGTTTTTATTTTTTCCAAATTATTGTAACTGCTCACAGTATGTAATAGCTTAACTAGGACTTTACTTTTACTGCTTTATTTCCCCAAAAGTTTTGACATGTAAATACCCCCTCCCCGAAGCATTGTAATCGCGTAGATATAAATTCTCGCACTTTAAATTCTTGCAATATTTAAACTGCTTAGATGTATGCATAATATGATTGTATGATAAGATTAATAATCAAACGTAGCAAACCTAACCTCTAAGACTAAAATAACTGAACACGACACACCTTGCACATATACACCTCTAGGGTACGCCCACTTTGGTTGCCTTTCGGAAAATAAAACAGTCATGTCCCTCGAAAATGAGGACGCTTTAGCAAAGACCCTTAAATCAAAATATCATAGTCCCTCGAGGAACCTCCAATGTTTCCTTTCAGTAAATGATCTAGTCCCTTAAACAAAATTGCTAAAGCGTCTCTATATGTTGCCTTTATGACTGTACGTCCCTTCGAATGTTCCTCAAACATCCAACGACTAGGGCTTCCTACTCACTAATAGTAGGATAGCGCTGTCTAAAGGATGGGAGGAAAAGAACAAACCTTTTCGAGTATAATTAGATAGTTCATAGATGCTTGCTCAAAGAAAAAACTTTCACACTTACACAAGACATTTCAAAAACACTTTCAAAAAACGCTTTATCAACACTCTTGAGGACTGATACAAGAGTAATCATAAACGAATCGCTGCACTAAGGCACTTTCAAAATACTTTTTGAAAACACACAAAACCACAAGGTACTTTTCAAAATGAGCTAAACATCTAAGAGCCCGTAGATGACTACAGATGGAAAGGGTTCTAACATCTTCCCTTTCCATAATCTACCCCCCTTACTCAGAAAAATCTTGAAAAGGTCTTTTTCTGTTTTTTCACCCTTTCTTTTATTTGGATAAAAGAAAAGTCGGTGGCAACTTTTTCTTACCGTAAAATTTGCGAATACAAACGCAAAACCAGTACAATAGTCAGTTCTGTCACCGTATCACAATAAGGAATAGGGCCCAAGTCCAGATTTTGGACTTGGCCAATTTTGCTTGGGGGGTATACTTTGAGCGTGTTAGTAAAGTAAAAACAAAAGGGTGTGCAATCAGTAATTGGTCTCGGCCCAATGTTTAACCCTTAATTCAAATACAAAAATGTAAAAATACGAAAAAGAAACTGAGTGATTCGTTACCATGTCGCGCTTTCTCTTCTTTGCTTCGATCTTGCCTCCGCTAATCTCGCCCTTTAGTTTTGTTTCCCAGGTGACAAAGGTGGATGGTGAGGACGATGATGGCGGGTTGAACCAACAACGGCTCGGCTACTTCTTTTTCTCCATTAAGAAAAATTTGCCCTGTAAATTTTTCTTTCTGATTTTCTATAGTAACTTTCCTCCTTTTTTCTTCTAAACTTTTTAGATTTTATAGTGTTTTTTAGGGATTAGCTTATTAGAAAATAAACAAAATTGTCTGTAAATTGAGTTAGGTTTTAATTAGGGCTTGAATTTTTTTAGGAAATAAACAATTATGTCTGTAAATTCTATGAGGTTTTAATTTGTTTCTGTTTATGGCTTGTTCTTGTTTTGGAAAGAATCAAATGTATGAATGCAGATTTAAATAGTGATTGTCTAGTAGTACATTTTCTTGTTTGATCAGCATAATATCTATTTCCGTACGTTGTCTTTTACAATTTGAATAGTGGATGTTTGTTGGATTCAGTTTCAGGCCAGACATTAATTGGATTTTGGACTGGACGTATTTTGATTCTGGGTTGAATTGGGCCTGCTCTTTAAAGGCCTCTCAAATATTAAAACAAAAGTACCCTCTTTTTCTAATTAAGTCATATATATATATATATATATATATATATATATATATATATATATATATATATATATATATATATATATATATATATATATATATATATATATATATATATATATATATATATATATATATATATATATATATATATATATATATATATATATATATATATATATATATATATATATATATATATATATATAAAATTCTCTAAAAACAATAATAATAATTAATAAAGTAATAGTAATAATAATGTAAAAACAATTTTCAAAACAAGATAACAGACTAAAATGGGCCGTGCTATTACTTTATTGGGCTTTCAAAAACAAATTGCTTTTTATAATAAAACCTAAATAGGCCTTATTGTCTTATTGGGATTCTTTTTAAAAAAAAAGAAATAATCTGTTTGATGGAGCCCTTCTTTTAAATAAAAAACAAGAATCAATTTCAATGAAGTTTATAATATAATATCTAAGTTAAAAACCAATATTAATTAATAGTAATAATGTTAAGAATAACCACCAATTATAATAGAAATTAATTATATTAAAAGCAACCATAATCAATAAAATTAAAACAATAATAAAAAAAAAGTCAGAAATTGATTTCCAATTATTCTAATTAAACATTGGGCCATCAAGAAAATTTTGATGGGCTTATTTGATCAACAATACACCAACATCCTTTATCACTTGAAATAGACTTTTGGTCTAATGGGCCTTTAGAAAAAAATTAATATGGGCTAGCCAAACGACATAATGGATTTTTAAACAACCTCTTTAAAATGTACCTCTTTCTATAAAAACGCACCCCTCTTAAAAGAATGAACCCTTAATGGGCCATCATATATTGATGGTCCATTTTAGATCAATATATCTTTTTTTCTATTTTAACCCCTATATAAATAAAACCTACAAAAATGTGATTGACTGAATTAGAAACCTAAACATAGTATAAGGGTAGGACAAATTTGGGGTATGACAGCTGCCCCTATTTAACCATTTTTCGATCGAATAGTGTGAGAATATGCAGGTCTCACACATTCTGATCGGAAATTTATAAAATATTAGAAGACCCCAAAATTTGTCCGAAGGATTATAAAAATATGTTGTACAACATTCCCATGAATGTGAAAAGTAGGCGTAGATAATGATGTATCATCTAACCAGCATTTGCACCAAAATAGATTTGACTTAGATATGACGATGCGGATAACCCGTCGATATCTAAGAAGAGGTTGTTTGCATATTTACCATAACCTAGGAGGTAAAATAATACAAGTTTTGCAAAGTTGACTTACTAACGCTTGAATACTAATATAGTAAGTTTTGGTTTGATTTTATTTTGTTTGTTCATTGCAACCTAGGGGATGAATAAAACGAAGTTTAATAACATATTACTGCATGGAGACTGATGCAATGTATTATGTAGGTTTATTCACATATCAATCGCAACCTAGAGGATAAATATTTCAAAAGAGCTTGATACCTACATCGTTGCATGGAGACTGAGGCAATGAGTTATATCGAGGAAGAAACTTGATAATAACACTGTTTCATGGAGACTGATGCAATGAGTTAAATTGCAGATTTCACACATTACTGCGTGGAGCTTGACGCAATGGGTGACATAAATTTATTTCACATATCTATCAAAACCTAGGGGATAGATATTTGAGAAGCAATTGATAACTACATTGCCGCATGAAGACTGAGGTAATGAGTTATATCGAGGAAGAGACATGATAATGACACTGCTTCCTGGAGACTGATGCGATGGGTTATATCGCAGAAAAAGTTTGATAACAACATTACTTCATGGAGACTGATGCAATGGAACAAGTTTGATAATGACAACCATTGTATGGAGACTGACGCAATGGAATAAGTTTGGTAACGACATCGTTGCATGTAGACTGACGCAATGGAACAAGTTTGATAATGACATCGCTGCATGAAGACTGAAGCAATGAGTTGAATTATTGATTTTGTACATTACTGCATGGAGTCTTACATAATGGAGAAAGTTTTGATAATAACATTGTTGCATGGAGACTGACGTAATGGATTATATTGTAGATAAAGAAACACATTGCTGCGTGGAGACTGGCGCAATAGGTTAAATTATAGATTTTGTACATTGTTGCATGGAGCCTGACACAATGAATTATATCGCAGAGGAAGGAATACATTGCTGCATGGAGAATGACGCAATGGGTTGAATTGCAGATTGCACATATTGCTGCATGGAGCTTGACACAATGAGCTAGATTGCAAATAAGGAAACACATTGCTGCATGGAGCCTGACGCAATAAGTTGAATTGCAGATTTCGCATATTACTGCATGGAGCCTGACGCAATGAACTATATCACAGAGGAAGGAATACACTACTGCTTGGAGACTGATACAATGGATTAAATTTAAAATTTCACACATTGCTACATGGAGCCTGACATAATGAGTTAATATCGCAAAGGAGGAAACACATAGTTGCATGAAGCCTGATGCAATGAGTTAAATTGCAGATTTCGTACATTGCTGCATAGAGCCTAACACAATGAGCTAGATTACAAAGGAGGAAATTTTTTTTTGCATGGAGACTGACACAATGAGTTAAATTGTAGAAAAAGCGGTTTTTGATGATCAAATCTTAGATAACTAGATCCAAGATGTGATCTGATTTTTTACAGGTTGTGTCTGTTCTCAACTAAGGTAATTTTTTAGCATAAAATGCTAGGTTTGAAGATTGAAACTGAAGTTTCACTGATGATGTCGGTTGTGTCTGTTCTCAACCAAGGCTATCAACGTGAGGAAATGAACCCCAAAATTCAGTGATGATGTAGGTTGTGTCTGTTCTCAACCAAGACTATCACCATGAAGAAATAAACCCCAAAATTTTGCAAATGAAGCCAATTGTGTCTATTCTTAACCAAGGTTTGATCAACATGATAACCAAATGAAATTGAATGTTTTGAGAGGTTCGAACTTGGAAAATTTGAACTTTGATAATTACAAGTGTAATGCCCGGAGGATGGTGATGACTAGGCCTTGGATATGAATCATAGCTAAGTTGCATAGTGAAATTTTGATAACGGTGCTTTTGATGGTTGTATCCGTTCTTAACTGAGGTAACTATAGCAAGATGAATGGATAATGCTGAGCTTGGATTTGAATTTTGAGTTCGTCTTAGCTGGTAGTCATGCCTTGAGAGTTTTCCCAATTTTCATGGGCATATATGATTGAATGTAATGTATGTATGTATGTTTGATATGCTTATGTTTGATGTATGCATGATGTATGGTATGTATTCTTAACATGATAATGTTAAGAATTGAAATGATGTAATGGTTGATAAATGCAATGCCCCTTTTATTTGAATTGCGGAACCAATGCTTAAGGCATGCTATCAACCAAGAAATATTTTTTTCTGAGAAGCCATGCCAATTAGGGGTTGGGTTTTTGAAAAAGAGTGCCAGACAGGAACTGGGGTTTGCACCAACGTTAGTAGGACTACTGGAATAGTATTAGCTTGGTGGCTTAGAAATGTGAAATGGATAGCAAGGTCGCTAACATTGGTAAGGTTACCTAGAGACATTAATTCAGTGATTTGGAAAGTGTGAGGCTCCTCACGACTTTTACATAAGGATGCTTACGTATGGACAAATAAATGAGGTTGTGTGAGGCTGCTCATGCCTTAGTTTGATGAAGAATGCTTGTACCAAAGACTCACTGAGAGGGATAGTCAGAGAGATGTTAGATTTTGTAATAGTGACTCCCCTAGAAATTGACTCTAGATTTTTTTTGGGAAGTCCTAAGTCCTAGTTTATGGTATGTCATGTATGCATGCAGATGCAGATATTAATGCGTATAAGATTGACCAATGCATGTAATGGATGACTTGGATATGCGTCAATGGATGTTGAAATTTTGATGTGCCAATGAGAATTGGGCTCTTTGTTAGATCCATGTTATTGGAAGTCGTCATATGGATAAGATGATAAGTATAGCTTGATTCTATATCGAAGAGCCCTATTGCATGATTTATGCAGCCTTATGCTTTATGATTATGACTTAAATGCTTTTTGAATAATGCCTCTATGATGGGTCGTGGATGATTAAAGCGTAGAGGCTTGCTTATGCAACAAGGTTGCTTGTCACATGATGGTTGAATGCAAAGCTATCATGATTTCCTGATACTCGATTTGAACTTGAAGATTGCTGATGTAGGAGAAAGATCCACCGAAGATTATGAAAGTACGTGGAGAGTTTTCCCCTATGTGGATTGTCTTTCCCTAATTTGTTGGTAGGTCTTGGAGGAGTTTCTAATTGATATGAGCTTGGAAATAGTTTGATCTTAATATGAATGGCCCCACTATTTTGCACTATACCCCTGATTAAAAAATTCTTGAAAATGTTTGGCTTTGATGAACCATTTTGAGTCAACTCCTTTTGATTGAGCCTCATAGTGGTTTGCCCTAACATTCACATTTTGAAAGATGTGCCCCTCAATCTCCAGGATATGGAGGAAGTACCCTCAGAAAGAACACAGACATCACCATGAACTTGGCATAGATTTCCCCAAGCATTCCAAGCTTGAAAAGTTTGCACTTGAAGTTGCTTGAAGGGGAATTTGGACCCTACGTGCAGTAGGATGAACTTGGTACGTACTGCCCCAACATTTGAATCTTGGAAGGTTGCCCCTGATTATCAAGGCCTTGAGAGGTTTGTTAAAATGAAGAAACCGTGTCATACCCTATTGTGATATGACTTGATTAAGGAAATCTCCTTTGAAAGGTATGCCCTTGATTGAATAGTTCTTTAAAATTTGATCCAAGTGGATTGAATCTCGGAATGATCACCCCTTGTAGATAGTATCTTCATGTGGTACACCCCTACAATCATTAGTATTTGCCCATGTTTATAGGGGTCCTCTTAGACGCTTTGCCCCAGTTAGAAGCTCCTTGGAAATGTTTCCTTTGATTAGACCCTCTTTTGAAATCCCTTTGATGCTAAGTATTAATTCGTAGATAAAATTGTAAATTTTAAAAAAGTAGTTCTAATGTGATACACATGCAAGTTCTTGACATCGAAGTTTTATTATTGAAAAGAAATGGATGATTAGGAATATATATTCGAAGAAGTGAAGTGATTAATAATTTTAACAAGCATAGGAGCTGGTTTAACACAAATATTGTTGAGTATGCTTTCATAGTGAACCTAGCTTCAATTAGGACTTTTGAAGGTTGTAACGTGGCCATGGTTCATGGTTTAAGAAACAAAATATATAAGGCTCAAAATTTATTTAGCCCACCCCATTCTCTTTGATGTTCTCCAGTCCTAATTTCAATTAATGCAACATATGTGTTTAATCTCCAAGAGAAATTTCGTAGTTGCACAAATGATGAGAGGCGTAGATAAAGATCCAAGTGCCTATGAAAAGCACTGATAGGATCCAAGCATTGATAAGATCCAAGCGTTGATGAGAAGCCTTGATGATTCTTGAGGTGGAAGTTACAAGATTGTTCTCCAATTTTTTATTTTGAATCCCTCATTTTGCATGGACCAATTCTTTTGAATTTTCCGGTCCATCGGGATGCCCTAATTTTTTCCTAAGTCAAGTTTTTTTTATTTCCTTTGACTTAACAGGATTTTTTGAATTTCCCTTTTTTTGAATTTATTTTTTGTTTTGTTTTTTATTTTGAAAATTTGTGGCTGCCACGCTGATTGTTGTAAGCTTCGTCTTCGTTGTTTTCCTCGATTTCGAATGATGTATTGAAGAAGAAGTTGTTGCGAATTTTGTTTTTATTGATTGCTTCCTCAATCTTGGATGATAAAAATGAGGAAAAGGATGCTTGAATCTTTTCTTAGATCGATTACTCAATGATGTATCGAGGAAAGGGATATGCTTGAACCTTTGCTTATATCGTTTCGATTCTCCTGGAATTTAAACGCATCGTCGAATTAATTGAAATCTACCATGCCCTTTGATAAAATTAAGGCTCTTTTAGAAAATAGAAAGAACTCTGACTTCTGGCTCGAGGGGGTTAACTATGAATTAACTCCTTATTTCTCCACTGTTAGGAAGTGAAACAATGCCTTATATCGTCAGCTAAGCCTTACTATTAAAAAGCATACGTCAACAAAGTTCGATTATTTTGTATTTTCATCATTCCCCATCAAAGTTTGTTAAAGTTATGTAATGGAAGATAGAAAAGAAGAATAGAAAGTCGTTGATTATTTGAGGAATGGGCTGATTTCAAAAACATTCATGATTATTTTATTAGAATTACTGATCCAAAGATACAAATTTATAGCAAACGAAACTTAACAACTAAGAAGTCACAAATCAAAATAATAAGGGCCTAATGATCTAGAGATAATCCCCCTTGTCGATCCACTGACTTTAAGGGATTCTTCTTAGTCTTTGGATTTGTCAAAGCAAGGGGTGACTGTTTCCTAATGGGATCCCTTTTTCAAAAGTCAACTTCTTATTGTCGATCAAATCATGGACCTTGCATTTGAAACCCCAACAACTTTCAAGGGTATGTCTTGGAGCACCTGGCATTTGCATCATACTTAGGCGGGAGTGTCCCATTCAGAGGATTTGGTGACTTCTGCTCTACCAAAGATGCCTTGAGTAAATGTTGTAGTAGCTGACTGTGCGCTATGGGAAGTGGATCAAATATCTTTGGTGGTAGATTTTGTCTTCCCCTTTGTTGGGCATATCCCTTATGTTGATAGGGTTATTGTAGTTGTTGTTGAGATGGGGGAACTTACCATGGTGGTGGCATCTGTGGCGCTGAATAGGCTTGTGGATGGGATGACGAAGGGTTACCTTCGCTCCTCAGTAATACTTGCGTGATCAAGTTCATTTGAGTCTTTAACTGGTGTACCTCCTCCTTCAACAGTTCCTGGCCTCTTTTGAGTTCCTCCATGGCTTCTTGAGACATGCTTTGAGTTCACTTTTGAGTATCGAGAATCTTTCTTACTGGATCACAATTGGATAAGGGTGGAAGTGTAAATGATATGAACTTTTGTGCAAGTATATGAATGAGAGATATGCAAATGAAAAATATTTTTTGGCTTTTAGGTATGCAAAAAAGTTTTTTGGATATGCAATGCGATGTAGACGTAGTATGAGTGTAGATGTAGGGGTGCCCTATACATTTTTGGTGATAGACATTGTGATATCCTACACTGACTCAGATATTGAGAAAGGCATGAACTCCTTAAGGACGAAGATAATAATAGACATGGATTTGATGATATCCTACATCGTCTTAGAGATTGAGACATGCAAGAATTCCTTAAGGATTATAGCCAATGAAAGACGAAGAGGAATCCCTACAAGCTAGGGATTATGACATAGACGAAAGCCCTACGAGCTAGAGATATTAGTATACGAAAAAGATAACCCTTGCGGGTTTACAGATTATAGTGGGATTCGTGAAAGGTATCTTTAGAAGGTAGGTTCTTAGTCTTGGCCTACAAATATTATACCCTCACCATAAAGTGGTTTCCTTAAGGGTATCATGCATGACACTAGAGGGAAAGGAACAAGGGTCTCCCTTAAGTGGAACCTCTTTACAGACCAAAACTTCCGTCTCTAGGTCATGAAAGGTCTCATCATGAATTTTTGGTTTAAAGGTCGTACAAATAGTCATAGGTGTCATTCCAAAGTCCTACTTCCCAAGAGGATGTCTCTCGAGAGGTATTCCATTTGCGGAATTCCACCGACTCTAGGCGAAGTCGTCACATAAACTAATAGGGTTGATGTATCCCCTAGGCTAATAGACGAACCTTCTTTCTAAGGGTTTTTGAAAATAATTTTTTTGAAATGATAAATCCCACCACATATGAATAAATAAAAATGAATAATAATAGTAAGCAAAACATAAATAAAAAAATTAATATAAAAAACTCAAAAAATAAGAAAAAAAATCGTAAAACCAAAAGAAAATGCTTTTAAACCTAGGGTTGAGTCCCCAGCAGATTCGCCAGCTGTTGTAATTGGTTCTTAAATCAGAGTCGCCACTCTTAATTTTTATACTAAGGAAGGGAGTATAAAGGAATAACCCTAAAAAAAGCTCAGAGATTCTAGGTCTGACTCGGTTCTAGACGAGGGGAAGGTGTAAGGCACCCCTCATCTACCTTGTTCACAAGGATACTAGGTTTAGAAGCGCAATTTTAGGAAATAGGGTTTTAATTTCTATTAGGGGAACTCGCCACGATTTTTGATCGTATGTCTACGTATCCTCTTAGGAGGAATAAGAGTCCCATTTCGTAGTTCCCAATTGGTTTGTATTTTTTATGGATTAAGAATTATATTTGAATTTCCCGCATACTCAATCTAGGTGTACGAATAACGGAGATATTAGATGAAATACGCAGTCGATTCAATCATACTTATAACCCTTTTTTAAGATTAATTTGATTTACAAAAATAATTTATGGTTGGTTAAATATTTTTTAGTATATTAATTATGAAAATATTTTATTTAAATGCATGATCAAAAGAAATAATTTGATGCAATAAATAAAATATATTTGAATGTGTTTAAGAAAATATTATGATTTATAAAATAATAGTTAATATAATATTATAATATATAAATATAATAAAAAAAATTAAAATAATAAAATAATTATAATAAAATAATAATAAAATAATTTTAAAAAAAAACGTAGGGGTGCAAATTATGTAGGATAGTAAAATGGGGAGGTGTTAATAGCACGGGCCTGAATTCAGATATTGAATTCAGGCCCAAAAGGAAAGGGGGTGTGTTTTTTTATCTATGCAACAAAAAGGGAGGTGTATAAGGAATAGAGCCCAAGTCCAGATTTTGGACTTGGCCCATTTTTCCTGGGGGTATACTTTGAGCGTGTTAGTAAAGTAAAAATAAAAGGGTGTGCAATTAGTAGTTGGTCTCGGCCCAATGTTTAACCCTTATATCAAATACAAAAACGTAAAAAAGGGAAAAATAAATTGAGTGATCTGTTACCACGCCGTGCTTTCTCTTCTCTGCTTCGATCTTGTCTCCGCTAATATTGCCCTTTCGTTTTGTTTTGCAGGTGTCGCACCCCAAAATTTTCCCTCCCATTTTATTCAAAACATTCTTCTAAGGGTCTCAAGTATTCAAGGTTACTCAAGGGTTGACCAGTCAAACCCCCTCCTAAGCAATGGGTCTACAACTAGGGTTTTGAGTTTCTCAAGGAAGATTTGGTTTCAAAGGCCTTAAGTTGGTTCCATGGTTCTCCATAGGTCTTTAACAATGCTCATATCAAGTTTCAAGTCTTGCATCACAAGTTTACTCATTCAATGGCTCAGATGATTAAAAATCAACTATATTGGGTAAAAAGTCAACCATGGTCAACATACAGTCAAACTTCAATATTTTTGTTCAACATCAACACTTTGAAGTGATATTAATCATTTTATCAAGGTTTGATCATGATTCCTCAAGGAAATCCCTCAAATCATCAAAAGTCAAAAGTTGCCAAATTAGGGTTTCCTTAGGAGAAGTCAACTGAACTTTGAACAAGCATAAATATAACATGCTTCATCAACTTTTCCAAAACCGAATCCCATTTAGAAGGAAATTCAATTCTCTACAACTTTTTATATGTATGCTCAAGTCCAAAAAGTACTTCATTTGAGAGATTTGCACCCATACATTATAAGTCATTTCAAAAGTCAACAAAAAGACACTTTTTGTCAAGGAAACTTACAACAATATAAAGTCTCCAAATGCGAAAATAATAAAAAGAGAATTTGAAGAGGACATCTTGAGATTTCCAAAAAGTCAAAGATCATATTTAAAAGATGCAATTTGAGAGAGTTATAACCAGTGCAAGTTGGGAAATTTTGAGAAAATGCATGAAGTGCAAAATGAGCAAACTTGAAATTTTGAACTAGTGGACCTAACTTTTGATGTTCAAACATGTTCACAATGTGTTATAAGACCTATAAATCCATGCACATATTTTTCATGATTCTTGTTTGTTTTATATGAATTTTTATTCATTTAAATGCAATTAAAACAAATAAAATATGAGGCGATGTTATAAGACACGCGGGCTTGCTCTTTTGGATCAAATTCAGACCCAAGACAACTCATGACAACCCATTACAACCATGCCAAAACCGCGTGAGCTTCAAAATGGCAAGGATTTCTCAAAGATGGAAGTTTTTAAATGTGTTGGTTTCTTGTCTCATGGCCATGATTACTTTGTCTCCTTGCCATATTTGTTCACTCCACTCCTTCCTCTATATATACACATGAGATCAGAAGCAAAAGACACGAATCCCAGCCTCTAAGAGCATTCCAAAATTCTCCATATTTTTCAAAGAGACTTACAATTTCATGTAGCAACTTACAACCATATTCAAGCATTTTCAAGCCTCGTACCATCTTCCTGAGGTTGCCAGGAGTCTATACCAAACCTCACTCATCGCGAATCAACCCCAGAATCCTCATTTGCACTAGCTACGATTAGTAAGTTGGTGAGTTTCATTTTACAAATTTCATCACGGTTTCAATCACTGTAAGCATGTCAACATGATTCATATACATGACTTAAGTCGTTCTAACACTTTACATTTGAGTTTTAACGCAGAAACAACATCAAACCATTGATTGTTAGGGCACAAAGCTTTTGAAGCTTCAGATATTGCAATACATGCATTGTTAGATCAAACTAACTGCACCATGGGATTCGCAGGACCTTAATTAGTCAAATAGGATCATTTTCTTTTCTGTTTCATTTGAATTGTGCAGGTTTGATTTTCACATCAACGAAGGTGATGACCGAAACCACCATCCAAGGTGGTTTGATCGATGGGTGAATATGCGTGGCACTTTAAGGAACCTTGATTGGTCCATTCAAATAAGGGCACACATGTTTTTATTGTTTGTCTGATGTTAGCATTAATTTTGTATTATATTCATTTTTGATTTATTATACTACCGGATGTAAGGTCCTCCCCAGTGTTAAGAGTATGTTTGCAAAGGCATTCATATACCAAGGCATGGGTTCGATCCCTGCCCCTGGTATTTTATTTTTCATGTCTTCTCTTTGTAGATTCAATATGAATCAGACCATGCGCGCATCATACACCCCCTCAATCATCACCATTCAATTCAGATCCAGCATTTCAGATCTCACGTCCATGTTAAACCCTCATGGAAGAGTTGCATTGGATCTCATTCAGGCAGCTGGGCCTACACGTTTGGGCTTAATGGATTTGCTTTGTTACACCCCCTGGGTTTCTTCTACAGGCCCATCAATTCTTTTTTTTTTTACAATTTCTTTTTTTTTTATAAATATAATAAACTTTTTTCTAATTAATTAATTAAAACTAATTTAGATTTAGGTTAAATCAACTTGACTTTTTTTTATTTAATTAAATCAAATTAAATTTTTGTAAATAAATTAATTGAATTAATTAAATTAGTTTATTTAGGTTTTATCATAAAATTTATTTTCCATTAAAAATAAATTAGGGTTTTTATTTTAGGATTAAATTAACTCTTTTTTCTCAAATTAAGATCAATTAGGTTATACTAATTATAATTTTCATCAAGACTTTGCTTCCATATCTTTCTTTTCTTACAATCTCCGCACACTCTTTATTTTTAGCATTAGTTGATTTATAATATTATAACTGCTAAAGGTTGTAATAGATTAAATAGGTTTTTATTTATTTATTTTGCTTTCTATTTCCCCTAGTTTCGTGGTTTGTATTCCCCTTCCCCGAAGCTTTATAATAGTGTAGGAAATCTATTTTCTGTCTTTACCGCTTTTCTTATAAACGGCTAGATATATGCTAATAGGCTTGTATGGAAAGACTGAAAGCAAACGATAGCTAACCCTAATCAAAGATTAAAATTAACTGAAATTAAAACACTTTTCACACATGAACCTCTAGGAAGATTCCACTTCTTTCCTTCGGATAAAACAATCATGAACCTCGAACGTATGGATACTATTAGAAAAGACTCTCAGTTAAAAATCATCATAAAGATCATAGTCCCTAGATGACCTTTCGATGCTGCCTTCGGTAAATAATCTTGTCCCTCGATGTTTCCTACAAATACATGATGATAGTCCCTTCGAATTGCTAATAGTATCCTTATATATTGCCTTTATGATTGTACGATGACCCGCGCTTGTCCCTCAAACATCCAATGACAGGGCTTCCTACTAACTAATGGTAGGACAACACTATCTAAAGGAAGAGGAAAATAACGCGAAATACTTTTGAGTAGGTAGACATGTTTTAATTGATTGCTCATAAAAACATCTCTTTTCACACAAATACTTTTCTGAAATATTTTCAAAACAAATACTTCCTATGCGTTCTCAACTGATACGAGAATCATTATAAAGTTGCCGAACTTAGGCATTTTCAAAACTTACACATTCACAAAGAATTTTTCAAAGTGAGCTAGCGATTAAGAGCCCGTAGATAACTGCGGATGAAAAGGGTGCTAACACCTTCCCTTTTCATAACCTACCCCCTTACTTAGAAAAATTCTCAAAAGGTCTTTCCTGTTCTTTTCATCCTTTCCTTTATTGTATAAAATAAAAGTCGTTGGCGACTCTTTCTATCCGCAACATTTGCGATAAAACACAAAAAACTAAAATTCAGTTCTCCCACCGTATTTTAGCAGGTGACGGAGGTGGGTGGTGAGGAAGGTGATGGAGGGTTGAAGCCACAACGACTCGACTCCTTCTTTTTTCTCCGTTAAGAAAAACTTGCTCTGTAAATTTTTCTTTTCGATTTTCTGTAGTAACTTTCCTCCTTTTTCCCCCTTTTCTTTTTGTTCTAAATTCTTTAGATTTTATAGTGTTTTTTTAGGGATTAGCTTATTAGGAAATAAACAAAATTGTCTATAAATTGAATTAGGTTTTAATTAGGGCTTAAATTTTTTTAGGAAAGAAACAATTATGTCTGTAAATTCTATGAAGTTTTAATTTGTTTCTATTTATGGCTTGTTCTTGCTTTCGAAAGAATCAAATTTATGAATGCAAATTTGAATAGTGATTGTCCAGTAGTACATTTATCTTTTTTGATGAGCATAGTACATGTTTCCATGCGTTGTCTTTTACAATTTTAGTAATGGAAATTGTTGGAGTCCGTTAAGTCATATATATATATATATATATATATATATATATATATATATATATATATATATATATATATATATATATATATATATATATATATATATATATATATATATATATATATATATATATATATATATATATATATATATATATATATATATATATATATATATATATATATATATATATATATATATATATATATATATATATAATGCTCTAAAAACAATAATAATAATTAATAAAGTAATAGTAATAATAATCTAAAAACAATTTCCAAAACAAGTTAACAGACTAAAACGGGCCGTGCTATTTCATTATTGGGCTTTCAAAAACAAATTGTTTTTTATAAAAAAACCTAAATATGCCTTATTGTCTTATTGGGCTTCTTTTTTAAAAATGAAATAATTTGTTTTATGGAGCCCTTCTTTTAAATAAAAAACAAGAATCAATTTTAATGAAGTTTATAATATAATATCTAAATTGAAAACCAATATTAATTAATAGTAATAATATTAAGAATAACCACCAATTACAATAACAATTAATTATATTAAAAGCAACCATAATCAATAAAATTAAAACAATAATAAAGACAGATAGAAATTGACTTCCAATTATTCTAATTAAACATTGGGCCATCAACAAAATTTTGATGGGCCTATTTGATCAACAATACACCAACTTCCTTTATCACTTGAAATAGACTTTTGGTATAATGGGCCTTTAGAAATAAATTGATATGGGCTAGTCAAACGACATAATGGCTTTTTAAACAGCCTCTTTGAAATGTACATCTTTCTATATAAATGCACCCCTCTTAACAGAATGAACTCTTAATGGGCCATCAGATATTCAAGGTCCATTTTAGATCGACACACCTTTTTTCTATTTTAAACCCTTATAGAAATAAAACCTACACAATGTGATTTACTGAATTAGAAATCTAAACATATTATAAGGGTAGGGAAAATTTGGGGTATGACACCTGAAACTTAAAACTGAAGGCTACTAGAAAGAAAAGATTATTGGCTCTGGAACCATTGGTAATGATCATCTGAACAAAGTTTGATTCTAAAACATTAGTGTTTCATGTTAGGATACTATGAATGTTCAAAAGGTTATAGGGTATATAACACATAAACATGAATTGTGGAAGAATCTCTTAGTGTCAGATTTGATGATAAGCTTGGCTCTCAAAAGTCAAAGCAGGGTGAATGTTTTGCAGATATAAAAGTTCTGATTATAGGTACTGAAGATGGATCTACATAAAATAAAAGTTCAGAATTTCAGTCAAATACAGAAGAATACATCACAAATATTACAACAACTTCTGAAGACTCCATCCAGAAAAGACAATCCAAAAGCAGATTAGCACATCCTTAAAATATGATTCTGGGAAAGAAAGATGATCCAATCAGAACAAGATCTACTTTCAAAAATACTGAAGAGTCTCTCATGGAACCTACTTACATCAAAGCAAGTATGTTAAAGATCCTCTGAAGAAATTTGATATGTCAGAAAGGAAGAGGTAAGTAAGAAAGTAGAACAGAAGTTCTACAGAGGTATGAATGGCTCTCTCTCCTTTATCTTTAGGACTTTTGATTTTTTTTGTGTGAACATCTAAACAGTAGTTCATCAGAAGTTAGAAGCAAAGTTGTATCAGGAACTATCCAGAAGATCTGAACATTTTCCAAAAAAGTTTCATTTCTAAGATAAAAGCAAGAAGTTCACAATATCAACATCTGTTAACTCTAAACGCAAGGTCACCCTCTAAGGCTGAACACGTGTTCAAAATCTAAAAGGACCGAAATTGTTGAGTTGATCCATTGAGGTGCGAATTAAATCGGTAACTGTTCAAGATCTTCACACTATCCCTCTTTTTAGGAATCATTAAATTCACATAATCATTATTTTTAATTCTTTTAAATTTAAATTTAAATTCTTGTTTTTGCTTTCGTTGGCTATTTATACTCCACTCTTTCACAAACACTCTCACATATTCACTTTCACTCACTTTTATCTCTTCATTTGTTCATCTTTCAAAAACCTAAAAGAGTCTGAACAATGGCTTCCACTCAACAAATTCCTCAAGTTTATCAAATCATTCTTGGTTCTTCCTCTTGAAATGAAAAAAGGTACGTCGAACCATCAAGAACGCTTCTCACACCCATTGATACTCTAGAATTCTATGTGAGCATATTGTTGATTTCGTAAGCATCAAAGAAAATGGGTATGACTTAACCCCTGATGTTGAGTTACAAGGATGGGGGAAATAATTTGATCGTCTCATAGGTCCAATTTTCCCAAAATTAGTGAAAGAATTTTGGATCCAGGCCACAACTTCAAATCACCAAGTAACGTGTTACGTTACGGGAAAGAAGATCATGATCACTGAAGATCTTATTGGGAAGCTTATAGGTCACGATGGCGGAGGTATACGATGCAATGATATGGCAGAAAAAGGCTCTGACCTAACTATTGTCTCAAAATAAATTTTCACCTCTGGACAACCATCGAACAAAATCAAAGATTTGAAGGATTATCTCAGAATTTGGTCCAAAATAATTCTGGGGTGCATAAATCACAGAAAACCAACCAGTTTTTCAGACTACATCAATATTTATCAACCGTACCTTATGTACTTCATCGCCATTGTGATACCGTGGGAGAAGTGACTTGGGTGTTTTGTGTTTTATCGCAAATGTTACGGTTAGCAAGAGTCGCCATCGACTTTTCTTTTATCCAAAAGGAAAGGTGAAAAAGCACAGGAAAGACCTTTTAGATTGTTTCTTGGGTTCGGGGGGTAGATTATGGAAAGTGAAGGTATTAGCATCCTTTTCATCCATGGTTTTCCATGGGCTCTTAGTTACTTTCTAGATCACTTGCTTTTGTTTGAATTTGTGCTTTGTGTGTTTTTGAAAGTATTTTGAAAAGGCGCCATCGTTTAGGCAAACATTGTAATGATTCTCGTTCATAAGAATGTATACAAAGTGTTGATCTTTTGATAATATTTTTCAATTTTGAAAGATGTTTTGAAAGTATTGGTGTTTGTTTTGAAAATAACAAGGATGTTTTGTTTTGAAATTGAGCAAGTAACTAGGAGCATTCTACCTACTAAAAAGTCTTTCATGTTCATTTCCTTTCTCCTTTTACATGGTTATCTTACCATTGATTTGGTAAGTAATCCTATCTTTGGATGTAAACAGGACGGGCATGGGTCATCGTATAACCATGATTAGCAATGTTGCAAGGTATCCTAGCATTTTTCCTTAGGGACAAAGATCATTTTAAAAAGGAAACATAGATAGCGTCATCGATGGACTATGATGTTGTGTTTGTTTGTTTTTGCTAAGATACCTCACATGCATAACATGGCCAATTTGTAAGGCAACCAAGTGGATTTTACCCTAGGGATGCTTGTGTGCAAGTGTGTTGATTTTTCATGCTTGATTTGTCTTTGATTAGGGTTTGCTAATTGATTGGTTTTAATCTTCCCATTCAAAACCCTAATTACTAGCATTTGTATATAATGCGATAAATTGCGGAATTTAAAATTACTACGCTATTACAATACTTGTGGGAGGGGGGTGTACAAGTTACAAATGGGGATTGCAAGAATTTAAATCTAAATAATCTATTACAACCATATTGAATTTGGATGAATAATGCACAAAAATGAATAAATATACAAGAATGTAAAATGGAAAGAAAATGGATTTTCGTTTGGATTTTTTTTAGGAAAGGGTTTGGTTTTAACCTAATTAGCTAAAAAATAATTAATTAAATTAGTAAAAAGTAAACCTAAATTTACAAGTAAAAGAATTTAAATAAAACCCTAATCTAATTATTAATTGATTAAAAAAGAAATTAAGTTTGTAAGAAGAATATTTTTGGTATTTTTGTCTTAAAAATAATTTATAGTATTATAAAATATTTTTGGTCTTTTTAGGTTTCAAAATAATATTTTTTAATTGTGTAAAAGAAAATAACTAAAACCCTAGTTTTTTAATTAAATTTACAAACCAATTAGTAAAATAAATAAAGTATGATTAAATGAAAAATAATTTTTATTATAAATAAATAAATAAACTATATCAAAATATAAATCTAATGTTTTTATATTTTTTCTGATTTTTTTAATATTAGATAAAATTTAAAGAAAATAAATAAATGAAAAATGAGAAAAAAGAAAATAAAATGGGCCAGGGGTGTGAATAGTCCAGGGGAGTCAGAATAAGCAAAAAGGAATAGGCCCAAAGGAGTGAAGCCCAGTGTTGCAAAAAAAGTCAAAAAAGTGATAGGCGCGCGCTTTAACCACTAAAGTGGTGATACATCCGTTAACTTATGCAAAACCATAAATATATAACATAAAATGCGCCCTGATTATACTTCATCTTAAACCTTTAGCCAGACCACCTGTAACTTGTTCATTTCTCAACCATTTGCAACAAAGTAAACATGAAACTTGTGTAAAATTTTACCACGATTCCAGAAATGTGAACAACTTAAACTAATTCTCAAGAATAAACATGAATTTTGAATGGTACCAAATTCTGACCTAATTTTTTCAGGATGTTCAGATTCAAAATTCTAACTACTCAAGCAATATAAATGAAATCTAAAGACATGGTTAGCTTCAGAACAATGATGTCTAAATTTTTCATTCATAAATTAAACATTAATGATGCTTGTATGAAGAGTTCAAAGTTGAGATAACTTACCTCAAAACTGGAAGTCGCGTTCTGCAAATGAGCACTCCTCAAGGTGTTGTGATGATTAGAATAGCTCCATTGAGGTCCCAGGAAGCTAATGCAATGGTTACTTTGAGTTGTAAGTGCTTGAACTAGCCTGGAGAAGTCAAGATGCAGACCTCTGTTTTTGGAAATGCAGGATGGTGATGGAGGTGTTACAGAACTGTAACAGGATGAGGGATGACTTCTAAATTATGTTTAGAAGCTTTGGGAACAAAGAGGCTTGAAAACACACGAGGGAGTTATGAGTTTCAAACTTTTGGTCAGGTTATGTGAAAATGGAGGTATGAGATACAAATATGAGTTCTTGGTGTTTTCAGGGCTCAAGCATGCGTGTGTTTTGTGACAAATTACTTGTGTATGTATAAGCAAAAGGCTTGAGTGCTTGAGAGGGTCAGAAGTACAAGTTCTTGACTGATTGCTATGTTACTTGAGTTTGAAGAAAAGTGGGAAATATGGTTCCAAGAGGAGGTACAAGCATACGCTGAGTGATTGTAAGTGTTTATACAAGCTTCTCTTGAGTTATGGGACATGTATGATCAGAAGAAAATAATTACAAGGCTTAAGAACAAGTTTTGTGCAAAAAGCTACTTTATCAAAATGGCATTGTGCACTTTCTTCCCAAAATGGATATAAAGCATGGCCTTGCATTGAATGCTTTAATTGAGACCTCTAACAGCTGTGCAAGAAATTAATTATGGAGTGCCTAACAAGTTTGAGGCCTGTAAAGTAGAGATTATGCAGCATAGGTTTGAAATTTGAATCTTGTTCATCACAAAATAACTTGTATTTGAAGTGTGAAAACCCTAACTTCATCTCTTCGATTCTCCATACTCAAGAATGATATCAAGGATTTCTTGAAAATTTTGGAAATCTTGTAATATGCTATACAACTCCTATTTGAATCACTTTTGAAAATTCCCCTTGGAACTATATGAAAAAGTGCCATGAAGATAGGTCAAAATCCTGACCAAAATTAGGGGAAAATTTCACTAAGTGTCCAATTTCAAGACCATGACTTTAGGAATGAATAACTTGAGATGAAATAATTTTAGAAGAAGTTATGTAAAGAAATGCTATAGATATCATGGATATCTACAACTTTCATGTTGAAAGTTTCTTCTGAATCCTCTTGCATCATGGTGAAAAATTGGTCCAAAGTTATGAAAAAACATGAAGTTTTAAGCACTTAGAAAAATTTCTAAGTTATAAAACTTTGACTTTTAAAAATGAAATCTTGACTTTTTGATTTCTTGATGAATAAGTTTCATATTTGAAAAGTTTTGATGAATTGTGATCTTTGACATTGAACTTTAGCCAAAAAGTCAAAGTTTGACTTTTCAGTGTACAATTGACTTTTTGATCAGTTGACTGAAAATTCACTGTCAATCCAATTGATCTTGAGCAATGTTTTAGGTCATGCCGTTAGGTCAAAATGATGCAATTGAACTCTTGAAATCATGCTTCAAACCAATTGACCATTTGCTATGTCAAAAATCAGAAATTGCACTCCCTTAGTCAAAACCCTAATTTTGACCATTTTGCCCTTTTGACGATCTGATCAAATTTCTTGAGGAATTGTGGTCCAAACTTGATCAAATGATATATATGAGTTTATAATGTTGATGTGGCTCAAAAATTATGAAGTTTGACTGTAAATTGGCCATAGTTGACTTTTTACCCAATACAACTAATTTTTATGTCAACTGCTCAATTGACTGAGCAAAAGTGTGATCCAAGTGCAATCTTGGGGGTCCATAATGATCCATGGAAGACATATGAAGCATTGAAAGTTCAATTATCCTTGTGCAATCTCAAACCCTAATTTTGGTCATCAGTGCTTAAGGAGGTGTCTTGAGCTGATCAACCCTAGTGCAATCTTGAACCAAGAGAGGTCTTTGTGAGAAAATATTTGATAAATGAGAGGGAAAATTTTGGGGTACAACAGCCACCAAAGAAAAAGTTCATCTTCCACATATTTTGTTCAATCATCTGAAGACTAGTGTCAAAGAAACAACAGAAGAAGAAAGAACCAAGAGAGATTCGGTTCCTCTGGGATGACTCATTTCAGATATTCCGATAGAAAATAGACTGATAGAAAATCTGACTGAGGTTCAACAAGCAAAAGTTCTGGAACCGTGTGCTGGAAATCCTCTGAACACCAAGAATCTAAAGAATATGAAGATTATTGAAACCATTAAGAAGGACCCAGCAATCACCACCAAGGAAGTCATCACCACCCGAAGAGTGCCTATGAAGGATTTCCCGCTCTTCACTCAAGCAGACTCCTCTCTAGAAATTGTTCTCAAGTATCTGGAAGCCTGCAAGGGTGATGGTACGATTCCATATGTGAACATTCTTAATCTAAGGCAACAACCTCTAGAAGTTGCTCCCAGAAAATCAAGAAAAATGAAAGTTGTTGGAGAAGGAACTTCTCAGAAACCCCCCAAAGCTGCCAAAAAGAAAGGTAATTCATCTTTTGTTTCTGTTATTAAATCAATATTTTTATCAACATATGAAACCCCATCTTCTCCAAAACCCGCTGAAGATCCATCTCCTAAAACCCGTGATGATTTTGACTTAGAAATTGACATTTCAATACCTATAAATAATCGTCTGATTAATCCATGTTCTACCCATTTTGATCAAACTCATCCAAAACTTTCACAAGTTCTCTATGATATTGATCAATTTGATCCACTGTTTGAAGCTCCCCAAATCAAAAATCCAAATTTTAACTCTGATACCACGACATCCATCCCATGCATCACTTTCCCTATCATGATCTCTCAACCCCCAATAATCCCCTCAACTTCATCACAAACTTTCTCCATTCCAGATATTCCATCTCCTTATCACTCAACACCGCCTAAATCACCTATAATTATTTCTGACTCTACATCTCCCAATAACTACCCAGGAGATCCCCTTAGAACAATCATCGATTTAGAAGCTTGGGACAATCTTGTCACAAGTTCTCAGAAAATTACCATTCCAAAGCAAACACCAAAAATATCCAAATCAGATGTTGGTAAATCTTTGCTGATTTTTGAAACATAAATACAGGAATGGGTTAACTCCTTAAAGTTATCTTGCATGGAGAATCTTAACCCATATGCTTCTGACTCTCATTGGAATTTGTTCAGAAAATAGTTTAACTCTGAATCTCTGAAGCTAAAGGAACTCAGCTATGAAATCGCTCAACAAAACTTCTACGATCGCCTAAAAATATTCAAGGATCAAGTTCTATGACACTGGGTAAAGAAACCCCTTCTTCTTTTGGACAACACCCCTTGGGAAGCCCCTCGGACATTAGAGTATACTCAACTGCAGTTAATTCTGAGAATGTGGTTTCTTCTATTGAAATAACCTACTATTCTCTTGTGCTGGAAACTCTAGAGGAGTTGAAGAAAGAAAATGTTGTGTTTAAGGAAAGGCTAGACAAACAGGATGAAACTAGCAAAGAAATTAAGGGGATGCTTGGGAAACAAGAGGAATCAAACAATCAAATCAAGAGTTTACCGGAAGCCTTGTTCACACGACTTCCACCTCCTCAACCTTTGAAAATTTGTTTTGTTTCTGCTATTTGTTTCTTATTTCAATCTTCTTCTTATCCACCTCCTTCTGTTTTTCTTAATCCACTTTGAATACAAAATCTATTTTTTTTATATTTACGTGATTTTATTGCTTTTTGATTCTTGACAAAATGGGGGAGAACATAAGATATTTTGAATATAATAGTACTGAGACGTACCTCTGAAAGCAAACAAGAAAAATCTCTTGAAAAGTAACTTCTGTCACATGGACATACCAAAACTTCCATCACAAAGCTCTGATCAGAACATCTTCAGGGAAGTATTTTTTCTTTATTTGAGTATTCAACTCAGGGGGGGTGACTTTAATTATTTATGTTCTTAAGTAATCTATCAAAATATACAAGTTTTTGTCATCATCAAAAAGGGGGAGATTCTTAGAACATAGTTTGGTTCTACATCCATGTAAGAGTTTTGATGATAACAAACACATGATATATATAAAGAACAAATATTGTGTCTAATAATGTATTTAAATACGCAGAGAAATTCTGATGAAAGAAGCATAAAATATGAGAGAGTTACGTTTTGAAGCTCTATTTAGACACAACATGATTGGAAGAAAATCCGTGTAACACGGTGTTATACCCCAATTTTCCCCCTAAGATCCCTCATCATACTCTGTACATCTCACACATAGCATTGGTCCCAGGGTTACAGGATCGAAGAGCTTTGACATTAGGGTTTCTCTCTATGAATTGAGTTTGCTATCTTACTCAAAATTGATTCAACTGGTGCTCTCATTATTCTTGGTATGAGATTAGGGTTTTGGATCATAAGCATCATAGAAGTCTTCACTAACAGGTTTCCTCGAGACAAAAGGTTTTCTTCATCAAAAGTTTCTCAAGAACAAATGCATTAGGGCTTTACCTTTGTGTGCGTAGGTTTCATCATATTTTGAAACCGAGTAGACAATGAGCTAGAGTTTCGATTCCTCCCAATACCTCAAGTCGTCTCCTCATCATTTTGCATCCAAATCAAGAGAATTGGGGTTTCCTCCTAATTGTCTTCACTACAAGATATTCTTTTCAAGAAGTTTAGAGGATTGAATCGGAATCTTATTCTCATTATGATACTCATAAACGGATTAGGGTTTTTATCCAAGGTGGTCGAGTTTGTCAACATTTCAACTGAAGTTCATTTGATTTGATACTCCAAGTCTTGCCACTTGTTGTCCATTGGTTCCTCACAGCTTTAATCTTGTTGCAAGATTGTTCATTACCGAGCTAGGATGTCTTCGAGGTTTAAAGTGCAAAAACATGAATCTTGAGACAAGAATGGACTAAAGTCACTGGTCATTCAATTGAAATGAATTGCTTCAGCTGCAAGGTATGTGGACTCAAGATCAAAAGCTTCATCTAAATGTGCTATGAGTTTAATATGACCAGGGGATTCAAGGTTTTGGTTTATGGTTTCACTATGGCATCAACATTGACCTGTCGCAAAATAATTCAAAAGTTCTAGACTAAAACATTCATGTATGTGGATGTCTTGGATAAAGTGAGTTATGAGACACATCATTATCAAAGTCATCTCACGGTTATCAAATGTCATCAAGGTTCCAATCACAAATTTTCATTAAAATCATCAAAATTCAACTTTATTCAAAGCTTCATTCATGAACAAAGTTCTATTCATAAATGCAAATAAAATACCAATATGATTTCATTAGAAAGTTACTTGAGATTTTATCAACCATAAGTCATGGATTCGAATGTCTCGTTCAATTGAAGATTGAAATTCAAATACTTCCATATTCGTTCGAGTTTAGTTCTTTGGAATTCAAGAAACACGACAAATTGTTCTTTTTTACAAAACATTACAAAAAATCGTACATAAAACCTATGTCCAATCCTAAACCTAATGGCTACCATTTTGGTGCCTCCATCTCCACCTATTCATGTCTACAATTCAAACTTCATGCCTTGCCTTCGAATGTATCAACCTTATTCCTATGCTTCCTCTCAATTCACCCATATATTTAAATAGCCCTATTTCAATAAATTGACACAAGCTCACATGAATGTCGGGAGTATGTCGTGCTGCAAACACAGGAGAGAAAAGTGAGTAAATTCATATGCGGCCCTGTAAAATAGATTAGCCGACAACACAATAAACTAGTTCAAACATAAAATCCAATTCAGAAAAGTTATCCACTAAACCAGTTGGCCAAACAGATCAAAAAATTTTAAATCCATCAATGCAACATCACTCAAATGATACTATTGAAGCTCTTAATCAGAAAAAGAACAATTCTTGCGGTACAGTTAAACAGTGTCGTTCTGTCAAGGAAGCCAGGGATATGGGTACGGGAAACTCTATAGTTTTTCCATCTAAAAATAAAGAAGAAAGCAAGCATATTGTCAAAAATGTACCTACTGGTGATGATCCTCCACTATCTCAATAGCGGAGAGTTGCAAAGCATGTGCACTATGTCGTGTTACTGTATAACTATTACCACAGAAAACAACATCTGGAGCTAGCATTTGTGGAATTTATGGAATTATGCAAATTGGCCGTGGATTTGAGCCCAACTTTATTAACATATATGAAATTCACTCAGAAGCCTGATTAAACAGACCTTGTTGATATGGAACAACAACTGTCAATAATAAAAAAAGGCTGATAAGTAGAGGAGAGTGAAACTCAAAATAAACCAGAAATAACTATAACAATTTTAACTGATTTTTCAACCGAATTCCTAACCGTCATAACAGAAATCTATTGCAGCTACTAATCCAAATCTCTAACTGCCATAACAACCATACCTAACCTTATATCAGATGAGACTCATCCATTGGATCTAAGAACGGAAAATCAAAATCAAAGGCTGAGGTCAATTCTGATATAACAAAATTTCTACTACTTTATAACAGAATTCTAACAGAATTCTAACAGAATTAAGGGAGGAGAAGGGAGTTCATAGCAGAATGAGGGGGGAGAGAAAAAATGGAGAACATAATCACAATAGAATGAAGGAAAAAAAATTCTAACAGATTCATAAGAGAAAAGGGGATCCATGATGAAAAAAGATGACAAAATACTCACCCTTGAGATTTTATCTTCTATGCTTGAATCCTCATCCTCATCTTCATCCATCTTCTAAACCTTTGCACTCTTCTTTCCCTCTCGGTGCTTTATCATCTTATTCAATCTTCTTCACCTCTCGACATCGATATCTAGAACACTTCATCTTCATCTTTTGTTCTTCAATCATCATTCTCCACCAAAGAAAATTCTACAATAAGCTCTCTCAAGAAATCCCTCTGTGTTCTTCACCTCAGACACATCAAAATTTCTCTGTCATCATCATCATCTTCATCTAAAAACCCTTTGTTTATCTTTATACAATTATCTGCAATCTCAACAATACACATCAATATCAGACCATTGTTACAACATCATGGTTTCATGCAGTCTCACAATTGTTACGAAACACGATAACACGACGAAAGCGCGGAGAAAATAAAAATGTAGAATAAGAAGAAGCCAACGAGGGAGAAGAGGCTTAACTTAAAATACTTTATGTGTTATGCGTTTGCAATATGTTGACAAAGCACATGACTCGTCTCTAAAAGCTTGATCATAGCTGCATCTTCAAGACTCGGGGATCTATCTTTATCTGCTCTCTCTCTGAACCGTAGGAAGGCGAAACTGCATCAACCTCTTGTAACCAGCTTTGATCATCATTTTGAATTCGTGATTCCAATCTCTGGAAATCATCACGAATCCACCGCATCGCCTTCAATAGTTATCACCTTTGTCCATAGAGCAAGATGTGAACGTCATCGCAACTTCAAAGCGCGATCCTCATCAACACAACAACAACTTCTATCATAATCGATGCGCAGAAAACATAAGAATTGAGGGAGAAGATAAAAGATTGAATATTGAGTTACCTAATAAGAATGGATGAAACGCGTAGAGAGAGATGTTGAGTCGAAGAGATCGGACACGTGAAGGAGATTGAGACGGAGTCATATGTTATATGGCGGCGTTGTGTTTAAAATTCGCCGAAGAAGAAGGTTTGACAATGATCGGCGGCTGAGATGCTCTAGTATAGAGGCGGCGGAGAGAAGTAGAAGGGTGAGAGTGAGGACCAGATTCTCAAATGAAGACCAAGGGTCACTCTCTCAACCTAAAGTAAAACAGCCATCTCTCTCTAAGCCCATCAGGTTTTTTTTCTTTGTGAAGTTTGGAAGAGCCAAAACAAAAAATATAGCATTTAGACTTCATGGTGACGGGCCTTGGCACCAATGGCTTGCTAGACATGCTCCCTGAATCTAGTTTACACCCCTGTGTAGAGTTTTCTTTTATAGTAATTCTTTAGTTTTTTTTTGTACATAACTGTTAGGTAATTTTTATTAATAGAAATTAGAAAATAAGAATAATAAAACAATAAAAAATGTTAATTGTTTCTTAAGAATATAATAGAAATTTTTTTAAAATTTTCTTTTTTAGAATTTTGGTTAGAATTTTCAATTATGGTTTAAGTTCGGTAATCATTTTGTTGTCGAGATTTTGTAATTCGTGTTTGCTTGTCGAGATTTGAGTCTTATGCAGGTTCAATGTATGATATACAAACATGCTTAAATTTCCTATTGTGATTTATTTTCAGAATCGATGATGCTTCAATGCTTATTTTGAGCATTGGATTTCTGACTCTTTTCTTTGTCGGCTTAGCGTCAGCTCGCGCGAAGTATTTCAGGTTTCTTTGCTTTGATTGCGTTTTTTATGGACATTGTTGTTCGTTTGGTATTGTACTGCTTCCAAGTTATATTTCTATATTTTATCGCTTTCCTTTATTTCTTGTTGATCGATGGGTCACTCAATTTAGAAATTGAGATCACGATTTCTCTCTCATTGTATGTTCCCTATAGGATAGTATGTTAGACTTTCTTTGGCATGCTAACTTAGATAGGATCCCTCATTGTATGATAACATTAGGTTAGAGATAGGTTAGTCTCCCTTAGATGTTTTCTTCCCCTTTTTTGTATAATTACATTTAAAACTAAAACTTCTTTTTCTTGGCAATTGTGTAAAAAATGCCAAGCATAAAAAAATTCTTTTCATGGTAAAAAATACCAACCAATCTATTTATTTTCGCCATTCGGATTTTCTCTTCTAAGAGCATTGTCAGTTCCTTTCCACTACAGGTCGTAAGTCTCTAAAGGTCGAGCAGCGATGGAATGATCGAATGCAACATTGTTCATTTAAAAAATACAAACAAACAAAATATATGAGCTGAACTACGATGCTCTAATTCCATAAAAGGGATACGTAGGCATTGGGGTAGGGCCCGAACGAGCACAAATTTTATTTTCCCTACATTATTTTCTATTTTATTTACATGCATTTCCTTTTAGCATTTTATAGTTCTTTAGCATTAGATTGAACACACCCTTTGATTAGAACAACGAGAGTGGATCCCGTAGAGTACTATGAACGTGTGGGGTGATAATACCTTCCCCTCGCGTAATCGACTCCCTTACCCAATCTCTCGGTCGCAAGACCTTGATTTCCCCTTTAGGTTTTTCTTCGATGATTTTCCTTTCCCTTTTATATGGGGTAAATAAATACTCAGTGGCGACTTGATTGATTTTACCGCTACACACGGTAAAATGAAGAAGTTCTAAATGTTATAACTTCTGAATGCACCAACGCTGCGAGCAAAACTATGATATTCGGGAAGAACAAAACTCATCTGCTCATTTGTTCTAAAGATTCAGCACTTGAGCCACACTCTAATAGTAAATACTATGATATGGAAAAGAAGCTCCAACATATCATCCAAGTTCTAATAGAAACTCTGAGGATCTAAAGTCTCATTGGTGATATTCTTCTTTTGATTTGATCCCAAGAAAGCAATGTTCTGATGCGTTACAACTCATTTATTACAAATAAAAAAGTAACGACTGAACTAAGACAAGATCTATATTTTTGGAAAGTGCATTAACAACACTTTATCAACCTTCCAAAAGAATCTCCTCATGTCTCTCATGCATCGCCTATTTAAAGAAGACTTGAAAAAGAAATCAAAAGAACACCATTGTGCACTGAAAGAGAATTTATTTTTACCCAATTCTATCTTGTGTTTTACACTTGTGTATACATCACTGTTGTGATATAGTTTTGTCTAGAAACATTATTGTACACATTCTTTTTTTATTTACGTCGTAATTCCTTGAGAAAACCGAGTTGTGGTAATAGTCATTGTGTTTGTGTAATCAAGTTTTGATTAGTGGTTTAAGACCTCGTTTGAGAGAGGAGAAATCACCTTGGCGGGTGGACTGGAGTAGTTTGAGTTCAAACGAACTAGGATAACCAACGTGTCTACTATTTTATTTTTGAAAACCCCAATACAACCCCCCCCCCCCCCCCCCGCCCGCCCCTTTCTTGTGTTTTTCCATTATTCAAACTCTAATGTTTAATTGAATTCCATAACTTTCCAAACATATATAGATCTTGATTTTTGAATCAAAGTTGTAGTAGACATTCTCAAGTTTCTTATGAAAAAATAATGAGTTCAAGGAGATGAAAGTTGACCAAGTTATGATCTTTTGAAATCAAGTTAAAGATTTCCATGGTTTCCTCAAAGGACTTGTAATCTTTTCAAACTTTTGATTATTCTCCTTGCACAATTGGATCTTGTCATGTGAAGAGAAGTTATTGTAAATGATGAGAAGAGTCCATAGCAAAAAGAACCACTTTAAAATATTGAAAATTGAGAGAGTTATGAACTTTTGATCATATCATCAAGGACTTGTCTAAATTAGGCCAAACCACTTGGATCAACTTTGAATATTTTGAGCTTTTCTTTAATTTTAAGGCATGATGAATCACCTTAAACCCTGAAATGAGGGTCATTTCTTGAAGAAACTTGTTGAAGAAGGAATGGAAATAAACACATGAACCTATGAAGTTTCTTGATGAATCAACCACTTACTTTGAGACAAACTTGACTAAATGAAGTTAAGAGAGCTCTCAAGCCATATAACTTTGATGCCATAATTGTATCCTTGAATTTCAAGCTTTTCGAATCCAATGAATAGCCATTTGACTGAGGATCAACCTTTAAAACCCTAGATTATGAGGTGAGAGAGATGCACTTGGCTTTATAACTACAATGTACAAAGCATAAAAGGAAATACATACATATTTTTTGGATTTTGGTTAAGGGTTAGTAAACATAAAATAAGCATAAACAAGATACACAATTCAAGGTGCTTGGTGATCTCTCAAGAGAAAACTTAAAGATAGGAGAGAGTAGAAGAGAGAACTAACCTTACAGTGTGGTCTTGATGCATTGTGATGATATAAAGTGATGAGGGATCTTAGGGGCAAAATTGGGTTATAACAACTGCCCTTATTTAAGTGTTTTCTATCCAGATATACGAAGGTTAAAATCTTTGTTTCGACGCGATTAAAGATACTTAAATACAAAAACAACCCTATTTTTTACCCTAAGATACCATGAAATTATTATGATTATGTATGCTATAAATAAATCCATAGGGGAGACAAGACACCATTGGGGATAAAAAAATAATGTAGACAAAGCTACGACACGAGACAGACTAGGAAAGAGAGTTCAACAAGGAAAATAAATCACCGGGGAAAAACACGACTATGGGTATAACTATGAATAGGTAAAACCTAAATCACAGTTAAAGAATCAAAATGCAAAGTAATAAATCAATGGGGAAATTCTTAACAATACAAGCAACAATCCAACAAGGAAGTAATTCTTAAGAAAGGATTACCGACCCGACTGGGGAAACGATTGACATCGGTACTGAGACTGAGTCAGAAACTAATATGATTATTATCAACTCTGCGGTTGGAAAAGAAATGTTTGACATCAGTACTGAGACTGGTAACATCAGTACCATGACTGGTAATGATTGACGTTAGTACTGAGACTAGGGAATGAAACTATACTCCACAATAACTCTGTTGTGAAAAAGAGGACTCAAATATATTAGGGAAAAGCCCAAAGAGGATACAAGATTACATCCTCTCAATAAAAGAGGGTAAAGAAAAAGAAACACACCGACTAGTAAATGACAGTGAACTACCAACTCACAAATGAAGGTAGAGAGGCTCAACTCTATTGGGGTAAAACCCAATGAGGAAAAGATAATACAAACCCTATTGAGGAAGAAAAATTAAATGGTAAGTATATGTCACATGAGGTGAATACCATCTATCAAAGATCTGATAGTTTAACGATGGTGGACCCAAAGGATAAAAGAGTGAATATCATCTATCAAAGATCTCATAGGTTAACGATGATAAACTCCAAGAGGGGAAACAAATATGATATATCAAAGGTGTGATAGACTAACAATGGTAAAAGACCAAGGGTTATAAGAGTGGATACCATTTATCAAATATGTGATGGTTTAATGACGGTAAACACTAAAGGTGGACTGAATACCATCTATCAAAGTTCTGATAGGCTAACGGCGGTAGATAATCAAAGGATAAAAGAGTGAGTATCATCTATCAAAGATGTGATAGTTTAATGATGGTAAACACTAAAGGTTAATGGATAAACCAAAACTGAAAGCAAAACAACAGTTGCTAACAAGGACCAAGGCTCAATCTAGGGACAAACTAGAAAGAAACAGTCAAATAAGACTCCACCCAATGAAGAACAAACACAAATGGGGATTAATTCTATCCAGATAATGAGCTGGGCAGGAAGGCTAAAGAAAAATTCATCCACGAGGGATAACTCAATGGGAAAATTGAAATGATATACACTTTCTGCTTAAGGTTGACACTCTATTGGAGAGAGATAACACACACTCTGCAAGATAAAATACCCACAGAAACATCAACGAATGCAAATGAGCCATGAATTTTAATTTAACCATGTGTGATGTATATATGAATGAATGAATGTATGTCATGTATATGCTGATAAAATAATCATACTATACTAGGGAAAAATAGACAGAATAACAACTTGGGTAAAGACAACACTCAGCTAAACTACATCCATGATGGAAACCCCATAAGAGAATAAACAACCAACTAAGGAAACAAAGTCCTACTTCAAGGCTTGACTTCTCTAGGAAGGAAACAAAGTTTCTTGAAAATAAACAAAGCACAATCTTATAGCAATAAACCATAAAGTTGCAGGGATATAACAAATTCCTCTAAGCTTCACTGGGAGATGACATACTAACTTTGCTAGGGAAGATGATGCCACATATGCTGCGGGGAGACCACAAACATTCTCCAATACCAAGAATAGTGGTTGCACAAATATCTTTGGAGAAGATCAAATAAACTTCATAGGGATTACCACAAATAAGTTCATGGGGATAACGAACATAAAGAGAAACATCACCCTTTATTTACATGAGAAACTAAGAAGTTAACATCACAACAAGAAATCAACATTATGGGAATTTAAAATCAAACTTAACATATGGTGAGAGAAAACCCAAAAGTTGGCAGTTGTCTCAACACTTCTTAAAAAAAATTCTCTTTATACCATTACTTCAAGGGTACATGAAAGCAACAAGGTCATAATAGGAAATGGTAAAAAAAACGCTCGTTGATCATAAGCCGGATGGGAAAAGAACCACACTCAGCCGAAGAATATCTTAACCAAGACTTAACTAGGGCTAAGGGGAGTACAAACCCCGCACCACACATCAACCTGGAGGAAACCCACTAACTGACCAACAATGGTAGGGGAGACTAAGCATACATCTGTGAGAGTAACCAAAGAAGACTTCCTGGGGAAAATTTCAAACTTTGGAGTTCGCCCATCCTTGGAACAACTGCTTTTATTCCTTTGATTCACTAAATCGAAGTAAAAATATTTTTTTTGCAAATTTTTCAATTTTTTTTATTATTTAAGTTTTTTTTTGTTTTGAAAATTACTATCAATAATAAATGAAATTTTTTCAAGCAGAATAAAAATAAGAATTGCAAAGAATTAGATAAAGGCTCAAACTTTATTAATAGAATGGTAGTCTGCAAATGGCGGGACTCTATAGATCATTATAAAGTTTAGAAAATGGTATATACATGGAAAAGGTACATTGAAATACAATGACCACTATTCTCCCTAACAACTTTGAACTTCTATGCTTAAGCTTCGGTTGAAGAGTGAAGAAAATCCAAGAAGATTGTTGCTTCATTAATCAAGTCTTGTCTGATACAGTTACTTGCCAAGAAAATCCTAACTTTTGCCTAGATTTATCTTGCATGTTTTCAGCCTACCGGGATAATTTATTTTTTTTATGTATCTAAATTTTTCCTAAACCTCCCTTTCGAGTTTTCAGCCTACCGAAAAGCTCATTTTTTCCTAAGCCGCCCGTGATACGGTGGCAGAACTGACTGTTATACTGGTTTTGCATTTGTATTCGCAAATGTTATGGTAAGCAAGAGTCGCCATCGACTTTTCTTTTATCCAACAAAGGAAAGGGTGAAAAGAACAGAAAAAGACCTTTTGAGATTACTTCTGAGTAAGGGGGGTAGATTATGGAAAGGGAAGGTGTTAGAACCCTTTCCATCCGTAGTTATCTACGGGCTCTTAGATGCTAGCTCATTTGAAAAAATACCTTGTGCTTTGTGTGTTTTGAAAAGTATTTTTGAAATGCCAACAGTAAGGCGATTTTCTTTATGATAACTCTTGTATCAGTCCTCAAGAGTATTGATAAAGCATTTTTGAAAATGTCTTTGAAAGTTGTTTTGTGCAAGGATATATTTGTTTTGAGCATATCATCTATGAACTATCTACTTTTACTCGGAAGGTTGTTCTTTTCCTCTTTTCCTTTAGACAGTGCTATCCTACTATTAGTGAGTAGGTAGCCCTATCGTCGGATGTTTAAGGGACATTCGAAGGGACGTTTATAGTCACAAAGGAAACTGGGCAAGAAACCTTAGTAACTACCCTAGGGTTTTAAGATCATTTTTACCGAGGCAGTGTCGAGAGGGTCATCGAGGGACTTTATGATCTTTAAACCGGAGGGTAGCCACTAAAATCTCTCACGTTTCGAGAGTTGTGACTGTTTTCCGAAGGCAACCAAAGTGGGATACCCTAGAGGTGCGCATGTGCAATTGCGTTGTTTTCAGTTATTTTAGTCTTGTGTTAAGTTTGCTAGCATTTTGTTTTTCATTCTCTTGCCATACAATCCTAGTTAGCATACATCTAAACAGTTTATAATTTGCAGTAATTAAAAGTTTGAAAATGTAAAATCCTAACTATTACATGGCTTCGGGGAGGGTGATTATTACAAGTCCAAAACGGGGAAAATTTAAAAAGCAGCAAAGTAAAGTCCTAGTTAAGTCTATTACATACCAGTAAGCATATACAATAATATGCAAAAGTGAGACAGTAAAAGTAAATGCACAAATAGATCATACGTCTAAAATTCCTAAGAAAAATGAAATCTTTTGTTTGTTTTTGACCTATGGAAAAAAATTTAATTTAAAAATCCTAAGTCTATTTATTTTTAAATTAAGAAAACAGTTAAAATAATTAATCAATTAATTTACAAAATTTTAATTGAGAAAATACTAACCTAATATTTTTTGGGATTTTTTATCTGACTTTATGATGCTATATAAAAAAACAATTAAAAGCAAAATAAAATGGGCCAGGATAGTAAAGGGTAACAGGGGGTGTGAATTGGATTTTTGTTTAGCCCAAATGAAAATAAGCCCAAGCCACATTGGGATCCTGTGCTATTGTCCCTTAGGGGTCCATCATGAGGTGGTACTCCTGGAGCATTGGATCTGATCTCTTTGTCATCCATTGGATGGAACTTGAAGGCGCATGGGAAGTGTTTGAAACACAACACACTGGATCTACAAGATAATTGTTAGAAAAATCATAATACATGAGACCTGGGTATCAAACCCAGACACTTTCCACTACACATGCCCCCCTTTATAATATGAGTTGTTTGTTCATTCATTAATACAAATAAAATCATAACATTACATTAGCAAAATAAATCGGATATATATATATATATATATATATATATATATATATATATATATATATATATATATATATATATATATATATATATATATATATATATATATATATATATATATATATATATATATATATATATATATATATATATATATATATATATATATATATATATATATATATATATATATATATATATATATATATAATTCAAAATCAACACATGCGCACTGCACAAGCCAAAAGGACAGAAAAGCCTGGATTTTGAGATTCGAAGTAATCCATTTCACACGCCCAACAGAGGGAATGAGTGGAATGCTTGCTTTGGATTAAGGAGGCCTGCAAAGTTTGCTTCAATTCTGACAACTTTGTGAAGGTTTGGAGAATTTGGGGTGGTTTTCTGGGGCAGCTTCTTGTGTGTGTAGGAATTTTTTTTGTCTCTAGAGGCAATGTTTTGTCTGGATAATGCGTCTGTGTCTGGCCCTGGGAAATGCGCTTGAGCTCTGTATTTATAGGGGTGCAGTGATGAACGAAAATGGAAAGAATCAACCATTAACCATGGCTTTGAAGGCAGAATCGAGAGTCTTAAAAGGTTTCCATTGTTGATGATTTTATACCATTTTGGGTTTTTGAGTGAACCTGGACAGGTTTCACTCCCATTTCTTGACTTTTCGAATGCTCCCAGGTTTTGTCCTTCGATGTTCCTGAGTTCCAATTCAAATGGTCCAAGGCCTCATCATTGTGGCTTCTTTAATTGAACCACTATCTGACTTAGTTGCTTGATCTGAAAATAATCCAATTAGCACAATTGAACAATTCTTGTTCCTTTCGATTTCCTTTCCTTCAAATCGACCACCTCTTCGTCTTGGTGTGTCGAAGCTTCGTTTTATCATCTCCTTCAAATGTAGTTGTGCAGGTGGCTCTTTGATTCCAATCCCACCCTTTGCTTATGTCTACAAAAAATATCTTTCTTGCTGATCACTAGTTCACCTTTGATTGGTGAATATAGCTTATATGCGCCAATCGAAAGATGACTTATGAGCACCAAGCCTTTACTTTGATTAACCAACTCCTTCCTTGCCTGTTCAGGCACATGCTTGAAACACATTGATCCCCAAAACTCTAAGATGACTCATATTTGGATGATTCATCTCTAAATGTCCTTCGATCACGCCATGCTTGAAGATGGCATGTCCTTCGAACCAATAGATTTCCACGTGTTTCTATGGATAAGATAAGAGCTTTTAGAATTCCAAATATTCTTCTTTTTGAAGCGCCCATTCAGGCAACATGTCAATCGAAAGGCGTCTTCCTTGTAACGCTTCAAATGGCTTACATCTCCATGTTCAAAAATGAACATTTCGATGGCGCTCATTACCATATATCCCATTCAAAGGCTTCATAAAATCCTTCTTACGCTTTCCTTCGACCTAGCCCTCCTTCGATCCTAGTATTTCGTTGGGCAATAAATTATCCTGCATACTGCTGCCAAAGCTGCTTCGACCCAAAAGCCCTTAGGCATTTTTTCAACCTTCGACCTACACTTTGTCATGTACACTTATTTTATTTCTTTCAGATGTGCCATTATGCTGATGCATATAGGGTGTCATGGAAATCATTTGAAGCTCTGGAACTCACACATCTTGGTGAAAAGTGAAATTTAGTTGAAAGGCCATTTCTTAGGAGGAGAATTTATCTGATCAATTCTTGGTCCACCTTGAGCAGTTGAGGACCTTAATGAGTATGCCTTGAATAAAAAAGGGAGGGAAAATTTTGGGGTACAACACCGCCCTTTCGGGTTTTCAACTTAGCAAGCTGTTCTTTTATTTCTTAAGGAAAAGTATTTCTTGACTGCATTAGCATTCACGGAACATGGGAACTCTTCACCATCCATAGTTTCAAGAATCTGTGCACTTCCAGAGAAGGCTTTCTTGATAACATATGGGACTTCAGAATTAGGAGTCCACTTGCCCCTAGAATTAGCATTAAAAGACATGATCTTTCTTAGCATGAGGTCACCTTATCTGAGTTCATGAGGTCTGCCTTCTTATCAAAAGCTTTCTTCATTATTTTATGGTATAAATGACCATGACACAAGCCCGTCATTCTCTTTTCTTCTATCAAATTCAACTGGTCAAACCTACTCTGGACTCATTCGGCCTCTGACAGTTTAGTTTCCATGATTGCACGCAAGAAGGGAATCTCAACCTCGACGAGGAGCACTACTTCTATGCCATACACAAGACAGAAATGGGTTGCCCCTATTGAAGTGCGGACGAATGTATGATACCCATGCAAAACAAAAGGGAGTATCTAATGCCAATCCTTATATGTAACAACCATCTTTTGAATGATATTTTTAATGTTCTTATTAGCAGCTTCGACTACCTCATTCATCTTAGGCCTGTAAGGAGAAGAGTTTTGATGAACAATCTTGAATTCTTCACAAAGTTATGCCATCATCTTATTTTTCAAATTTGAGACGTTATCAGTGATAATCCTGCTTGGCACACCATAACGACAAATAAGGTTGTTCTTAATAAATCGTACTACCACCTGCTTGGTGACATTAGCATAAGAAGTTGCTTCCACCCACTTGATGAAGTAGTCAATAGACACCAATATGAAACGATGTCCATTTGAAGCCTTGGGTTCAATCATTTCGATCAAAATAATACCCTACATAGAGAAATTCCATAGGGAAGAAATAACATTGAGAAGAGTTGGAGGCACATGAATCTTGTCAGCATAAATCTGACACTTATGGCACTTCTTTACGAATTTGTAACAGTTGGATTCCATTGTCATCCAATAGTAACATACCCTTAGCATCTTTTTTACCATAGAATATTCGTTGGCATTGGTACCAAATGAACCTTCATGAATCTCATGCATTAACATGTTTGCCTCGTGTCTACCCATGCATCTAAGAAAGACCATGTCATAATTTCTTTTATATAACACATCTTTATTGAGGAAAAGCTACTTTCCAACCTTCTCAATGTCTTTATGTCTTTGTTTGATGCCCAAGTGGGTACTCTTGAGTATGAAGAAAGTGTTTGATATCAGATCTAATGTCACCTCTGTAGAAAAAACATGATCTGGCCTATCAAGGCGTCTGATTATAATATGAGGTACGTCATTCCAAGAGTTAACCTTGTACATGGAGGAAAAAGTGGCTAAAGAATCTTCCATCCGATTCTCATCTCCAGGAATATGATGGAAATCAACTTTATTGATGAAAGGTAACGACCTTCTTGACTAATTGTTTTAATCAAGCCAAGATGACGAGTCTTCCATTCACCTTCAATCTAATTTATCACTAAAGCTGAATCACTGTATACATCAAGAATCTAGATTATGATATCCATAGCCTTTTTGAGACCCATAATACATGCTTCATACTCTTCCATGTTATTGGTACAATCAAACATCAACCTTGTAGTGAAAAGGACGTGGGACCCATGGGGAGTGATAATCACATCACCAATACCTTTACCGTAAGCATTCATAGCTCCATCAAATAACATACCCCATCGGGATTCGGGATCGGGATCATCTTCAAGCAAAGGTTCATCACAATCTTTAACTTTTAAGTACATCACATCCTAATAATCATCAACCGGCTGATGAGAAAGATACTCTACCAATACATTGCCTTTAATAGCCTTTTGAGTACAATATTCAATATCATATTAAAACAACAATATCTACCAATGGTAAATTCTTTCGGTAAGATTATAATTTTCAAAGATATACTTAATTGGATCCATTTTAGATATCAACCGAGTAGTATGATTTAACATATATTACCACAGACGCCCACGCCAAAGCACAACATGTCTTTTCCAGCATAGAATACCGTGACTCATAGTTAGTGAACTTCTTGCTCAAATAATAGATGGCATACTCTTTTCTTCCTATTTTATCTTATTTTTCCAAAATACAGCCCATGGAATTGTCCAACACAGTTAGATACATAATCAATGGTCTTCCTTCAACAGAAGGGAGCAAGATAGAAGGTTTAAGCAGATACTCTTTAATACTTTCAAAATCCTTCTGACAATCATTCATCCATACATAACCTTGATCTTTCTATAAAATCTTGAAGATCGGCTCACAAGTGGAGGTCATGTGAGAAATAAACCTGTAGATGTAATTCTGACATCCAAGAAAACCCCTAACTTGCTTTTCAGTTCTTGGTGCATGCATCTCTTGAATTGTCCTAACTTTATCAGGATCAACTTCAATTCTTTTTTGTCTAACAATGAATCCTAACAACTTTCCAAAACAAACATGATCAGTAAAATAGCAAGTGTACTATTTTGCCTACGTAGTAATAATGGAGAAATTCCCCGATTGTTGATCTCAAGGACTGCGTAAAAATATCGAGTTGAATTATTGTTCAATTAAAAAAAACTAGCGTTTGGATGAATTTTTGCAGAATTAGGAAATCTAATTGCGAATAAAGTAAATAAATATGGTGAATAGTTTTGGCATGTATGAGTAACATGCTAGGAACAGTGTGTGATTCTTTCCTGTAACAACTTTGAACTATTATCACAACAACATAATTTCAATATCAAATTACTGGTTCTTAAGGGTGTTTACTCATAAGTTCTTATTCAGTAAACCTTTAATCATTCATCCTAAGTCTTATTTCCATAGAAACTTATCGATGAAATTAAGAATTACCTTATCAAGAATATTCCGGTTCCTACAGAGTATCCATAGTCCTAGGTGATATCTACTATTGAATGTTCTCATAAACACATTATCAATGGCGGTCCAGCCTAATTGCTAATTATCATCATTCCCAATTTTTATGAGAGAGAAAGCATTAGAAACATCATGAGAATAAATTTACTAAATAAAACTAACATTGTCATTGCAATAATAACTCCAAATTCATTACATATTTGAATCAGGGACACCCTCTAGCATTGGGGGTTTATCTACTCATATAACTAAAGAAAAACAAAATAAAGAGTGTTGTCATTACTGATAACGTGAAATTGTATTGTATATTCGACTTGATTCACATGCACTTTTATAGTTTTCATTCATTTTTATCTTGTTATACAAGTATTTCTATTTCATTTCAGGTATTTACATTCCACAAGACTTGCATGAGAAAAGAGGAAGAAATAACAAAGAAATGAGTTGAAAATGACTCTGTAGCAGAAAACAGAAGGAAATTGTATGATAGAGGATTGTGACGGTCGTCACAGCCTCCAGCCAGTTGCCACGCCTTGGAATTATGTGTGCCCCTCGACACACATATGTTATGGTCAACACAACATTGACTTGTGCCCCATGGAACACAAGGCATGCCCTTCGCCACGACTATGTTTTACTCAGAGTGTTAAGGATTTTTCTCGTTCTGTTTTGTGGTTCTTCTCCATGTTAATACTCACGAAGCCGAGTCTCCTATATTTTCTCCGTAATCAACATCTCCCGATAAGTTCTCCATGTTACCACTAGTTCCTGATTCTTTGGGATGGAAGTTACGAGAATGGAAGGAGAGGATAAAAAGGTAAGTTCATCAAACACAGGGGGTTCCACCATTTTTTCGTTCAGAGTAGATTATCATTCTTAGAATTTAAGCAGTAAATTTACATGTAAAGTGATAGCTATTCCGGTGTGGAAGAGCTATCACACCTCTAGTTTTAGGAACTGTGTTTTTATTTTAATCTTATACCTGATTGTCAAGTGTGTTGGCATATTCTGAATTCAAGTTTCTGTTATTGTATGCAATTTCAACAGTAATTCCAGTTTTCATTTTATGTCCAAGTTCCATTTTAATTGCTTATTATAATTGTTTACGATTTCATCTTAGTTTAAATTAATTTCTATTTTAAATCATGTTTTGTATTATGTTTAATTATCGTAATAGCATGCTTATGTTTAATTTCATGTTTAGCTAATTTTTCTTGAGTCTGGTATGTGAGGACTGTCGTTCCCAACGGGACCCAGTAATAAGTTGGCTTAATATCTGTTTGAAAATTTAGTTTTGGTCTTTGTTTTTAAACTTAATTTAAATAGCTTTGTCACGAGAGTGAGAGGTTACTTATCACGATTTTTCCATAAGAGTGGGAAATTAACTAAGGTTCGAGTCGGCACTGCGAGAGCATGAAGGTCGAACCGGATAGTAGAAACTAGGCATTAATTCTAAACACAACGAGAGCGCTTTAGGATTAATTAGAACTTGTTCAGTTTTTAAAACACATTCCTTAATTAATCAGCGAGAGGAGAGAAAAATATCATGATTAAGGAATGTGGCTTTATTCGAAACCACAAGAGCGTAATGTTCAGTCTTTAAATTGATATTTTCTACTAAACACATTTTTAACATCAGTATAAGCCAACAATTTACAAAGTCCCCAGAGGTATGCGGAATACACATTTCGGTCTCTCTTTCCATATATATTTCCTTATTCTTATTTTGTTTCAGTTTTAGTTCTTAGTTTCCCCTGAATTAATCATTCATTAGCCTTAGCTTTATAAAGAGACAATAGATTACAGTAGGTTGACATTGGTCTCTATGGGTTTGACAATCTTTTATATTACTTCGATATTTTCGTGCACTTGTGGACGCATCAATTACAGATAATGGAAGGTAAAAAAGGTCTTCAATTGCAAAGCTCATGAAAATATTGATTATAAGAATATTCAGCCTCCAGTAGTGTTCTTTACTGTAAAAAATCGTCCAACCCTTAAGAAATTGCACCCTGGCTTTTATAACACGTACTGGGATTTTCAACCAAATTTGGGACTCCATACGCGTATGGCTGTAAACAACGTAGATTTCATACGCGCACAACAGAATGGAATTTTGCACGTATTTCATTGCTTTGCGTATGGAACACGTACATGCTAGCCATACACCATGCCATACGCGTATGGGCAGCCTTAATGACCTTTCTCCATTTCCTTCATCTGCTCAGCTTCTCTAGTCCATTTCGTGTTCCTTTGACTTCATGAACCTGTATTCAACCAACACACTACGAAAAAAGCGTAAAAATAGCCAAAATAATTTAAAACACTTAAAACACTAATTGGATAAAAAATTTACTCAAACAATTACAAACTAAGAATAAAGTGTTACAATTTTCCTAGATTTTTGAGGAATAAGCAGTAGTACTATGGCACAAATGGTGACTGATCATAACCCCAAACTTAGCTTGTTGCTTGTCCTCAAGCAATGATCAGGATATAAATAAACTCATGTCACCCCCAAATTAATGAAATTTCATGCTTACCACAATACCTCTGAGATCTTTCGCGACTCACTCTTACTTCCACCTTCAGATTCCTCAGTGTTCCACATTTGAGTATTATGTTGCACTTCCATAAAGTAGTACTGTTTCATATGTCCACTTATATCACACTCTCACCAAGTCTCTCGGGGTTTGAGTTTTTTTCACTCAACATTTCAAAGTATGCAATACTGACTCATCAGTTTGAACAGATTCTCCCTTCATCTCAACATGCACATCCCACATACTTTTCGAGTTCTTTTTAGGTTGTAATGGGGCTTGGGTTAAGGTGGGATAGGAAAAAGGAAAAATAGGTTTTTGGTTCAGAGTGAGTTCTATCATAATTTTACTGTTTCCCTTCTAATTATCTTCATTTGATAAATATTTTCACTGGAGGGTTCCACTACTCAGTCTTTAGAGTACCACGTCTTTTCTTTCGGTGAGTGGTCGTGTTTGCTATCATTCTTTTCTTTTGTTGTTTTATGTTTTTTTTCTTCTTTTTTATGCCTTTTTTTCTCTTTTATTCACACTCACCACCTTGATTTTATTCTTCTGTGCAGCCACCCCAAACTTAAAGGTTGTTATTCCAATAGCAACCGCAAACTTAGAATCAAATACAAATCCAATCATAACAACAATCACTCTGAACAGAGTATGAGAGTGTTTGGGCTAGGGGTTAACATGATAAGGTAATACACAATCAATGAGATATATACCCAAAAGGGGTGAGAAAAGGATAATAACGAAAAAAAGGATGGCTTGAAAGGCTCAGTGGTATAATAAACAGTGTGCCTCAATGTGTGTAATCATGCAGTGATGTAAAGAAAAGAACTTACGCAAGATCTGAGTGATAGAAACATACTTGATGTGTCTCTCATAATGAATTTTTGTGTTTGGATTTTTCTGTTTTCACCATGTTGAGTAAAGCTGGCTAGATCCATGGTACCTTATGTGTGGTGCAACTTCATTCTCAGTTCGGGATATACAGTAAGAGCTCAAGCAAGTGGCGTTCAATCATTTTTCAGAGGTATCAACATTTTTGGGGCGACAATCCAGCTGCATCACCTTTTTCAGGAACAAGCAACAATTTATCGTTGGACTCTTTTCATCCACTATGGCTATCATTCATCATTTATTCAAAAAATAAACCATAAACTGTAACACTTGAAACATATTGTCATACCCCAAATTTGCCCTATTGATTTCTAACAAATTTATTCTTGTTTGTTATCATTATTTATAATATAAGGTTTAGGTTATTGTTAAATTCGTATATATATATTGACCAAAATGGACCATCAAAATCTAATGACCCATTAAGTTATAAAACCTACTTCAAAAATAGGGTGCATTGCTATAAAAGGGTTTGATGTTTCAAGTGGGCCATCTAAATCTGATGGCCCATCAAGGTGTTACTCTTTTTTTTAATAACAACATATATGAGGGTGTGGTCTGGGTGTTTTATTTTAAGCAAACCTGGTCCATTATAGTATTTGGGCCCGTTTAGATAATAGGAGGAGGTGTTTATTTTTTGTTCCATTTTCAGACTAGTCCCTTACAAATTCTGAGCCCGTTTAGACATAGAAGGGGGGGGGGGGGTGTTCTCTCTTACTTATATTAGAGAATTTTTTAAAAAAACTGAAGGCCCGTATTCTATTTTAAGCCCATCACGTTAAGGTTTTGTTGACTGAGGTCAACATCCATCCAAATCATTTATCAATTTTTATTGCTAACATAAATACTAAAACTATTATCATTATTAATATTTATTTTACTAACATAGTTGTTTATTAAAATTATATTTTAGTTTTTTGTTGACCCAAGTCAACATGAGGGGTGGAAACCCTAATTTTCACCACTGCTTTTCTTCACTAAGACAACCCGTAAATCAATTCAAGCCCAAAAGAAATAGCTATTGTACAAATAAATAAAAAACTGTATCAAATCTCAAACAAGCTAACGAAATCAAAAAATTACACATATCCAAATCGTATCATTACAAGAAGTTATACAAATCACAATACAAAAACGTCCAAGGTTTTTTTAATTACAAGATTAAATCAAATACATAATCAATTACAATCTCTCAATCCCTAATTCACCAATCACATCTTAAATCTTCTCAAATTTCTAAATTACTAAAAATAACAACAATCACATAAAATATTCCTAATCTGCCAACAAACCTAACTATAAATAAACCTAAAGATTCTAAGAGAAAAGGAGGAGAAATTAAAGAGACAAAACAGAAAGAAGGAGAGGCGAAAAACTTGTTTCCTCGGAGCGTTCTTGCTGTGAAGGTCTAGGGTTTCAATCTGAAACCCTAAGATCTGTCTTAATCGTGTGCCACGCTAGCGTCGTCTATGTTCTTATACCTGTAGATCAAAGAAGAAGAAGGTATCAGAGGAAGAAATCTGAAGATCCGAAGAAGATTAACGCAAAGTTCACAAATAGAGAGGTAATTTTGCTACCACTTAGCTTTAGGGTTGTGTTTCGTTGTTGATTGTTGGTCGAGATTGGTTTTTGTTGTTGGTTTTAAGGTTAGGGTCATCGATTTTGGGTTAGCGCCATCGTGGACTTGATTAGGGGTTTGGAAAGGTCGTTGTTGATTAGCATAGAGAGAGAGATGAGAGAAACTAAGCACACACACAGAGAGAGAGAGAGAGAGAGAGAGAGAGAGAGAGAGAGAGAGAGAGAGAGAGAGAGAGAGAGAGAGAGAGAGAGAGAGAGAGAGAGAGAGAGAGAGAGAGAGAGAGAGAGAGAGAGAGAGAGAGAGAGAGAGAGAGAATGAAGAGAAAATGTGAGAAAATAAACAAATATAATCCAGTTGGATTCTGTAAGTCATTTTTATCGCGTTGCCTCAATGTCCATTACGTGATTATCATCCAGCGTCCCTAGAACGCATGCCCGATGTAATTCCATGTGTCCTCCCGCATAAGATCCAAACGGATCTCCCAAACGCTTGTAATCTTGGGTCTAAGCCCATTCTGGATCGCAACCCCCTGCTTTTTTATTTCACTTCAAAATTAAAAAACTCACCCGGGCACTATTGGGCCAAGTACATTATCCGGATTTGGTCCCTTGCTAAACCAAACCCTCAATCTTACTACATAATAAAGATTAACACCCCCTTGTGATTTGGGCCTGAATTCAATATCTGAATTCAGGGCCCTAGTTTATGCGCCCCTTGATTTACTCAGCCCCAAACAAAATACACCCCATGTGTTTTAATTGATTTTATATATATATATATATTATATATATATATATATATATATATATATATATATATATATATATATATATATATATATATATATATATATATATATATATATAATATATATATTATATATATATATAAATATATATATATATATATATATATATATATATATATATATATATATATATATATATATATATATATATATTTTATTTTTTTATTTTTATATTTTATTTTATTTTACATATTTTATTTATTTTATATTATAATTAATATTCTTAATATTTTTATTTTTTTATTCTAAATTGATTATTATAAAATATTTATTTTTTCTACTAACTCATTCTTTAATTACTTTTAAAGATTGCATTAAAATTATTTTTTATATATTAATATATTTAAAAAAATACTTAACTAACACCAAATCCATTTTTCTTACTAACTTAATTTTAAATCCAAGAAAATTTTCAGAAAGGATTATGGAGATACTTTTAATCGACTGCGAACTTCGTCTAATAATTCCATTCTTCACACACATAGGGTTGGTTCAAGGGAAATTCAAAATATCTTCGTAATCCATAAAAAACACCAACCAACTACTGTAATACAGTGGGAGAACTGACTTTTTCTGGTTTTGCATTTTATCGCAATGTTGCGGTTAACAAGAGTCTCTACCGACTTTTCTTTTATCCAACAAAGGAAAGGTGAAAAGAACAGGAAAGACCCTTTGGAGATTGTTTTCTGAGTAAGGGGGTAGGTTATAGAAAGGGAAGGTGTTAGCACCCTTTCCATCCGTAGTTATCTACGGACTCCTAGTTGCTAGCTCGCTTTGAAAATTCTTTTTTGTTAAAGTGTGTTTTGAAGATATTTTGGAAAGACGCATTAGTGCGGCAAACTTTGTAATGTTCTCGTTTCGGCGAGAACGTATACAAAGTGTTTTTTGTCTTTGAAAATATTTAGAAAAGAGTTTGTGTATGTGTGAAAAAAATTGTTTTTTGATTGTTTTTACGAGCAAGCAACTAGGAGCTATCTACCTACTCAAAAGGTTTGTTCTTTTCCTATTTTCCTTTAGAGAGTGCTATCCTACTATTAGTGAGTAGGTAGATTTATTGTTGGATTTTTGAGGGGACGGGCGAGGGTCACTGTATAGTCACGAAAGAAACTAGTAAGATATTTTAGTAATTACCCTAAGGTTTTAAGATCATATACTGAGGCAACATCGAAAGGGTCATCGAGGGACTTATGATCTTTAAACCAAAGGGTTATCACTAAAATCTCTTACGTTCGAGAATCGTGACTGTTTATTTCGAAGGCAACAAGTGGAGGTATCCTAGAGGTGCGCATGTGCGAGTGTATTGTGTTTCAGTTATTTATATTTGGATGTTAAATTTGCTAGCGTTTGCTTTTAATCTTATCATACATGCCTATTATGCATACATCTAACAGTTAATATCAATGCTAAATAATATGCAGAAATTAAAGTTACGCTATTACAGGGCTTCGAGGAGGGGAATTACAAATCCAAAACAGGAAAAAAGTAAAGTCCTAAGTTTACAGCTATTACATCCTTTTTGCAATTACATCAATATAAAAATGCGAAATTTAAAATGAGCGTGCGAATATGGAAAGCGAGGTAAAAACCCTAAAATACTTCTATACATTTAGCATATTTTTTGTTATTTTTATTAAGAAAATACTTAAATTGAACTAAATATTAATCTTAATTAAATAAAACAAGTGATAAATAATTGCAATTAAATCTAATCAAGAGAAAAAAACTAATTCTAACATTTTTTTGTATTTTTATTTGGAAAATGATTTGAAATAAATAAATCTAGTTCTAATTGGTTTTTAAATTAATCAAAATAATCAAATTAATTAATTAATTTACAAAAATTAAATTTAATTGGGAAAAACCTAAATCTATTTTTTTGTGACTTTTTCTGATTTTATTATAAAATAAAATTGGTTCAAAAAATAAAATCAAAAAACTAAATAATTAAATCTAAAATAAACAAAAAGAAAGATGGGCCTGATAGACAAAGCAAATGGGGGGTGCGCGTCTGAAGTTGTTAGGCCCAATTCCAGTATTAGCCCAAAGTCGTGCATTCAATCTAGTGGGGAGTGCACCCTAGGGTACACCATGATCTCCAGTCACTTGGAGCGCTGGATTTAACATCTCAGGATTGGATGGCCCAGGTGTGAGGCCCACCACGCGCTTGCAATCCCTCATGGGCACTTGATCTGAAATAAGTTAGTTAGAAAAATGCAAAACAACAAATCCTGGGATCGAACCCAGGCCCCTTAGGAGGGAGTATCTTTGCGCGCTCACTTATTACCGCTTGGCCATTCAAGTCAATTGTTATTATAATAAAACAATAATATAATGAGAAATCAAGTATATTCCCAGATTTTAAACGCACGCTAGCATATTCAAATGGACCAATAGTGGGATGACGTTTGAGCCACCAGAGTCCATGAAAGTCAATGGTGCTGGAGTCAAACTCCGGTCACCTTCTCCGGTCGACCAAAACCCGTACCTGCAAAAATACGCAATTTGAGACAAAACAGAAAGCCCTATCATACATAAAATTAACCCCTGAGCTTGTTTCTGGCCTTAGATTGGTCTGAATGTCCCTATATTAAGAGATCGAACTCCAACAGCCATGGATGCCCCAACAATGGCATCCAGTGTTCTAGGTATCAAAACTCTCATGCGAAGCGTCCATCCTGTCCTAATGAATATCCTGAACATAAATCAAAACATCAAAGCATTCAATAATGTATAAATTGAGAGTTTGGATTTCAAGATTTTACCAAACAGGAGGTGATTCAGTTGGCCGGTTTCAGGCTTCTTAAAGCGTGGATAAAGGTTTATATGGCTTCCTGGGACCTTCAGGAGATGGATAGGACACTTGGTTTGGTTTGGAAGTGGCCAAATCACGAAATATTGATTTTCAATATTCTTTGAAATTTTGAAAGTTTTCTAGGGTTCTTTTCAGGCAGGCTGCACACGCCCTTTCAGGCTGGCATGTTTGTGATTATATATGGTATCAATTAGGGCAACAAATATGGAAAGGGATCATTGTTTTGTAATGGTTATCAAAACCAAATAAAATGCAGTTTACAAACTTTCCTATTATGGAGATTTTTGTCCAAATCTGGATCTCCACGCCTTCTTGTATTGCTAGCAAAATATTCGGGCTCCAAATTTAGTCCAACACAATCCACTCGCCTTGGCCCATTAATTTACCATTTAATAGGTTTATTAGTCTTTTGAAAATCCATAAACATGCTTGAACCCCAAAAAATAGGTCCATGAACTTAAAAATGCATTTTTGCCTAAAGTTGACTTCTTGCATCTTCCCCAATTTTCCCAATTTGCACTAGTCATAACATTCTCAATTATCATCTTTTGAAGATGATCTTTGACTTTTTGGAAATCTCAAGATGTCCTATACAATCTCTATGTTTACCATTTTTGTATTTGGAGGATTTATCTTAATGTAACTTGTCTTGACAAAAAGTTCCTTTTTGTTGACTTTCAAAAAGGACCTGTAATGTATTGGCTCATATCTTTCAAATGGTGCATTTTTTGAATTTGAGGACAAAAGAAAATTTGTAGATAAATTAATTTTATTTACAATGAGCTCTGGTTGGGGAAAAATGGATGAAGCATGCGAAAGTTATGCCTGTTCAAAGTTTAGTTGACTTTTACTACCAAACCCTAATTTTGCAATTTTTTAATCTTGATGATTTGAGAGCATTACTTGAGGAATCATGATCAACCCTTGATCAAATGATGGATATCACTTCAAAATGTTGTTGTTAACCAAAAATCTTGAAGTTTGACTGCATATTGACTACATATGACTTTTTACCTAATACAATTGATTTTCAGTCATCTGAGCAATTGACTGAACATACTTGTGATGCAAGGCATGAAACTTGGCATGGGCATTATCGAGGATATATTAGGGACCATGGAAATAACTTGAGGCCTTTGAAACCCAAACTTCTTTGTGAAAAGTGAAACCCTAGTTGGAAATCCAATGCTTAGGGGGATAATTTGTCTAGTCAATTCTTGGTCAACCTTGAGCATTTGAGGACCTCTAGGAGTATGTTTTGAATAAAATGAGAGGGGTAATTTTGGGGTACAATAAATGCAAATTATGAATTGGAAATTTGATTCCTCATAAGAGGATACGTAGGTATACGACTAAAATTGTGGTCAGTTCCCCTAATGAGAATTAAAACCCTATTCCATAAATTTTTTAATTCTAAACCCTAGTATCCTGGTGAGCAAGGTAGATGAGGGGTTCCTAACACCTTCCCTTCATCTAAAACGAGTCCAACAACTTAGAATCTTTGATCAAATTAAGGTTATCCTTTATATTCCCTTTTTAAAGATAAAAATTAAGGGTGGCGACTCACATTTTAAAACCGGTTACAACCGCTGGCGACTCTGTTGGGGACTCAACCCTAGGGTTTAGAAGCCTTCCCTCTTGGTTTAAAGGTTTTTATTATTTTTTTGTTTTTTCTATATTTTCTTATTTATTTATTTATTTATTTATTTTTGCTTATTATATTATTTGTCATTCTTATTCATCTGTTGACGGGATTTTATTCTTTTTCAAAAACGAATTATTTTCAAAAAAACCTTAGAAAGAGTGTTCGTCTATTGGCCAAGGGGATACATTATCCCTATGAGTTTTGTGACGACTTCGCCTAGAGTCATTAGAATTCCAAAAAAGAAATACATCTCAAGGGACATCCTCTTGAGGGGTATGACTTTGGAACAAAACCTATGACTCTTTGTATAACCCTTAAACCAAAATCTCATGGTGAGACCTTTCATGACCTAGAGACGAAAGTTTCGGTCTTCCAAGAGGCTCCACTTAAGGGAGGCCCTTGTGCCTTTCCATGATACCCTTAAGGAAACCACCTTATGGGGAGGGTAGAATATATGTAGACCAAAACTAGGAGCATACCATCTAAGGACACCTTTCATGAAATCCCGTCACTAAGCCATATAATCATGAATTCATGCATCTTACATTTCACATATTCATGATTCTCCATTATTTTTTTCCTGTCTTATTCACAGGATTAAAAAAAAAAGTCAAAGGTTTTGGTGAGTGTCTTAAAAATGAATGCCATAGGGAAACAACTGGTCTGTGTTAGTGCTGTCAAGCTAGATATGAAAAAGATAATAATCATCAAGGAGAAACTTCCTGAAAGGCCATGAAGATGTTAGTTCTTCCAATAGTTGCTTTTTTGGTTTGAATATTTTTCAATATCTAAATTGTATTCTCTTTCGAGAATGATTAGTATTAATGAAAGTAGTTTTGTTTCCATATTCGAACTGCGTATTCATTTCAAGATACTCACCCATAAAAATATAAAAACCAAGAAAAAATATATGGAAAATCCAAGTGAATAAGATATTCAAAAACAAAAACTCCTAGCACACTCATACTCATTCATGCATTCACAAACAGAACTTCACATTACATAAAAAAAACTCACCATTTTTCAAATAAAACATTCTTCAGATAAACCATTGGTAGAAGAGCTAGAAAAGTACCGCCTTTCGACCACCATACCAGACAAGAGCCCATCAATAGAAAGTGATGGAACAGATCGAAGAGAACCAAGTGGCATTCAAGGAGGATCTGGAGCAAGTTAAGGGAAATATTTACTCAATGAAAGAAGATATGAGTCAAGGTCTCCTAGCCTTGAAGAACATCATTGAGAGGCAAGAGCAGATTCCTAGGTTATCCTTTGAGGAAGTAGCCCAGACTATTGGTACATCAAGCGGTCACCAACCAAGAAGAGAACCAGAACCAGGACCTCTAAAGTCGAATATGGCACAACAAGAAGTCAGGCAAGTGGATACTGAAGGGTTCGCCCCACCTCCCCCAAAGGTAGGGGCATCCCATACTTTACAAATTCTGGTCAATAACACAGACAACTATGCAGATCTACAATATGAAGATCTTGATTTGGAAAGTGTCACTTAAACACACCAACCCAAATTTTTTGAGAATCCCTTGGCTCTCAATCAGTATAAATCTTTGGAAGAAAGGTTGAAAGCTATGGAGGGTTACGATGCTTTTGATATTGATGCTCTGGAAATGGGCCTAGTTCCTGATGTGGTGATCCCTCCAAAATTCAAAGTACCTGACTTTAGGAAATATAAAGGACTCATATGTCCAAGGAACCATCTATGCACATATTGCCGAAAGATGCATGCATATGCTCAAGACCAAAAGCTGATGATCCATTGCTTCTAAGATAGTTTGAGTGGGGCATCCTTAGATTGGTACATGCAATTGGAACGAGTTCATATTCAAACATGGGCAGAATTGGCTAATGATTTCTTGAGACAGTACAAGTATAACTTGGACATGGCACCTAAATGCATGCAACTCCAAAACTTATCTCTGAAAGGTGGAGGGAAATGGCATCTCGGGTGCAACCAGCCCTCTTGGAAAAATAATTAATGGATATGTTCATGGGCAAGTTACATGGGTTATACTATGACAAAATGGTAGAAAGCGTCTCTTCCGAATTTTCTGATTTGGTAACTATTAGTGAAGGAATTGAAGCTGTCATAAAGAGCGGGAAGATACAAGGGGAATTATCTAGTACCCCTTATAATGCAAAAAGATATGTTCCTAACTTCTCGAAAAAGAAAGAGGGAGAAATTAATGTTGTAGCCTCGCATCCAAGGGTACAACAACCATTAATAATTCCACGAGAACAACAATAGAACATGTTTGAAAGGCCTTGGAGAAAAATTGATCCTCTCCCCATGTCGCATAGTCAATTATTGCAACACTTAGTCAAGGCATATTTGGTAGAGATAAAACCTCTAGCTCCTCCAATTGGGGCACTCCTACCAAGGTATGATGCAAATTACAGGTGCGAGTATCATGCCAATTCTCTCGGGCATACTATAGAAAAATTTTGGGCCTTTAAACACAAGGTACATGATTTGTTGGACTCTCAAGATATCACTTTTAATAAACCAAACTTTAAAACAAACCCCATTCCTCCGCATGGTGGACCAGCGGTAAATGCAATTGAAGTGGTCATTGACTTTGGGGCATCCAGATGAGTAAAAGCCCCAATAAACCTTTTGAAGGAATATTTGTTGGAGTGGGGGTCACTTTTGGAACATAATGAATCTTTTGAGAAGACATTATAAAGATTGGTAGATCAGAGGATAGTCCAATTTGGGCAATACCCTAAAGAAGAATATGTAGATGCTATCGATAGAAGTGTGAACAAGACATTGGTAATTCCATGCCAATGGCTGAACCTTAGTAAGAAGACTGTTGTGATTCCATGGGCAGAGTCAACTGAAGAACTCGTGATGAAACCAAAACAGACTTTGAGGATTCCAGTAAAACCAAAGACTACAATGGTGATTAGAGGACCATCTCCTACCCCTTGTGAATGTAACAAAGCAGTACACTAGAGTTAAGATTCTACGGTCTATGTCAATGGTTTAAAGAAATAATGTGAGCCATCAACAAGTCAAGGACCAACAATCATAAATATAGCTGGAACAAGAGGCATGTCTCGTAGTGGTCGAACCTAGGGTCCCGAACCGCAAAAGAAGAATGATGTCGTGGTTAAAAATAAGATTGATGCTTTGGTGAAGGATAAAGGAAAAGTGGTGGTATAGGAAAGTCAAAGTCAAGAACCTACGAGTAAGAATTTTACCGACCAAGAGGCGGAAGAATTCCTGAAAATAATCAAGAGAATCAATTATAGTGTGGTAGATTAGCTACACCAAACATCAACCAAGATTTTAATACTCTGGTTGCTCCTCAAATCAGAAGCACATCGAGATTCTTTAATGAAGGTTCTAAGTTCTGCTCATGTCGTAGAAAATATCACAATAAACCAGTTTGACAACGTTGTAGCAAATCTGACATCTGGATCATATCTAGGTTTTAATGACAGTGAGTTTCCTCCACAAGGCAGAGCTCACAACAAGGCGTTTCACATTTCTATTCAGATAGGTACTACAAGCCTGTCTAGAGTGCTCACTGATATCCACCTTCAATGTGTTACCAAAATCCATCTTGATGAAGTTAACATTAGATGGTGTTGTAATAAGGCCTAGTTCTACGATAGTCAAAGCTTTTGACGATTCTCAAAGTGCAATGTTTGGAGAAGTGGATCTTCCTGTTAAGATCGGGCCACATATGTTTTATATCACTTTTTCAAGTCATGGATATAGAACCAACATATACATGTTTACTCGGACGACCTTGGATTCATGCAGCAGGGGCAGTTACTTCAACTTTACATAAGAAATTGAAGTTCTTCATTGAAGGAAGATTGGTTATAATAGATGGTGAAGAAGAAATCTTTATAAGTCACATAGAGTCCTACAAATATATTAGTGCTGATGAAGACTGTATAGAAACACCATTTCTTGTCTTAGAGGTTGCTTCAATGGTAACCTTACCAGTGGAGAAAATCAAGAAACCTACTATGGCTTCGTGGAGAGACTTACAAACAGTTGTGGAAAATGGTACCTCAGAAGGTTGGAGTAAACTTGTGGAGATACCTGAAAAGAATAATCATTTTGGTTTGGGATACGAACTATCAAATGCTACTCTGAAAGGCAAGACGCGGTTTCCTCCTATCCAGGATACTTTCATCAACAAAGTAACATAGCATGGAAGATAAGTGGCAATGACATCTAACAAGAGAAACAACAAAAGAGCGTCTGACTTCATCAATGAATGCGCCCCAGGCAAAGATATCAAGAACTGGACAATTGTGGAGATTCCAGAGATCTTTTTCTTTCCAAAGTAATTTTTCTTGTTTTTGAAAAAGCCTATGTCAAGCCCGAGGCATAGGGGTAGCTTTTAAGGGTCCCCAGATTTGTTTCAGACAATATTCATAATTAATAAGAATTATATTTCACATTCAATTAAGATCCTTGTTTTTCTCTTGCATTTATTTCCTATGTTTTAAAAATGGAAATACTTTTCTTCATATGCATTTTCAATTTCACATACTAAAACTGCACCAAAACATGATAAATATGTAGATCCATGCCTAAAACCACTGATAATGTTACTACTGCTATCCGATATAATTTTGGTACACCCATCAACCAAGCGGAGGAGGAAGATGATGAAGATCTTGAACTCTTTGAATAATTGGCGAGGGAGATAGAGCAAAAAGCTAATAATATACAACCATATCAAGAAACTCTTGAGACCATTAATCTTGGCACATAGGAGGATCCAAGAGAGACCAATCTAGGGGCAACATTGGAGGAAAGCGTCAAAGAAAGAATAATCAAGTTATTACATGAATATATGGATATTTTTCCTGGTCTTACAGAGACATACCAAGATTAGATACATATATTGTGGTGCATAGATTACCTCTGAAGGAAGGTTGTTCTCCAGTTAGATAGAAGCTAAGAAGGACTCGTCCAGATATGTCTAGCAAGATTAAAGAAGAGGTCCTTAAACAATTTGATGCAGGGTTCTCAGCGGTGGTATATTATCCACCCTGGATAGCTAACATTGTGCCAGTGCTCAAGAAGGACGGCAAAGTACACATGTGGGTGGATTATCGGGATCTAAACAAAGCAAGTCCCAACGATGATTTCCCGTTACCTCACATATATGTTTTGGTGGATAATACAACTCAAGTTTCAGTATTCTCATTCATGGATGGTTTTTCAGGATATAATCTAATCAAAATGGAACCCGAGGATACAGAGAAGACTACTTTCGTGAAACCTTGGGGCATTTTTTGTTACAAGGTGATGCCTTTCAGTCTAAAGAATGCATGGGTAACTTACCAATGGGATACGGTCACACTATTCCATGATATGATTCATAAAGAAGTGGAAGTGTATGTAGATGATATGATTGCCAAATCTCATATAGAGGAGGATCACATTGTACACTTATAGAAATTATTTGAGCGTCTGCGGATGTTTAAACTAAGGTTAAATCCGAACAAATGTACATTTGGTGTCAGGTCAGGCAAGCTACTGGATTTCATTGTAAGTCAGCATGGTATTGAGGTAGATCCCAACAAAGTGAAAGCCATACAAGAAATTCCAGCTCCAAGTATAGAAAAAGAGGTTTGTGGTTTCTTAGGACAATTGAATTATATTTCAAGGTTCATATCGCACCTAACTGCTACGTGCGATCCTATATTTAAAGTACCGCGAAAAGATTAGACGGTGGTGTGGAATGGTGATTGTTAAACAACATTCGAGACAATAGAAAAATATTTACAAGAGCCATCAATCTTGATGCCACCAATTCCAGGAAGACCACTCATCATGTATCTAATAGTTCTTGAAGGATCAATGGGATGTGTATTGGGACAACATGATGAAACAGGTAGAAAATATCAAGCAATTTACTATCTCAGCAAGAAATTCATCGACTATGAAACCATGTACTCACTTCTCGAGAATACTTGTTATGCATTGGATTAGGCTACTAAAAAATCAAGGCTGTACATGTTAACTTACACCATGTGGTTAATAGCAAGAATGGATCCTTTAAAGTATGTATTTGAAAAACCAGCTCTTACAGGAAGGATTGCCCGATGGCAGATGTTACTATCAGAGTACAACATCCCATACGTTACTCAAAAGGCCATCAAGGGTAGTATACTAGTTGACCATCTAGCTCATCAACCATTACCAGAATATCAACCAATGAAGTTATACTTTCTAGACGAAGATGTCATGGTTATAGGTGACTACGAAATACCAGGGCCCGACGAAGGACCTGAACAAGGGGCACGTTGGACACTCATGTTTGACGGGGCTTCAAATGCACTAGGGCATGACATTGTTGAAGTTTAGACTTCTCCTAAGAATTTTCACAATCCTTATACTACAAGGTTATGTTTTGACTACACCAATAATATTGTTGAATACTTAAACAACCTGGCCGAACCATCACCTGATAATGAAATCAATGAAGTCGCCACCGAACTCTTTTATCCCACCGAGAGGGGAAAGGTGAACATTGAGAAAACCTAAAGAGGGTGAAATCATAGTCTTTCAACCGAGAGATCGGGTAAGAGAGTCTGTTACGCGAGGGGAAGGTATTAGCACCCCACACGCTCGTAGTACTCTACGGTGTCCACTCTTGTTTTTTCTAATCTAAGGGTGTGTAAATCTATATCTAAAGCTTAATAACTAAAAGAAAATGGAATGAGGGAATGCATGCAAAAGAAAAGAGAAAACAATGTAGGGAATAAAAGTTATGCTCGCCTGGGCCCTACCCCAATGCCTATGTATCCCTTTTAAGGAATCAGAGCAGTCGTAGTTCGGCTCATATATTTTGGTTGGTTTGTGTTTTTTAGTTACGAAAATAAAAGCAACAATCAAATGGAAAAACATCAGATAGAACAACAAAAATGTCAACAATAATGATAAAATAGCAAAAAGAGATGACAAGACATCGCATGGCAACACAAACTAAGATAAGGCGATAAAACTCCAGCATGATAGAAAAATATAATACAAGATGATGAAACATTACACCTAAAAATGATATTGAAAATCAAAGTAGGATAACAAACATGTGCGATGGCGAAACATCGGCTAAAAGAATGCGTGACGGCGAAACATCGACTAAGAGATAGGAAGATAACATGGAAAAGACGGCGAAGCATCAATAAACCAGGAAACGAAACATCACACCTAGCAATTATATTGAGAATCAAAGTAGGATAACAAACATGTGCGATGGCGAAACATCAGCTTCAAACAAATATGTGATGATGAAACATCGGCTAAAAGATAACAGGGTATCATGGCAAAGATGGTGAAACATCAATAAATCAAGAAACGAAACATCACACCTAGAAATGATATTGTGAATCAGAGTAGGATAACAAACATGTGAGATGGCGAAACATCAGCGTCAAACAAATATGCGATGGCGAAAAATCGGCTAAAAGATAGCAACTTGTCATGGTAAGAATGGCAAAACATCAATCTGACAAAGTTTAAAATAAAACAGGAAGGCGCACAAGCAATTAAGATTGGTTTATATATTTTACCTTGAATAAGGGTTTAAGTTTTATTATAGATATTTTATGATTTTCCAAGAAGAAGTTAGTTTTAGTTTTAAGATGCAATATGCAAAGAAAAAGAAAACAATTAAGGGAGGCTATCCTAATCTCTAGCCCTAAGTTATCATACAATGGTTGATCCTAAAGTTGAGGATGAAAGAGGGAATCTTTTCTACCCTAAGTTATCATGAATGTTTACCTATCCTAATGTCTAGCTCGAGATCTAAACCTGCACGAGCGATCCTAAAGGAGCATGGTGATGGTGTGCCAACTCAAAATATACAAACAAAGATGAAATCATGAAAACAAACCAGAAAGCTCAAAAGAGCAAACCTATAGATCCTATCTAAGTTAGCATACCTAAGAAAGTCTAAAAAAACTATCCTATGGGGAACTGTCAATGAGAGCTAAGTCGTGATATTAATTTCTAAATTGAGTGACTCATCAATAAAAAATTAAAGAAAACAATAACAATCCTATAGGGAACATACACTGAGAGCAAAGTTATGATCTCAATTTCTAAATTTAGTGACTCATCGATCAATAATTCAGGAAAGCAATAACAATCCTATAGGGAACATGCAGTGAGAGCGAAGTCGTGATCTCAATTTCTAAATTGAGTGACTCATCGATCAACAATTAAGGAAGTAGACACAAACACAACATATATAACAAACAAAATACAGAATGCCTGTTACAAGTATTTAAATAAATTAGAGGGCCACCTGACATATATCAGCAACAGAGGTCACATCATGCAATAGAAAGCAATAAAGAACTGAAACAGTAAAAAGGGAATAGTGCAATACCAAACAGATAATTATCGGTAGCAACTGAGCGAGAAGAAAAAGAAACCCATAGAACTTCAAGCCAGCTAGCATCATTAGATAAATCAAGTCAAAAATTACGCCGTCAAAATGTAACCACTCAGGCTTTTAAATATGAGCATATCCCACAAGTGATGTATATCAATCATAATCGCGTATATATCCTGCAAAGACTATCAAATGTGCCAAGCACAAAAATGGTGCAAGCATAGCCAATTATGTTCCATAAATAAAGTGGAACACTGCAGCCTCAAGTCAATAATGGAAAACTTTTCTCAGAGTACCTCGCACATTCAACAGATAAATTAGTGCTCTCGTAGATAAAATGATGAATCACATAAGGGATGGATGATGACACAATAAAGGCAGTGGGAAAACATTATAGCAAATATCATAGCATTATACATGAGAAACACCAAGTAGGCATAGGCAATAATTTCGTCAAAGCTAAAAGACTGTTGCTCCTTTTAATCACCGTGTTGAATTGACAATTAAATATCAATCAAGGATTAAAGGAGCTGGAGAAGGATACAATTAAAGACCTTGAAAGTTAGTATCAAACACTACTCAACCATGCATACATATTTCATTATGTTTCACAAGCATACTAGAAGAGGGATTCTATAAAAATGTACCACAAAGTTTGGATCACAAGTTAACACTGAAAGAAAGTTAAACAAAACAAAGTTAGAGAGCTTAAACCATTAAAAGATTTGAAATCAAGCTTCTAACATATTATAAGGATATGATCAAAAGGTTAGAATGTTGATTCTAATACATGTTGCACAAGTGAATTCAATATACCTCAAAGATTCAAAATGAGAAAAAGAAGGAACATCAAGTTCATATATGAATGAAAATGGTTCAAGCACTAGAGATCAATTATTCTCAAGTCCTTATGAGACTATAATTGAAGTTTCATTTCTCTACATATTATCATTGGCCACTTGATAAACTCAAAGTCAAGCTAAAAGCTCAGGTTTCAAAGTAAAAATCAATAAGAAAAAAAAAGTTACAAAGCATGCATCAAAAGGCTCAACATTCAATTATGAGGAAATTAAATGAATTGACATGAGTTTATGTGAATAAATAGAAACAACATTATCACTAGGTGACCAAATTACAGGTATCACATAACTTCATTGCCCAATGAACAAGTTGCAATAAAGAATGCAAACTCAATTGGCCACCTTCACTTCAAGAATACATCAAAAGTAGAAACAAGGATCAACAAATCATACAAAAAAAATATTAACATCTTTGAAGTGTATGGAAGTCAGAAAACAAGTCTTAAGTTCATGAGTAGTTGAGGAGGGGATCAAATAAGGCTCAAAGTTCAAAATTAGTTGGCCAAACTAGCAAACTAGACAAGTTCTCAAAATATTTTGTGGAAAAATATCAAACCAATTCCAATAATCCAAGAAAAATTATATTTAAATCCTCAACCCATCTATGAACTTCAAACAAGATCCAAATCCCATTGGAAAACCAGGGCAAAGTGATTTTAAAATTGAAACTTGCACAATAAACAACAAAACCCTAATTGTCTGACTTTTAATCCTAAATATTAATTAGGTAAGATCAAAATTCAAACAATTCAAAAAAATATACACCAATCATGAGAAAACTCAAGAGATCAGAATACTTATTTTTTTCTCCAATTTTTAAAATTAAAGAAAAGTCAAAGAAATCAAATTCAAACAATTTATCAATTAAAGAAATCTCCTTTATTTCAAAATAAAATTCTAATTAAAAGTTAGAAGAAAACTAGACCCAAAATTAAGATTCAAATATTAGAATTAAATGCAAACATCTCTGGTTTTTTTGTATATTTTTTTATTAAGGAAAATATTAAAATAAAATCAAATACCAACAAATAGGCCATTAAACCATTATTTAGATCACAAAATGTAAACCCTAACCAAAAATCTGAAGAGGATCAAAACAAAATTATATTCAAATACTATGATTAAAAACAAGCTTCAATGATTTTTTTAATGAATTTTAGGATCAAGGAAAATATTAAAACAAAAATTGTGAAACAAAAAGGATCAAATAAAACTCTCAAATTAAATTTCTAATCAAAAATAGGAAAAATACCAAAAAAAATTCAAAATCAAATTTAAATAATTTTAAGAGTCCAAAATTTTTTTTGTGGAATTTTCCCATATTAAGAGCAAGGTTAAAATAATTGACAAAAACAAAAGAATCAATTTAAACCTATTAATTAATTAATTTACTAAAAGAAATAAAATTCATAGTCCTAAAAAGGACTAATCAAACTGTCCAAAATATTTTTCACATAATTTTTGTACAAAGGAAAGGTCAGAAACAAAAAATAACCAAAAAAAAGTATGTAAAAATTAATTAAGCAAAATTAATTAATGCACGAATTGTTTCCACCAATCAAACGATTTTTAAAAATTCCAGAAAAATTAAAACAAATACTAGAAATTAGTATCATCCTAGGGTAATTTTTTAGAATATTTAAAGGTTTTTTGATCACAAAATAAAATCAGAAGAAATCAATAAAAATCAAATAATATAAAATGCATTAAGAATTCGAATCATCCAATCATGGCGCACCACCTCACTTCATCTTCAACCTCTAGCATATCAAAATATGCTCAACAAAATAGGTCACGAACCTATATTCAGATCCACCATGCACGCTCATTTCTCAACCAAAATCCACGAATCAAAGTGTAATTTAAAGCTGAAACTATCATCTATCTCATGATGTTCATAGATTTCTCAGAGATTCAGGGATCTAAAAGAAACACGCAAGTGAAGTTGCTGAAAACATGGAATATACAAGTTGTAGAAAAATCACATAGCACAGATTGAGCTCCAATCAAGCAAACCAAATACCTCAGACCTATAGTCTGGCTAGCTAGAACATCGTAAACATGAATTGATTCATCAAATCAAGTTAAAAAAGGAAAATTGAAGTTTGAGAAAATCACCTCAATGTAGAAACATAAATCACTATTCCCTGGTTACAGATGAGAATAAACCCTACAACTTTGATCTACACACTTCCTTGAAGTTGTCTCCACCAAGAATTTGAAGAATGCACGGTTGAATCTCCAGAATTTGCAAAAACTTCAGAAAAGAGCAGAAAACTTCCGATCTGGATTTCTTCTAGTGATAAGCGCGCCCCCTGCAAATGAGGCTTAGAGGGCATTGTATAGAGCGAGTATAGAAGGTTAGAAGAGGAAACTGGTCCTCAAAACTGTTAGAGGTCCTGATTGGAAAATTTGGCCAAATAATGAGTGCACATGGGCCTCAGCAATTTACCTGTGCGTTCTCTCCTTTTCTTTGCATTCCGTGGTCCAAATGACCTCACAGACAACCTCAAAGGGTTAGGTCATGATTATTTGAAATGAGAGAGTATGGATGACTTTGCCAAATCGAGCATGTTTGTGATTTTTTCTATCAAACAAGTATAATACCACATGAGGAACGAAATGGTGAGTGTAATGGGCCTCAGCATGTTGAAAATTGGTCATGGGCTTGATTAGAAACAAAAGGAATGGCTGAAACTCGAGTTCTCAAGAAATTGCATTTGCTTGCTTGGCCAAAATTCAATAAAATGCCTCAAAATTTCAAAGCCCATAACTTGCTCATATTTTTGAATTTTGACACAAATGAGAACTCTTTAAGAAGGTCTTGCAATGCTCTTCAACCTTGTGGCAATTGGCCTCACATTTGATTCCATTGAGTCCTTCAAAATATCGTATAAAAATCATAAAACTTGAGAAATGACCTATAATTTTGTGACTTCCAAGCTTCATAACTTACCACCACTTTGTGCATTGTTCTAAATAAGGGAATCATGTGAAAGAGATCCCTGTTAGCTTTCCATGCATACTTCATTTGCATTTTTGATCAAAGATGAATAAAATATGAATTTTCAAAGTTTGATACTTATTTTGCACATTTAGAAACTTTTTGGATTTCTTCATGAACAAGTTTCAATCCAAACCTCAATCTTCTTGATCCAATGATTAAAATGGACTTTAAAAATGAAAAGTACACCCTTGAATTGATGGTTGACCAAAAGTTCACTTGGTCAACTTTGACTGATTCTAGCCAAAATGACCATTTTGCCCCTTTGAATCAATTGAACCACTTCTCTTCAAAATTAATGATAAAGACATCAAACATATGATCTTCCAAATATATAGAGGCCATGTACAATGTTTCATTTCAAAATTCTCAAGAAATCCGGATGGAATCCCAAACCCTATTTTTATCCAACACCTTAGGAGAATGATTAATCATCTTTCAAAACTTCAAATCCTCTGGATATCTTAGCCAATTCCTTGTACAAAGATATTTAAAATTTTAATTAGGTGTTGTAGCTTTAAAATCAAGACTTGCAAATTCATTAATAGCCTTGATCAACGAAAACCCTAATTTTGAATGATGAACTAAAAAGATGTGATCCTCCTTATAATCAACACAATCTTCATTCTTCTGATGACCCAATGAGATGGATAAGATATCTTGAGATATGTGATACCTTTGAGCTTGAAAGATTCAAAGGATTAGATGATAAGGCTCTACTTGAGAAACTTGTCAACACAATCAATCTTCAAAATCTTGAGGAAAACTTGATAACCAGAATACTTTGATCCCATCACAATGTATGAATGCAATGCAATATAACGTTTATGGTGGAACATAAGCCTGAATCAAGAGGGTAAATTTTGGGGTGCAACAAATACGAAGCTTGTATCTTGGGTTTGGAAGCTGCTATCGATCTAAGAATCAAACATCCCAAAGTGTTTGGAGACTAAACTTTAGTCATATATCAAGTCAACGGTGAATGGGACACTAAAAATCCTAGATTAATTCCATATCGGGATTATGTTTTAAAGTTAGCTATGGAATTTACCGAGATTACGTTTAGTCATATTCTACAAGAAGAAATCAGATGGCAGACACCTTGGAAACTTTATCACCCATGTTCAAAGTGACTTGGCCAAATCACGAACCACTCATTACGATCAGACATTTTGAAGAACCTGCATATTGCCCTGCTATTGAGAAAGGACTGGATAACAAGACTTGGTTCTATGACATCAAGAGGTATCTTGAGAAACAAGAATATCCAGAAAATACCTTTGTCATTGACAAACGAATTCTGTAGAAGCTAGCTTCAAAATTCTTTCTAAATGGTGATGTGTTGTACAAAGGAAACTATGATATGATGTTACTCAGGTGCATGGAGAAACAGGAAGCAAATACACTTATGAGAGAAATCCATAAAGGTACTTTCAGAACTCATACAAATGGATATGCCATGGCCAGAAAGATCTTGCGAGTAGGTTATTATTGGTTGACAATTCAGGTTGACTGCTACCATTATACTAAAACATGTCACACATTCCAAATCTACACCAACCAAATGAAAGTGCCGCCGACTCCTTTGAACATCCTGAGTTTTCCTTGGCCATTTTCGATGTGGGGAATTGATATGATAAGAACGATCAAACCAAAATCCTTCAACGGACACCAGTTCATACTAATTGCCATTGATTACTTCATCAAGTGGGTGGAAGTTTCATCCTACGCAAATGTGACAAGACAAGTGGTTACTCGGTTCATCAAGAAAATTTTTATATGCAGATATGGGATTCCTAACAGGATCATTATAGACAACGGATCCAATTTGAACAAAACAATGATGAAGGAATTATGCGATAACTTTAAGATCGAGCATCATAATTCCTCATCATATCGACCCAAGTTGAAAGGGGCTGTTAAAGCCACCAATAAAAACATCAAGAAAATCATTCAAAAAATGGTGAACACATACAAAGATTGGCATGAAATGCTTCCCTTTACTCTACATGGCTATCATACTTCCGTACGTACATCAACAGGTGCAACTGCTTAATCTCTAGTATATGGCATGAAGGCCTACTCCCTATTGAAGTAGAGATCCCATCACTTCGAGTTCTAATGGAAACAAAGCTTGAAGAAGCAGAGTGGATTCATACGCGACTTGATCAACTCAACCTCATTAAAGAAAAACACTTGACAACTTTGTGCCATGACCAGTTATACCAAAAGTGGATGAAGAAAGCATTCAACAAGAAGGTTCACCCTCGAGTGTTCAAAGAAGGGGAATTAGTGCTCAAGAAGATTCTACTACATCACCTTGATTCACGTGGTAAATGTACACCCAATTATGAAGGTCAGTACATGGTAAAAACAACATTCTCGGGTGGTGGCCTTATCCTCACAACAATGGATGGGGAAGAACTTCCACATCCAGAGAATTCATACGTAGTCAAAAAATACTATGTATAAAAAGCTCGCTAATTTCAAACCCTAAACTGGCGAATTAGGGAAAAAGGAGTGTCTTGGTGGATTGAAAACCCTAAAGGGCGATCCAGGAAAAAATTAGGGACATACACAAAAAATTATCTTGGTTGATTGAAAACTCGAAAGGGCGATCCAAGAAAAAGTTAGGGATCTTTCTCAGAAATAAAGAACAAAAAGACTGCGATCTAAGAACCACGACTACGATCATGAAGGGGGGGGGGGGATTGATTAAAATCATTTGACTTAGAAGCAAAGGAGATTGGAGCTATCAAAAGGATATTGGAGAAACAATAGTAGCAATTATCATTTTCATTTCCATTTTTAGTTTGTGTTAAACTTTCTGTAATTATCTCTTTCAAGGAATTGCGTCTTGTAATCTCACCTATTCAGAGGCATATTTATCAATAAAACATTTACTTTTTCAAATCTTTCAATTATGTTTTTTTCCTTTTCGGACTTGTTTTCAAATACTACGACTATTTCTTGTGAATACTACGTTGAAACCGTTTTGGGGATTTGACAAACAGATAAAAGAATTTGATAAAACACCAAAGAGAATTTTGGTTAGGAAAATGGTGAAAGAAAATCCACGTCTACGTCCACGCCTACGTCGGCGTCTACGTCTGAGCCTACTCCTGCAATACAATTATCAAAATTCGGCTGACACTTATTCATCTTGATCAAATCAACTCGAAGACACCATGGCAATGCAACATACAATGTTGGGGAGTCGGTGACACAAAATCAATGGTTTAAAAGGAGAGAATATAAAAACAACAAACTTTTGGTGCATATATAAACACTTCGGGCATATACAAACATTTGGTGTATATTTAAACAGTTGAGGCATACACAAAATACTCAATGCACATACATTCTGGGTTCCATGTCAATCTAAGACATTATGCATATACGTCATACATGGAATTTTTCAAACACACTTTGGGTAAAACTACAAACTTTCTTGGGGCTCATCATTGGATTTTTTGGTCAATGAAACAAAAAAAATACCTTGGTTGAGAACAAACACAACCTGTAAACTCCGATCTTATCTTTGGTCTAGTTATCTAAGATTCGATTATCAAAACACTCTTTAAGTATCTATCCTCTAGGATGTGATAGATATGCAAATTCTCTGGATTATGTTATTTATCCTCTAGGTCGTGATAAATAAGTAAGACTAATTTCGTGCCGTTTATCCTCTAGGTCGTGATAAACTCACAAACTTTTCAATCATCTATCCCCTAGGTTGTGGTAGGTATGCGAACTATCGGGTTCATATTATTCATTCCCTAGGTCGTAATGAATATGTGAATCTATCTTCGTGTCGTTTATCCTCTAGGTCGTGATAAACACATAAACTTTTCAATCATCTACCCCCTAGGTTTTAACAGTTTTGCGAATGATCGGGTTCATATTATTCATTCCCTGGGTTGTAATGAATACGTGAATCTATCTTAATTTTGTTTATCCTCTAGGTCGTGGTAAATACACAAACTCTTCAAGTGTCTATCCTCTAGGTTGTGATAGGTATGTGAATTTTCAGGGTTATACTATTCATCCTCTAGGTTGTGATGAATACATAAGCCTATCCCCGTGTCAATTATCCTCTAGGTCCTAATAAATGCATGTGTTTATCCTCGTATTGGTTACTCTTTGGGTTGTAGTAAACATAACAAAAATTTCATTATGCAAGTCTCCATGCAGCGATGTGTTATTAAACTTTGTTTTATTCATCCCCTAGGTTGTGTTGAACAGACAAGACCTATGTCTTAGGATTACTATATTAGTCTCGAAGCGTTAGTAAGTCAACTTTCAAAATTGTATTGTTTACCTCTTAGGTTATGATAAATATGCAAAAAATCTGCGATCTCTTTTAAATGTTGACGAGTTATATGCATTGTCATATCTAAGTCAAATCAAAGCTTTTCTGTTTGAACTCTGGTAAGATGATACATCATCATCTATGCCTATTTTTTTTCATACTCTTGGGAATGTTGTACAATGTATCCTTATAATAGTTTGGACAAAATTTGGGTCTTCCATTATTTAATAAGCTCCCGATTCAAACGTGTGAAACCTGCATATTCTCGCTCTATTAAATCAGAAGGAAATTAAATAGGGGCAACTGTCATACCCCAAATTTTTCTTATTGATTTCTAATGAATTTATTCTTGTTTGTTATCATTTTCTTTATATTATATCGTTTAGATTATTGTTAATACACCCCTTTTCATAAATTTAAACCCCAATATATATATATATATATATATATATATATATATATATATATATATATATATATATATATATATATATATATATATATATATATATATATATATATATATATATATATATATATATATATATATATATATATATATATATATATATATATATATATATATATATATATTTGGGTTTAAATTCATGAAAAGGGGTGTATTATTCCAAAATGGACCATCAAAATGTGATGATCCATTAAGTTATAAAACCTATTTCAAAAATAGGGTGCATTGTTATAAAGGGGTTTGATGTTTTAAGTGGGTCATCTAAATCTGATGGCCCATCAAGGTTTTACTCTTTTTTTTTAATAACATCATATAAGGGGGTGTAGTTTGGGAGTTTTATTTTGAGCGGACCTGACTCATTATAGTATTTGGGCCCGTTTAGATAATAGGAGGGGGTGTTTATTTTTTGTTCCATATTCATACTAGCCCATTACAAATTTTGGGCCCGTTTAGACATATAAGGGGGGGGGGGGGTGTTCTCTTTTACTTAAATTAGAGAATTTGTTAAAAAAACTGACAGCCCATATTCTATTTTAAGCCCATCACATTAAGGTTTTGTTGACTGAGGTAAACATCCATCCAAATCATCTCTCAATTTTAATGCTAACATAATTACTAAAACTATTATCATTACTAATATTTATTTTACTATTACTGTTGTTTATTAAAATTATATTTTAGTTTATCGTTGACCCAAGTCCACATGGTGGGTGGAAACCCTAATTTGCACCACTGATTTTCTTCTTCACTAGGACAATCTAGAAATCAATTCAAGCCCAAAAGAAACGGGTACTGTACAAGTCAAACAAATATGTATCAAATCTCAAACAAGATAACGGAATCAAAATATTACACATATCCAAATCGTATCATTACAAGAAGTTATACAAATCACAATACAAAATCGTCCAAGGTTTTATTAATTACAAAATCAAATCAAATACATAATCAATTACAATCCTAAATTCCTAATTCATCAATCAGATCTTAAATCTTCTCTAATTTCTAAATCACTAAAAATAACGACAATCACATAAAATATTTCTAATCTGTCTAGAAACTTGACTATAAATAAACCTAAAGATTCTAAGAGAAAAGGAGAAGAAATTAAAGAGATGAAACAGAAAGAAGAAGAGGCGAAAAACTTGTTTCCTTTAAGCCTTATTGCCGCGAAGATCTAGGGTTTCAATTTCTGAAACCCTAAGATCTGTCTTGAAGAAAGTGTTCGAGCAGTCCAAAAAGTGTGGGATGAGATTTAACCCATAAAAATGTACCTTCAGCATATGCACGGTAAAATTCCTCAGATTCTACCTAACAGAACGAGGAATTGAGGCAAACCCCGACAAATGTTGAGCATTCTCTGAGTTTTCTACACCCACTTCAAAAAAGTCCATTAAAATCTTGAACAGAATGCTCACTTCCCTCTCTCGATTCTTGGCGAAGTCCGCCCAACACACACTCCCTCTCTTCCAGCTTCTTCGAAAAGGAGCTACCTTCAAATGGATTCCCGAATGCGAGCAAGCTCTCACTCACTTGAAGCATGAACTATCGCAACCGCCTGTTCTCTCTCGACCAGAGAAGGATGAAATCCTTTATCTCTATCTGGTCGTCGCCTCTGAGGCAATAAGCGCGACGCTAATTAGAGAAACCCCAGAAGGACAAAGGCCAATCTACTTTATGAGCAAGGCCTTGCAAGTCCCAGAAATGAGATATCAAAAAATTTAAAAGCTGACCCTAGCCCTTGTTAACACAGCGAGGAAACTCAAGCACTACTTCCTGGCGCATACAATAGTCGTCCGAATAGATCAACCAATAAAATATATGCTCGAAAGACTAGACATGGAAGGAATAATAATGAAATGGTCCTTGGAACTCTCCGAGTTCGATATCCAATACGAGGGCAGGAAAACCCTCAAAGCTCACGCACTGACCGACTTTGTAGCTGAAATGACCTCGCCTGCATCCCTGGACGGAGCATGTCGGTGGACAATCTTCGTCGATGATGCCTGCAGTTCGAAGGGAAGAGGCGCGAGCATTATATTAGAAAACGAGGAAGGAACCTTAATCAAGGTCTCTCTTGCGTTATCTTTCCTGACCTCGAACAACCAGGCCAAATACAAGGAATTCCTAGCAGGCTTACGCCTAGCCAAATGAATAGGATATGAGGAAGTGAAAATCTTCACCGAATCTCAGTTGGTCACGTACCAAGTTCAGGAAGAATATTAGGTGAAAAATGACCACCTCGCTGAATATTGGGCCCTAGTCCAGGAGAGGAAAAAGAAATTCAAATTCGTAGACATGCAACATGTTCCCCGTGAACATAACACTTGCGCAGACATCCTATCCAAACTGGCGAGCACGAAGAGGAAATGGGGAAAAAAGTCGGTGATACAGGAAATCCTTCCTAGACCAAGAACCCAAAAACCCCCCTTAACTTGGGAAGTATTTGCCATAGGGGACAACGACTATTGGATTACCCCTGTACACGACTACCTCACAAAAGGAAAGCTGCCCACCGACTCGAAAGAAGTTGTCGTTGTCAGACGAAGAGCTTGCTTATATGTCTTGGTCGAAGGTAAACTATATAGGAGATGATTTTACATTACCCTCTTCAAATGTGTTGACCGAAGTGGCGAGGATCATATCCTGCTCGAAATCCACGAGGGGATAAGCGGAAAGTATCTAGGCGGAAGATCCCTCGCCAGGAAAGCTCTACGAGCAGGATATTATTGGCCCACCTTGCAGCACAACGCAAAAAAACACGTGAAAAAATACGATAAATGACAGTGACACGACGACATGCATTTAGCTCCCCCAAACAAGCTGAAGTCCCTCTCTTCCCCATGGCCCTTCGCCTGGTGGGGATTGGACCTCCTCAGTCCATTGATGGTGGGGACCAATCAAAACAAATATTTAATAGTAGCCATCGACTACTTCACCAAATGGATAGAAGCCGAAGCATTGGACAAAATCACCACCCAAAACGTCCTTATCTTCTACAAAAGAAACATCCTTTCTCGGTTCGATAACCCATAAGCAATAGTCAGCGACAATGGGATCCAATTCACATATCACACCTTTCAAGAATTCGTCCCCAAGCTGGGCACCATCCAGCACTTCGCCTCTGTCGAGCATCCCGAAACAAACGGTCAGGCCGAATCTGAAATTAGAGTGATACTCAGAGGGCTCAAATGAAGATTAGACGAGTTCAAGAAATGAAGGGTCAAGGAGTTACACAACGTACTCTTCGACCGTGGAGACCCTTTTTTTACTAGCTTACCGAACAGAAGCCGCCATCCCCGTAGAGATCAAAGAACCCTTTAGGAGAACCGAGGATCCCCGAGATGAGGAGATGAATGACATCGCCCTACGGGAGGAACTAGACTTGGTAGAAGAAATCAGAACAGGAGTGGCCCTACGAGAGGCCTCTCTCAAACAAAAAATAGGCATGCACTGCGACGCAAAAGTCATATGACGAGAGTTCGAGGTCGGCAACCTTTTCTTAAAGAGAAACCATAAAGAATCTCGTTAAGGCAAGATCGCAGCAAACTGGGAACACCCTTATCACATCTATGCAAAAACAGGGACCGAGGCATATTACTTAGAAAATCTGCAAGGGGAACAAATCGCTCGATCATGGACCACTGAAAAGCTAAAACAATGTTAGAGTTAAAACACTGAGCAATCAGTGAGTCTCGTCAATCGGACAAAATCATCCAGGCCCGAATACACGTACATGTCTAGGTACAAGCATAACACCCAAGTTATATTGAAGGGGCGAGGCTTTTCTCTTTAAATGAGTGTGTCCTTAGCACAACATGGATAACTCAACCGAGCTCCATCGTCTCAGTACCATGACAATAGAACGCCTGACTTGTGATGGGAAGTTCATGCCGTGGAACTCAGTTCCTTAAAATGAAACCTGATTTCCGGCCCCGACCCAGTATTCACCATGGCCGTTTGCCCAGTTTCCCCACACCGGCAAACATACAAGTTAAACGAGCAAGTCTCCACTATAAACCCTTAACACACAAAATATGCCTAAAAAAGATAAGTATAACAACAAACATGCAAACACAAATATATAAAATTGAAACAAACGACCATTAAGGCAGACATTGTACGGAATTTTTACAAAAAAGAGTCCCCCGACCCCACTTCCAAAGGAAAATCGTGGTCACGAGAACCACATATGTTCAAATATTACATAAACAGGCACTTACCCAGAAACAAGATTACAAAATAAAGGCATGCAGGCCAGAGAATACTAAGAAAATTATCAAAACATCATTCTTCTGTTCTTTCCTCGACAACAAGCGATAGTTGAGAAGGTCCCCCAGAAAGCTGGGCAGCAAGCTCTTCAAGGTAGTCTAGGACCAGGATCTTACCAGCAGCCAAATAATAATTAACCCCCATGCCAGATGTGTTTAGCTCGACCCCAGGATTCAGCACGTGAAGCTGCTTCAGCGTGTTCTCGAAACTCCCCTCGGAGGCAGCTTTGGCGTCATCCATTGCCAGTTGAAAACAAGAGACCAACTCAGCCTGGGTTTTCAACTCCTTTAAATCCACCGGTAGGCGCAACCTCGGCGGTTAGGATCGCTACCTTTTCCTCAAAAGCCTTCTTTTAGAGCAACCAGGCTCTGCGCTCCTTGAAAAGCTACCCCAAGTCCTCCTCGACCAGGTTCTGAGCCTTCTCCTTATCACTCTGGCCCTTCTCGATCATGACCAGCTTAGCCCGTAGCTTGTTCAGCTCAGCCTCTTGTGAAGAACTGCCCTCGGTGTAAACAATGACTATCTCCAATATCCTCATTAGGCCGCCAGCATTCTGCGCCATCACTGCCCTCTTTTCTAGGCAATCCAAACCCTCAAGGTAAAGAGACTCAGCCCGAGGAAGTTGAAGAGCAACACCCTCAAATAAAGCCCTCTCTAGCCAGCAGGGGGAAGTCGTACTTCCCTTTCCCCTTCTCCCCGGTCAGATCAAGACTTCACTCAACATGCGGCCTCTTCGCCTTCTAGGATACTGGAGCGGGAGAGAGAGCAATGGTAGCTTGACCTGAGTACGAATTTCCCGACCCTAACGTAGGAGCGGTCCCCGAACCAGTTTGAACATCCTGCAAGGCTTTATTTGATTTAGCAGCAAAATTCTTGGTTATACGCTCTTGATCAGGATTCATGTTATCTGCAAAATAAACAGAAAATTGGACTTAGCAAACGAGGACCCAAAAGCGTCAACCACATGTAACTATTCAAAACATAAAACTAAATACCCAAGTAGTTGACACGATCCTCGCTCTCGAGAAGCTCCTTAAAACCTATCAAATTAGGTTCATATGCGATCTCCCTGTTCTTGTCCGTTACCGATTTACCTCCCCGGCCCACTCGTTCGATGCGAGGAATCCATGCAACCAAAGCGGTCAAGACGACGAAGCTCTACAGGTCTTCGACAATAAGCTCCCCCTCCTTGCAGACATAGGAACCCAACTTATTATCGAAATGCTTCCTCGTCCACTAGAAATTAAACTTGTAAACTGACTTATTCACGGGCTCTCCCAACTCGTTAAAAACAGGGGCTTCATTATCATCATGTATTGGTGCAGTCCAAAAAACATTCAACATCGCGCTGCTCGAAAGAGGCTGCAGAAGAATATAGTTGTCCATAAAATTCCACACAGACTCCAGGTTAGCTTTGAACAGCTTCCCGTTGCCTTGCTTCAGGGAGACCCATCCCAACTTGTCGTCGACCCTGCTCCTCTGGAGATGGAAACAGTAAAAGAACAAAGGAATGGTGGCCCCAATCTTCAAGTAATCACAAACAATCTCGAACGCCTGCATGAAAGCGACCCTGTTTGGATGCAATTGGGAAGGATCTAGTCAAAGATGATGGAAAAAATCCACTTGGAAATATGAGAAGGGGAGTCGAAGGCCCATCTTTCAGAACATGATGCCGTACATAGGAATCCCCCTCGATCTTCATCGTCGTGCGCGTATACTTCAATGAAAACCTCATCACGATTTAAAAAAAATGAGAAACCCAATACCAAGGGTCTTGTGCGATCCAGGACCGTGGGTCCTCGTCATTGTTAGGAGGAAACAGGCCACCCTGATCGACAGGCGCCATATCCATGTCCTCCCCCTAAGTGCTGATCAGACCTGTTCGATTCATCCCCGTAAATCTCCTGGATGCTTGGCATATTGCAAGTATCGTCTGTAGAGCTCCAAGAGGATCCAGTTCGTCCATCGGAAAAATCGTCCCCGGTATTATTGGCTATAGTACCTTAAAAGCATAGGATATAGGTGAGTTTGACATCAATTCCAAAACCACTGTTCCACCACCAATCAAGTGAAAGGGCACTAATAAACAAGGACCATGTCCCCGACTAGAACCCTCACTAAGGCATCTGAATGAACGAATGATTTTTCAACAAGACGGGCCCTAGTCAGAGAAAATAGCCTAAGTCCTCAAAGGTCACCCACGATGTGTCGTGAATACCAACACTCATCTAAAAACGTCCCAACTGACAAGATCCTAACCTTAACCACATGCATTTCTAGGGAAAAAATTGCGAAAATCTAAACTACAGAAGCCAAATGACAATGAAAAATTGAAATCTTGCCAGTTGGAGAAAAAAGAAGGCTAAAAAGGGTGGCGATGAGCATCAGATCTTCAAGAAACAACGACGGTCGAACGAACAAGTAGTAACAAGCACCGTGAGAGAAGAATGAAAAACATGGAATACCCAACTCCTCTCGTATTTATAATTGGAACCGCCCACGCGTGAGAGACACACGTCTAGGGAACCAAGAGTCGTCATCATTGCACCCTAGCCCCTAGGCCATCATCGTGCCACTTCATCAGTGCACTACTAGAAACTCACTACCTCTTCAAGTTTGAAGGTCATAACAACCAACTCATCATCTTCCCGAGAGAAAGGCGTAATGCGCGATACTTATGCTCCCCGTAATGAGAGACCCGTCCCACGAGATGGTGTTAAAGTAATCACTCTTATTCCTAAAAGTAATGACTTGGGGGGCTATTGTTCTGGACTGGCCTAACAACCAGAGTGGGCCGAGTCTAAACTTCTCCTTTGATACGGCGCATTTGACCACGACCCAGATCTCCCCCTCCCTTTGTCGGGCACCCCCGATCACTTGTCCCCCTGGACCGACACTGACCCGTGATGATTGACGAGCACCTCTCAGTCTGCCCAACCTCAAGTCTCCCAGACAACCCGGAACAGACCAGACAAATCAGAAAGGCCCATTTTAGTCACTTAGGCCATTGCAGAGTTTAGGTCCATTTAAGTTCATAAAAGGGGGGTATGCTATCACTTGGGGGTGTAGTGAATAAACAGACCGGTCCACTAAGAATACAGAGGCATGTTTTAGTTAAAACATGAGGGGTGTATGTCTTAAACCAGAGAGGCCCAGGAGGAATTTTGTTTTCAAGGCTCAGTACATTAAAACCATTTTCGGCCCATTTCAGGGTTTGTTTATTTTAGCATTGGCTTTTACAATATTATTATTAAAAATATTATTTGATAAACTTAATCATTTTTATATTTGTTTTCTAATTAAACGCTGACTAAATAAAGCCAAAGTTGGATTTTAATCTTTAATCACATGGCCCAAAATCGTTACAATCCAAGCGCAAAGACCAAACCAAAGGAAGAAACACACATTAGGTTAGAAACAAGTATTGTTTGAATCAACAAATCAAAAACAGATCTCACATTAATCATCTACATATTTTACAGGCCAAACCAAATCTCAACATGTTGTATAACATTATCAATACAGGAATCTGATCTCGCATTCAAACTTTTTCAGAACAAAATCAACATTTACAGAAACAAATTAAATTTTTTATATAATATTACTAATAGAATCTTATGTTCTTTCCTAAAACCCCTAATGCCATAATCAATAGAATAATGACTATAATGTTTTTGCCTAAATAAACTAATTTAAGAAGGCTATAAAAACCTAAAGAAACTAAAAACATGTGGGAGAATTGATAGAGAAAAGAAATTATTACAAATAAATCTGAGAGGAATTTATAGAGGGTAAAGTTTTACGAAGAAGAAAAACAGGGAGGGTTTGTTCCAACATCGAGCCACTACTCCCATCTCACGTCCACACATCTACCATAGCCGTCTAGGGTTTCGATATCTGAAACTCTATTTCTTTAAAGCGCTGCTGAACCTTTATCATCACCACTATGATCACCTCCAAAACAATATAGAGGAGAGAGGTTAGCACAACGAGATCAAAAGCAAAAAAACCCATAACAAGGTAACCATTTAAACTGTATTTTAAAGTTTTTATGTTGATGTGGTTGATCTGAGGGTTGGGGCTCGTAGGCTGTTGGTGTATCGGAGAAGAAGGAGGATGGCCGGAGTCGTTGCCGCTTAAAGGTGGACTAGGTTTTTTCTCTATTGTGAAGAGAGAAGAGGCTCATATGAGAGAAAAAGAGAGAACATTCAGAAAGAGAGAGAAGGATAAAACAAAAAAGGAGAACTATTTTGTAAAAAAACAAATATATTAAGTTTAATACTCTGATGCGTGTCACCCCATAGACATTACCGTGCACCCTCATCTGTATCCAGTTGATCTTAATCATACAACCCAAGATGCACGTGTTCACGATATCACTGTGCACTCCACCACACATTTTCTAAAAGGCCTCCTCTCCAAAGCGCCTTTGGGCCTGACCCTTTATCTTAATTCACCCCACATTTTACTCAGCTACACAAAAGCACACCCCTTGGCTAGTTGGGCCCAGTCCAAAATCTCGACTTGGACACCCTACTTCTCACACCCTCAGTTTTTAATTCTAAACTAAAATTGACACCCCCTGCGCTGCTGGGCCAAATCCAATATCTGGATTTTAGCCCATGCTATAACATCCCCTATTTTACCATCCTAAGATAATTTACACCCCCTGCGTTTTTATTTATTTAATTTTTATTATTTTATTATTTTATTTTGTCATTTTTTATTTTTATATATTTACAATTTTAATATATTTATTATTATAAATAACTTATATTATTTTCCAATCCATTCAAAAGCATATTTTATTTATTGCATTAAACTACTTTTTTAATCATGCATTTAAATAAGATATTTTCAATAATTAAATACTTAAAAAAATTCAACCAAACACCTAACCTTTTTTTTTGTAAATAAAATTAATTCAATAAACAATCTTTAAAAGGGATTACAATAATATTCAAATTGACTGCACACTTCGTCTAAAATCTCCTCCATTCACACACCTAGGCTAAGCACGCAGGAAATTCAAATATTTTTCGTAATCCATAAAAAAAACTCGCGAACAACGAAATGGGACTCTGATTCCTCATAAGAGGATACATAGGCATACGATTAAAATCGAGGCGAGTTCTCCTAATAAAACTTAAAACCCTATTTCCTAAAAAATCATGCTTCTAACCCTAGTATCCTTGTGAACAAGATAGATGAGAGGTGCCTAACACCTTCCCTTCATCTAGAACCGAGTCAACAATCTAAAATCTCTAAAATTTTCAGGGTTATCCTTTGTATTTCCTTCCTTAGGATACTCTGATTTAAAAAACCATGTGCAACAACTAGCGACTCTTCTGGGGACTTAACCCTAGGTTTTGAAGCCTTGTCATTTTGGTTTTCGGGTTTTTTGTTTTTCGGGTTTTTATATTTGTCTAATTAATTAATTATTAATTTTATTCATTTATATATTATTATATTTATTACATTTATTCATCTTGGTGGGATTTTATTATTTCAAAAAATATATATTTCAAAACCCTTAGAAAGAAGGTTTGTCCATTAGCCAAGGTGATACATCATCCCTATGAGTTTATGTGACGACTTCGCCTAGAGTCGGTTGAATTTCACGAAAGGAATACCTCTCAAGAGACATCCTGTTGGGAAGTAGGACTTTGGAATGACACTTATGACTCTTTGTACGACCTTTAAACCAAAAACTCATGATGAGACCTTTCATGACCTAGAGACGAAAGTTTCAGTCTGAAAAGAGACTCCACTTAAGGGAGGCCCTTGTGCCTTTCACTCTAGTGTTATTCATGATACCCTTAAGGAAATGACCTTATGGGGAGGGTAGAATATCCGTAGGCCAATACTAGGAGCCTTCCTTTGAAGGGTATCTTTCATAATATCCCATCACTAAACCCTTTATCCATGCATTCATACATTTTTGCATTTCATATATTTATCCTCCATTTCTTTTTGTTTGTCTTATTCACAGGATTAAAAAAGGTAAGTCAAAGGTTTTGGTGAATGTCTTAAAAATAAATGTCAAGGGAAACAATTTATTTGTCAAGCCAGATATGACAAAGATAATAATCATCAAGGAGAAATTTCCCGAGAGAGCTGTGAAGATATTAGTGCTTCCAATAGTTTCTTTTTGGTTCGAATATTTTTTCAATATCTAAAATGTATTCCATTTTGAGGATGATTATTAATAGTTTTTATTTCCATATTCAAACCGCGCACTTATTTTTAAGATATTCACCAATAAAAAAGGCAAAACTAAAAAATAAAATATATATCCAAGTTAATAAGATATTCAAAAGCAGAAACCCTATCATATTCATGCATATTCATATGCGTGTGTACATTCACAAACACCTGCATTTCATACAAAAAAAAACTTATCTTTTTCAAAAAATTCTCCAGTTAAACCATTAGTAGAAGGAAACCACCACCTCCCAGGCCACCATATCAGACAAGAGCCCATCAACTAAAAGTGATGGAATAAATTGAGAAGAACCAAGCTGCATTCAGAGAGGATTTGGAGAAATTCAAAGGCAATGTCGACTCAATGAGAGGGGACATGAGTCAAGTTATTCTAGCCTTGAAGAAAATTATTGAAAGACAGGAACAAATTCCTAGGGAAGCCTTTGAAGAAGTAGCCCAGACCATTGATGCATCAAGCTGTCACCAACCAAGGAAAGAACCAGAAGCAAGGTCCTAAATGTCCGCCATGGCCCAACAAGGGACAAGACAAGCTCAGGCTGAAGGGTTTGTCCCACCTCCACCGAAGGTTGAGGCATCCCATACCCTACATATTCCGATCAATAATACATACCACTACTTGGACTTGCAATATGAAGACCACAACTTAGAAGATATCAATCGAGCACCTCAGAGAATGACCAATACTCATGCTAATGAGAACCCTATGGTACTCAACCAGTATAAAGCTCTCGAAGAAAGATTAAAAGTTGTGGAAGGTTATGATGCCTTCGATGTAGATGCTCTCGAAATGGGTCTAGTTCCCGATGTGGTAATCCCGCCAAAATTCAAAGTACCTGACTTTGGAAAATACAAAGGGCTCACCTGTCCAAGGAACCATCTATGCATGTATTGTAGAAAGATGCATGCCTATGCTCAAAAACAAAAGCTGGTGAATCATTGTTTCTAAGATAGATTAAGTGGGGCATCCTTGGATTGGTACATGAAATTGGAACGAGTTCATGTTTAGACGTGGTCAGGTCTTGCCAATGCCTTCTTAAAACAGTACAAATATAACTTGGATATGGCACTTACCCACATGCAACTCCAGAATTGTTCTCAGAATAAAGAGGAGTCCTTCAAGGAATATGCCCAAAGGTGGAGAGAAATGGCATCCCGAGTACAACCACCACTCTTGGAGAAAGAACTAGTCGATATGTTCATGGTAACTTTACAAGGGTTGCACTATGAAAAAATGGTAGGAAGTGTCTCTTCCGGATTTTCTGACTTGGTAACTATTGGTGAGAGAATTGAAGCAAGCATAAAGAGTGGAAAGATACAAGGGGCATCATCTAGTACCCCTTATAATTCAAAAGAACATAACTTCTTGCAAAAAGGGGAAGGAGAAATTAATGTTGTGACCTCACAACCATTAAAAATTCTGCGAGGACAGCGACAGGATAAAAGGCCGCAAAGAAAATTTTACCCTTTCCCCATGCCTCACAGTCAATTACTGCAGCATCTACTCGAAGCATCTTTGGTAGAGCAGAATCCTCTAGCTCCTCCAATTGGGGCACCTCCACCAATGCACGATGCAAACGCCAGGTGCGAGAATCATGCCAATTCTCCGGGGCATACAATAGAAAAATTTTGGGCCTTCAGACACAAGGTTCATGATTTGTTGGATTCTTAGGATATCACTTTCGACAAACCGAACACCAAAACAAATCCCATGCCTCCACATGGTGGTCCGACTAAGAATCCAATTGAGGTGGTCACTAACATGGAGGGGTCAAAGAGAAGTTTCCTCCCATTCAGGAAGTCTCTATTAACAAAGGGGTAGAACATGGTGGAAAAGTAGCAATGACATCCAAAAAGGGAAACATCAAAAGGGGCATATGATTTAATCCATGAATATGCCCCAAGAACTCAAGAACTGGACAACTATGGAGATTCCCGAGATTGTTTTCTTTCCAAAGTAGTTTTTCTTGTTTTTGAAAGAACCTATGTCAAGCCCGAGGCATAAGGGTTGCTTGTAAGGGTCCCACATTTTGTTTCAGACAATATTCACGATTAATAAAAGTTATATTTTATGTTCAATTAAGATCCCTGTCTTTCTCTTGCATTTATCCCTTATATTTAAAATGGAAATACTTTTCTCCATATGCATTTTCAAATTCACATACTAAAAACCGCACCAAAACATGATAAAAGTGCAAATCCATGCCTAAAATCACCGATAATATTACTGCTGCTATCCAATATAACTTGGATGCCCCCGTAAACCAAGCTGAAGAGGAAGATAATGAAGATCTTGAACTTTCTGAAGAGAGAGATAGAGCAAAAAGCTGACAACATACAATCATACCAGAAATATATTGAGACCATTTACCTTGGCACATAGGAAGATCTGAAAGAGATCAAACTAGAGGCAACGATGAAGAAAAGCGTCAAAGAAAGGTTGATTAAGTTGTTACATGAGTATATGGATATGTTTGCCTGGTCTTACAAAGATATGCCGGGATTGGGTAGGGACATTATGGTACACAAACTACCTCTCAAGGAAGGTTTCTCTCCGGTCAGTCAGAAGCTTAGGAGAACTCGTCTAGACGTATCCAACAAAATTCGAAAAGAGGTTCTCACATAATTTGACGCTGGGTTCTTAGCGACGGTAGATTATCCACCTCATATATATAACATTGTGTCAATAACCAAAAAGGATTCCAAGCAATGTATATGTGTAGGTTATTGGGATCTAAACAAAATAAATCCCAAAGACGATTTCCTATTACCTCACATAGATGTTTGGATGGACAATGCATCTCAAGCTTCGGCATTCTCACTCATAGATGATTTCTCAGACTATAATCAAATCAAAATGGCACCCAAAGATATGGAAAAGACTACTTTTATGACACCTTAAGGAACTCTCTGTTACAAGGTAATGCCATTTGATCTGAAGAATACAGGGGCAACTTATCAACGAACAATGTGTCTAATCTAAACAACAAAATGATGAAGGAGTTATGCAATAATTTCAAGATCAAACATCATAATTCTTCACCATATCGACACGAAATGAGCGGAGCCATTTAAGCTGCCAACAAAAACATCAATAAAATCATTCAGAAAATGGTGAAGACATATAAAGATTGATACAAAATGCTTCCCTTTTCTCTACATGTCTATCGTACCTCTGTGCGCACATCAATGGGTGCAACTCCTTTCTCTCTTTTATATGGCATGGAGGAGGTACTTCCGGTTGAAATAAAGATTCCATCCCTTCAGGTTCTAAGGGAAACAAAGCTTGAAGAAGCGGAGTGGGTTCAGACACGACTTGACCAGCTCAATCTCATTGAAGAGAAGCGCTTGACAGCTTTGTGCCACGACCAATTATATCAGAAGCGAATGAAGAAAGCCTTCGACAAGAAAGTTTGTCCGCGAGTATTCAAAGAACATGATTTGGTACTCAATAAGAATATTCTACCTCGCCTTGAATCACGTAGTAAATGGACACCCAATTATGAAGGTCCATATGTGGTAAAAACAGTATTCTCCGGTGGTGGTCTTATCCTCACAAAATTGGATGGGGAAGAACTACCACATCCGGCAAATTCAGACCCAGTCAAAAATACTATGTATAAAAAGCTCACTAAGCTCGAACCCTAAACGGGTGACTTAGGCAAAAAGGAACTTCCCGGTGGATTAAAAACCCTAAAGGGAGATCCAGGCAAAAATTATGTACATACACAAAAAAAATTATCCCGGTGGATTGAAAACTCGAAAGGGAGGTCCAGGCACAAATTAGGGATCTAATTCAAAGAAATAAACAACAAAAAGACTGTGATCTACAAACCACGACTACGACCACGAAGGGGAGAGATGGGTCCAAATCATCCGACTCAGAAGCAAAGGAGATTGTAACTATCAAAAGAACATTGGATAAAAGCAGTAGCAATTATCATTTCATTGCCATTTATAGTTTTATCAAAACTTTATGTAATTACCTCTTTCTAGGGATTGCATCTTGTATGCTCGCCTATTCAGAGGCGTATTTATCAATAAAAAACATTGAAGTTTTTTTCAAATCTTTCAATTGCGTTTCTTTCTTATTAGACTAGTTTGTAAAATACTATGATTACTTTTTGTGAATATTGTTTGAAATCATGTTGGGAACTTGATAATTAAAAGTGTTCGATAAAACATCAAAAAAACATTTTGGTTAGAAGAGCATCAAAGGATAATTCACACCTACGTCCATGTCCACGCCTATTTCTATGCCCACGCCTACGTCTACGACTATGTCAACATCCATGCCAACGTCCACGCCTACGTCCACACATGTGCATGCACCTACGGTACAAATATCAAGATCTTGATGACACTTTTCACCTAATTCAAATCAACTTGGAGATGCAACGATTGGAAAAAAACAACATTGTGGAGTTGGTGACTACGAGAACCCGATGGTTTAATAAAGGAGAAATATCAAAAACATTTTACTTAGGTTATACACATACATTTGGTGCATATGTAAATACTTGTGGCATACACATGCAAATATTTAGGGCATAAATACGTAAGCATTTTGGTACATACACATTAAAATGTTTGGGTCATACATCACACTTGGATAACATATCGATTTAAGGCAATATGCATGCATGACATCTTACAAATCTACTTTGGTTAAAATTAGGAATTTTCTTGGGGTTCATCATCAGCAAGCTTATCTGTGCAAACTATATAGTTTAAACTTTAAAGCAATTTGGGGTTTATTTTCTTCATGTTGATAGTCGTGGTTGAGGTTGACACAACCGACATCATCGATGAATTTGGGGTTTCTTTTTCTTTTTCTTCATGTTAATAGTCATGGTTGAGGGCTGACACAACCGACATCATCAATGAATTTGGGGTTTATTTTCTTCATGTTGATAGTCATGGTTGAGGGCTGACACAACTGACGTCATTGATGAATTTGAGGTTTATTTTCTTCATGTTAATAGTCATGGTTGAGGGCTGACACAACCTACATCATCGATGAATTTGGGGTTTATTTCTCTTCATGTTGATCGTCGTGGTTGAGGGCTGACACAACCGACATCATGAGTGAATTTGGGGTTTTATTTTCTTCATGTTGATAGTCGTGGTTGAGGGCTGACACAACTGGCGTCATCAGTGAGTTTGTGGTTCATCTCTTCAAACCTAGAATATTTCATTTAGTTATCGAGTCTTGGTTAAGGGCTGACACAACCGACATCGTCTTTCCAAATTCAAAATATCTGCGTTCAATCCCGTATTATCTATCCTCTAGGCTATGGTAGGTATACGAAAAATATTTGGCCCATTGTGTTAGTATCTAAGCAACAATGTATTATTGAGCTCTTTTCAAATATTTATCCCCTAGGTTATGATAGATACGCGAATAAATATGTGTAATCCATCGCATCAGTCTCCATGCAGCAATTTTGTTATCAAGCTTTTCTGTGATATGACTCATTGCCTCAGTCTCCATGCAACGATGTTCTTAGCAAGCTTTTTTTTTTAATTATCTATCCCCTAGGTTGCGATAGATATGCGAATAAATCTGCGTAATCCATTGCATCAGTCTCCATGCAACAATGTATTATCAGACTTTATTTTATTCATCCCCTAGGTTTGGATGAATATACAAAACCAAATCAAACAAAAACTAACTATATTAGCCCCTAAGCATTAGTGAGTCAATTTTTCAAACTTTGTATCATTTACCTCCTAGGTTACCGTAAATGTGCCAAAATATACAATCTCTTAGATACTGATGAGTCATCCGCGTCGCCATCAGATCAACTTTGGTTCAAATGTTGGTAAGATGATACATCATCATCTATGCCTACTCTTCATACTCATGGAAACACTCTACAACATATCCTTATAATCTCTCAGACAAATTTTGGGGTCTTCCAATATTTAATAAACTCCCGATCAAACGTGCGAGACCTGCGTATTCTCACATTATTAATCGAAAGATAATTAAATAAGGGAAGCTGTCATACCCCAAAATTTCCCTACCCTTATATTATATTTAGGGTTCTTTTTAAATAAATCGTATTATATAGTTTTTATTTCTATTGGGGAGTAAAACATGGAAAAGGGGTGTGTTGACCCAAAATGAAGCCTCAATATCTGATGGCCCATTAGTTCTTAAAAAATAGTATATTTCAAGTTAAAAAGGGAGGTGCATTGTTATATAGGGGTTTGTGTTTTAATTAAAGCTGGTGGGCTTTTTTAAAATCAGAAAGAAACTTTTTAGTCACTTAGGCCCATGCAGAGTTTAGGTCAACTTTAGTTCATAAAAGGGGGGTATGCTAACACTTAGGGGTGTAATGATTAAACAGACCGACCCACTAAGAATACAGAGACATGTTTTAGTTAAAACATGAGGGATATATGTCCTAATCCAGAGGGGCCCAGGAGGAATTTTGTTTTTAAGGCTCGGTAAATTAAAACCATTTTCAGCCCATTTCAGTGTTTGTTTATTTTTTCATTGGCTTTTACAATATTATTATTAAAAACGTTATTTCATAAACTTAAACGTTTTTTGATTTATTTCTAACTAAACGCTGACTAAATAATGCCAGAGTTGGATTTTAATCTTTAATCACATGGCCCAAAATCGTTACAATCCAAGCCTAAAGACCAAACCAAAGGATGAAGCGCACATTAGGTTAGAAACAAGTACTATTTGAATAAACAAATAAAAAATTGATCTCGCATTAATCATCTGGATATTTTACAGACTAAACCAAATCTCAACATGTTATATAACATAATCAATACAGGAATCTGATCTCGCATTTAAACTCTTTCAGAATAAAATCAACATTTACAGAAACAAATTAAAATTTTTTATATAATTTTACAAACATAATCTTTTGTTCTTTCCTAAAATCCCTAATGCCTTAATCAATAGAGTAATGATTGTGATGTTCTTGCCTAAATAAACTAATTCAAGAAGGATATAAAAACCAAAAGAAACTAAGAACGGGGGGGGGGGGGGGGGGGGGGGGAGAATTGACAAAGAAAAGAAATCATTACAAAAAAAACTGAGAGGAATTTACAGAGGGTAAAGTTTTACGAAGAAGAAAAACCGGGAGGGCTTATTCCAACATCGAGCCGCCACTCCCATGTCACTGCTGCACATCTACCATAGCCGTCTAGGGTTTTGATATCCGAAACCCTAGTTCTTCAAAGCGTCGCTAAGCCTTTGTCATCACCACTACCATCACTAGTAAAAAAACAGAGGAGAGAAGTTAGCACAATGAGATTGGAAGCAAAAAAACCCATAACAAGGTAACTGCTTAAACTGTAATTTAAAGTTTTTATGTTGTTGTGGTTGATCTGAAGGTTGGGGCTTGTGGGTTGTTGGTGTATCGAAGAAGGAGGAGGATGGTCAGATTTGCTGCCGTTTAAGGGCATACTAGGTTTTTTCACTGTTATGAAGAGGGAAGAGGGTCAGATGAGAGAAAAAGAGAGAGGTGGATAATAAAAAAATGGATAATTATTTTGTAAAAACACAAATATATTAAGTTCAATACTCTGATACGTATCACCCCATAAACATTATCGTGTACCCTCATCCGTATGCACTTGATCTTAATCATACGACCCAAGATGCACGCGTTCACGATATCACCGTGCACTCCCCCACACACTCTCTAACATACCTCCTCCCCAAAGCGCCTTTGGGCCTCACTCTTTATCTTAACACAACCTCCATTTTACACAGCAACACAAAAGTGCACCCCTTGGCTAGTTAGGCCCAGTCCAAAATCTGGACTTGGGCCCCCTACTTCTCACACCCTCAGTTTTTACTTCTAAACTAAAATTGACACCCCCTTCACTGTTAGGCCAAATCCAATATCTGAATTTTTGCCCATGCTATTAACACCCCCTATTTTACTAGCCTAAGATAATTTACATCCCTTGCATTTTTATTTATTTATTTATTATTATTTTATTTTATCATTTTTTATTTTTATATATTTACAATTTTAATATATTTATTATTATAAATAACTTATATTATTTTCCAATCCATTCAAAAACATATTTTATTTATTGCATAATTATTTTCTTAGTCATGCATTTAAATAAAATATTTTCAATAATTAAATACTTAAAAAATGTTCAACGAAACACCTAACTTTTTTTTTTGTAATTAAAATTAATTCAATAAACAGTCTTCAGAAGGTATTACAATAATATTTGAATTGATTGCGCACTTCGTCTAAAATCTCTGTTATTCACACACCTAGGCTATGCACGCGAGAAATTCAAATATTTTTCGTAATCCATAAAAAAGACAAACCCGTAAACAACGAAATAGGACTCTGATTCCTCATAAGAGGATACGTAGGCATACAATTAAAATCATGACGAGTTCCCCTAATAAAACTTAAAACCCTGTTTCCTAAAAAATTCCGCTTCTAACCCAAGTATCCTTGTGAACAAGGTAGATGGGGGGTGCCTCACACCTTCCCTTCTTCTAGAACCGAGTCAACAATCTAAAATCTATGCACTTTTAGGGTTATCCTTTATATTCCCTTCCTTAGGATAAAAATTAAGGGTGGCGAATCTGATTTAAAAAACTAGTTGCAACAGCTCCCACACTTACTTGATCGTTGGAGTGCCTTGCAGGTACAACCCCCTTTTTCCTCCTCGATGTTCCATCCCGAAAGAAGATTATCATCCGGCCACCTTGCAGGTTGTGATCAACCGGTAAGATCAATTTAGGGAAGGAAAGTTGGTGTTGTTGTTTAATTCTAGGTTGAATGTTGTCCTGTACGCCCACAGTGCATCTTCTAGCTTTATTGACCAGTCTTTTCGAGAAGCACGAACACTCTTTTCAAGAATCTGTTTTATCTGCCTATTATATACTTCAACCTGCCCACTCGTCTGAGGATGACATGGAGTGGAAATCTTATGTTTCACATTGTATTTCTCCAACAGATTCTCCATCAACTTGTTTAAGAAATGGGTGCCTTCATCACTGATTAGTGCTCTTGGCACCCCAAACCTCGAGAAAATGTTATTCTTCAAAAAGTTTACTACAACTCTGGAATCATTAGTCTGTAACACTACCGCTTCCACCCATTTTGAAACATAATCAACCATAACCAAGACATAATTTTTTTCCAAATGAGGGCAAAAATGGACCCATGAAGTCTATTGCCCACACATCAAACAATTTTACCTCAAATATAGCATTTTGAGGCATTTGATTCCTCTTTGAAATGTTACATGTCCTCTGACACCTGTCACATTCTTGCACTATGCCTTAAGCATCTTTGAACAGTGTAGGCCAATACAAACTGGAGTGGAGGACTTTTTTTGTTATTCTATCTCCATTAAAGTGTTCTCCATACTCTGAGTCATGACATACATTTAGGACGTCCATCTATTCTTCCTCTAGGACACATCTTTGAACCAACCCATCTATTTCTTTTTTATACAGGAATGGTTCTTCTCACAAATAAAACTTGATGTCATGCAAAAACTTTTTCTTATTGTTAGAATCAAAATCATTAGTCATTATTCCACCTACCAAATAGTTTGCATAGTCTGCGAACCACAAAACACCTATAGCAGCTAGGATTCGTTCATCAACAAAATTATCATTTATTGGTTGTTTTTCCTCTATTTCTTCTATAGAGAACATCCGAGATAAGTGATCAGCAACAATATTTTCATATCCCTTTTTGTCCTGAATTTCTAGATCAAACTCTTGCAGAAGTAGAATCCACCTCAGCAACCTTAGTTTAGATTCCTATTTAGAAAAAAGATACTTCAAAGAAGCATGGTCAGTATAAAAAAGTACCTTTGATCCCAACAAGTAAGACCTGAATTCGACAACAGCATACACCACTGCTAGCAAATCTGTGATACGGTGGGAGAACTGACTTGGGATTTTGCTTTTGTGTTCGCAAATGTTTCGGTTTAGCAAGAGTCGCCACCGACTTTTTATTTTATCCTAAGGAAAGGTTTAAAAAGCACAGGAAAAACCTTTGAGATGTTTTCTTGGGTTCGGGGAGTAGATTATAGAAAGGGAAGGTATTAGCACCCTTTCTATCCAAGGTTATCCATGGGCTCTTAGTTACTTGCTTAGATCACTTGCTTTGCATTTTCAATTGTTTGAAATGGTGCTTCGTGTGTGGTTTTGAAAGGTGTTTTCAAAAAGAGGCCATCATTGTGGCAACCTTTGTAATGATTCTTGTTTGAATGTATACAAAGGTGTTTGTCTTTTTGAAAGGTTTTCAATATTTTGAAAGTTGTTTTGAAATTGTGTCGTGGAGTGTGTTTTGAAAAATAGCAAGGATGTTTTGCAAGATTTTTGATCAAGTAACTAAGAGTTGTCTACCCTATTTTACTCAAAGATCTTTCTTATGTTTTTAACCCTTTTAACAATATTGTTTCACCATTGCATTTGGTGAACAACCTTGTGTTAGAATGTAAATGGGACGGGCGCGGGTCATCATATAGACCATGATAGCAATGTTGCAAAGTATCTTAGTATTTCTTTTGAGGGACAAAGATCATTTTTGTAAGGCAACTTTGGATAGCGTCATCGAGGGACTATGATCTTTTGATTTTGTTTGTTTTACCAAGATACTTTGCATGCGTAACATGGCCCATTTTTGAAGGCAACAAGTGGATGTAACCCTAGGGGTGTTAGTGTGCAAGTGTGTTTTATTGCATATAAGAGTTTATCTTTGAATTAGGATTTTCTATTTCATTGATTTTATCTTGCCATACACATCCTAATTACTAGCAATAAAAAGCGGAAATATAAAATCCCACGCTATTACAACAATTAGGGAGTGGGGATACACATTTGTACATGGGGTGGTTCAATGAGAAAAATAGACAAAAAAGAAAATAGCAAAAAAAACAAGATAGAGAGAAAGAGAGAGGGAGCCAGTGCGCTGCTGAGAGGTCATCAGAAGTTCTGACTCAGGCCCGCTGCCAGATGATCAACCTTTTGGTTAAACTGTATGAGTCAGAACTTCTGACTCTGGCACCTGCAAAATAGAAACCTGTTAGTGGGAAGATCAGAAGTTTTGATCCCCCTGCGCTGCAAGACAAAAGTTTGTTAGTGGGGAAATCAGAAGTTCTGATCCTGCTGGAAATACAATAATTCTCAGAAGTTCTGATATTATTGACAGCAAAAAAGGCTTCAGATGTGCTAACATCAAAGTCAGAACTTGGCTTCTCCCTGTGCTAATCAGAACATCTGCAATTTTGCTATTATTCCACAAAACAGAAAACATGTTTGGAATAGCTCCAGCAAATGTCAAAGTGTTTCAGAGGACAGAACCAACAAGGTCACATGCAGGTTCTACGCTGGCTCAAAACGTTATGAGGTATGAAAATCCTCAGAACACAAACAGCAACAACATGATATTTACATTATGTTTATTTGAGCATGCAAAGCTGATGATGCTTAGCAGCGTGATGAAGGTCAGCAGGTGCTTACCTGGCTGTTGGAAAAGTTTGTGGATGAGAGCTAGCTTTTGGCTCTGATGGTGTTCTGGACAGGTTCTTTTTGAAAAGGGTAGATGAAGGTGTATGCATATATATGGTCAGAAGTTGAAAAGGGTGTTCTTTAGTCACAAGGAAAACTGGGTATTTGATGAAGTTTTGAAGGTAAGAACTTCAAAGTTATGAAACACTGGAGATTTTGGCAGAGTTTCACAGCACTTTCTTGCTAAAGATTTTTGTTTCTCTTCTAGCAATTTTTCTGTTTTTTGGACGCCCTTTTTTAGTGGACAATGGTTCTCTATTTATAGGCAAAGCTCTTGTGGATTTATTGAACATTAAAGGCGCCAACAGAGGTTGAATTGTTCTTTGAAAGAAATTCCTGGGAAGTTGTGATAACAGATAGCCTTTCAGCCTAGGCTGGAACAGCAGGCGTGGATTGGAGAGAAGTGACCTCTTAGGTGGACGGTGGCGCGTAGACCCATGCCAGAACCTGCATAAAGGCATTTACCAAGCCACACGTGAAGGGACTACTTGGATGAATGTTCAGGAGTGGTTGGGAGCATTAATGAGCATTAAATAGTGATAAGAATTATCAACACCAATATTCTGGTAGTAGAAACAAAACTTTGAACAAGCAGTTATGTTTTACCAAGAACAATGTAAACCATGCTCTGGTCATGGCCTCCTGTTGTCTTAGCAAATTCTGGGGATTCTCCTGATTTTCTGACACGTTCCTTGGATTTGCTTCTGGAAATCCTGGGCTTAGAGATTCTGTATCAGTGTAACACCCACTCTTATGACCTTTTCATCTTCTGATTTTAGCATGTTCTGAAGGAGCCTTCAGACTTCCTTGTTTCCTTTTCATTCCTTTAGCAAACTATGGCTGGACTTGCGTAACTGCTGAAAGAGTCATGCTCTGTCTGAGGCTTATGTGTTTAACCACGTTTGCAACTTCTGACTGAGTTGATGTAGCTGCTGAAGAGTCAACTTCTGACTGCGTTGAGCCAAGCTTGCAACTTCTGACCGTTTCTATCTGGAGTTTGGTCCAGAAGTTCTGAAGCGCCAACTTTCTTCTTAAACACCCATCTTTTAGAGAAAATTCCAAATGTTTAGAATTTAATTTTTCTCAAGATAAAAGCGTTGCCTTTAGAGCTTGTGTGATCATTTTGCTCTTGTCAATGGTTTGCTTGGGCAAAAGTGGACAATTCAGGACTTGGATTTGTTTCAGAGGGACTCTGTGAATCCAAGATGATTTCCTGAAGAAAGAGAGGGCAAATTTTGGGGTACAACAGTTTCCCCTGTTCAATCTTCTTGCACCTGAAGAGTTAGATTGGCAGGCTTGCCTTTCGCGTCTCGAAGGTAAAAGGAGATTGGACACTAGAGTGCCCTTAAATTTGCACTCTTCAAAACAATGGATGTGGGAATGGGCTTAGAGATGCCATTTGGAGATGGGCTTAAAGATGCCATCTGGAGGGGTGAGAGAATCTTGTCAGGGATGGGCTTAAAGATGCCATCTAGAATGTTCGTTGAACTGCAATGTGACTGGTCAGAAGAAGGAGGATCAAAATGGTATCCGTGTCTGGAATGCATTTGAACTGTATCTGGAGACTGAGTTTGTATGAGCAAAGAATGGCCTCCGTGTCTGAGGCGTATCTGAGCTGTAACTGTGCTTGAAGGTAGAATGAATATCAGAATGACTGCCGTGTCTGGAGTGTATCTGTATTGTATCCAGGTAACAGAGAAATATCTGTATGGAGCAACTGTATGCTGGGGACAAATTCTGAATGAGTGACAGAATGGCAACCGTGTCTGGAGCGTATCTGGACTGTATCTGAAGTTGAGATTTTGTATGAGTAAAGAATGGCCTCCGTGTCTGAGGCGTATCTGAGCTGTAACTGTGCTTGAAGGTAGAATGAATATCAGAATGACTGCCGTGTCTGGAGTGTATCTGTATTGTATCCAAGTAACAGAGAAATATCTATATGGAGCAACTATGTGCTGGGGACAAATTCTGAATGAGTGGCCGAATGGCAACCGTGTCTGGAGCGTATCTGGACTGTATCTGAAGTTGATATTTTGTATGAGTTAGCAGAATGACATCCGTGTCTGGAGTGTATCTGAAGCTGTAACTTGGAGTTGAGATCTGTATGAGTTAGAAGAATGACTTCCGTGTCTGGAGTGTATCTGAAACTGTAACTTGGATCTGAATGAATGACAGAATGACTTCCGTGGCGAATGCACTGGGGAGAATCAAGCTGTTGTGGTAAGGGTCAGAATGGTATCCGTGCTTGGAATGCATTGAACCTTGAGGTGGATAAGCGAATCTGAATGAGAGATAGAATGGCTGCCGTGTCTGGAGCATATCTAGTCTGTAACTGATTGATGTAGTCTGAATGAGTAGTAGAATGACCGCCGTGTCTGGGTGTATCTGTACTGTATCTGACTTGAAATTCTGAATGAGTAATAGAACGACCGCCGTGTATGGGGTGTATCCATACCGTATCTGAATAATTGTTAATGATAGCCTTTTAATCTTATCCTGAAAAGGATGAAATATTAGCTATAACACAAAGTTATGTTGCATGATATGTGCGATGCAATATATATGTTATATCAATGTTTATGATATGAATGTAAATGAATGCGCATGTAAGCTGAAGAGTTGTCTTGCTGAGGATAGATGAATCCTGGATGGCTGGAGATAAAAGAATTTTGACTATTGCCAGGGAAAGTGAATCCTTGACTTCTGCAGGGGATTGCAAGAATTTTGATCGCTGAGGATGAGACATCCTTGTTGACTACTGCTGGAGAATCAGGAGCTTGGGTTGTAGGTCAATCTACCGGGGATTCCTATCCTGAGGAGATCTTCACTGGGGAACATCTGATTATCCTGTGAGGAACTGAGAATGAGTGTCTTCACTCTGCTTGGGGAATGCAAGATCTTCAATTGTTGAGGGATCTTAGGACTACTGCGGGGAATGAGAACTTCTGATGATCTCTACTGGGGAGTTCATACCCTGGTAGACTTATGCTGGAGAAACAAGACTGAGAATCTTCAGTCGGGTGGGACGTATCTCTGTGGGGAGAAGGTTCACTAGTTTAGTTCCGCTGGGGATTGATAGTTGGAATGTTTAGCTCCACTGGGGATACTGAAATTCTAAGGGGAATTGAGTTCTGGAAGGCCCCCTGGCTGGGGAGATCAGTTTTGAGAAAGTTCCCGTTCTGCTGAGGATCCTAAATTTTAACTCTGTTTGGGGAAATGGAAGGCTCTCCGGCTGGGGAATTCAGAGTTCAACTCTGCTGAGGATTCCTTCTGAAAGGGCATCAAGATATCTATTGGTACCTTCAACCTATCAGTAATCATCTTTCTTGATTTGTAAGGAAAATGATTATGTTCAAATGCATTTGCCTATTTAACAAAACATTGGACGTTTCTCAAAATAAGTGCAATAAGAAAAGGAAGACAAAGCAAATTTCTGTATTTGGAAAAGTATTCGTATTAACTTTCTATGAGTATATTTGTACAAAGGAGACATTCATCCTAGTAAGAGGATGTCGTTGTAAAAATTGAAAAATTTATACAAAAGAAAGATGGCCATGTGAAACAATTCCATGGGATCCCCATTCTGCTATAGCCTTCACAACTCTGAATATCTGTCCATTCAATGCTTCATCCGCCGATGACTGGATTGATCAGAAGCTTGGAGCTGGTTGATGAAGAGATTGTCCTTAGAGTGATCCGACGAGACATAGTCGTACGCTTTAATTCCCTAACTTTTGCCTGGATCGCCCTTTCGGGTTTTCGATCCACCAGGAAACCCCTTTTTGCCCAAGCCGCCCTTTCGGGTTTTCGACTTGCCGGGTGTACAGATTTTTTTGTTTTATCCCTAATTTTTGCCTGAACCGCCCTTTCGGGTTTTCGATCCACCGGGATGCCCATTTTTGCCCAATCCGCCCTTTCGGGTTTTTGACTTGTCAGGTTATTTTATGCGTAGTATCTTTTGACTATGTCTGCGTTTGCAGGGTGTGGCAAATCGTCGCCGTCCATGGTGGTCAGAATCATTGCACCACCAGAAAATATACTCTTGGTCACAAATGGTCCTTCGTAAGTAGGAGTCCACTTGCCCCTGGGATCACTTTGCGGCAAGATAATCCGCTTGATTACGAGATCTCCGACTTGGTATACTTGACGTCTGACTTTCTTGTTGAAAGCCTTGATCATCCGTTTTTGATACGTCTGACCATGGCAAACAGCAGCGAGTCGCTTCTCGTCGATCAAATTGAGTTGATCAAGTCGGGTCTGAATCCAATTGTCTTCATTTAAACCTGCGTCCTTCATAATCCTTAAGGAAGGGATCTGAACTTCCATGGGTAGGACAGCTTCCATGCCATATACCAAAGAAAATGGGGTTGCCCCGGTTGAAGTATGTGTCGTGGTACGGTATCCGTGCAGAGCAAACGGTAGCATCTCATGCCAGTCTTTGTAAGTGGCTGTCATTTTCTGAATGATCTTCTTAATGTTTTTGTTCGCAGCTTCAACAACACCGTTCATCTTCGGCCGATAGGGAGATGAATTATGATGATAAATCTTGAACTGTTCGCACAATGCGGTGATCATAGTATTGTTCAGATTTGTACCGTTGTCTGTGATGATCCTGTCGGGAACACCATACCGGCATATGAGGTTCTGCTTGATGAAGTGGGCAACCATATTTTTAGTAACAGAGGCGAAGGAATCTGCTTCGACCCATTTGGTGAAATAATCAATAGCAACCAGGATGAAGCGATGTCCATTGGATGCCGTGGGCTTGATCTCTCCAATCATGTCAACGCCCCACATCGCTAATGGCCAAGGAGCTGTCAGAACGTTGAGAGGAACAGGAGGAATATGAATCTTGTCAGCGTAGATTTGGCATTTATGGCAGGTACGAGAGTGTTGATAGCAGTCAGCTTCCATGGTAGACCAGTAATAGCCTGCCCTTAGAATCTTCTTAGCCATCGTATGCCCGCTCAAGTGGGTGCCAAATGTACCACTGTGTATCTCAGTCATGATTAACTCTGCTTCAGCTTTATCCACACATCGGAGTAAAACACAATCATGGCTGCGTTTATAGAGGATGTCGTTGCTCAGGATGAACTTGGCAGCAAATTTCCTTAGGAACTTTTTGTCATTTACGGAAGCTCCTTCGGGATATTCTCTAGTCTGGAGATACCTTTTGATTTCGTGAAACCAGGGTTGTTCCACTGCTTCTTCGGTATTAATCTCATGACAATGCGCAGGTTCATCCATTCTCTCGATGGTGATTTGGGGAGTCTCGCTATCCCAGTTGAGTTTAAACATGGAAGACATTATGGCCAGAGCATCTGCTAGCTGATTCTCTTCTCGCGGGAAATGCTCGAAGGTGATTTTCCCAAAATGAGGCAACAAAGTTAGGACATGTTCTTTGTATGGGATAAGATTAGGATGTTTGGTATCCCACTCTGCTTTGATTTGACTGATAACCAAAGCCGAGTCCCCAAATACGATCAAAGATTTGATCCCCAAGTCTATAGCAGCCTTGAGACAAAAAATGCAAGCTTCATATTCAGCCATGTTGTTGGTACAGCTGAAGCAAAGTTGGGCTGTGAAATGCGTGTGACAACCTTCCGGGGAAATGAGTACTGCACCGATACCGTTTCCAAGTGCATTTGAAGCGCCATCAAAGTACAGGGTCCATCGGGATCCATTTTCAGGTCCGTCATACGGTCCGTTACCTTCAATGTTGTCTAAGTTCATGATGTCCTCGTCTGGGAAGTCAAATCTAATGGGTTGATAATCTTCGATAGCTTGATGAGCTAGATGGTCAGCTAGTACACTCCCTTTTATAGCTTTTTGGGTGGTGTACTGGATGTCATACTCAGTCAAGATCAGTTGCCATCTAGCTATTCTTCCAAATAAAGCAGGCTTCTCGAAGATATACTTGATAGGATCCATTTTGGAAATCAGCAAGGTGGTATGGGTCAGCATATACTGCCTTAGTCGGCGAGCAGCCCATACCAAAGCGCATCAAGTTTTCTCGAGCAGTGAGTAGCGAGTCTTACAGTCGGTAAACTTTTTTCTAAGGTAATAAATGGCATGCTCTTCTCGACCAGACTCGTCATGCTGGCCCAAAACACACCCCATTGAGTTGTCCAAGACGGTCAGATACATAATCAACGGTCTTCCCTCGATGGGTGGCATCAGAATAGGAGGTTCTAGCAAATACTCCTTGATCTTATCAAAAGCAACTTGGCAATCGTCGTTCCATTCGACTACCTGATCTTTCTTTAATATTTTGAAAATTGGCTCACAGGTAGACGTCAGATGAGAGATGAATCTGGCAATATAGTTTAAGCGTCCCAAGAACCCTCTAACCTCCTTTTCAGTACGGGGAGCATGCATTTCTTGTATAGGTTTTACTTTTGCTGGATCGACCTCAATGCCTTTGTTGCTGATAATAAATCCTAGAAGTTTACCAGACCTAACTCCAAAAGTACACTTACTTGGATTCAGCCTGAGTTTGTATTCTTTCAACTTGGCAAACAGCTTCTGCAAATGCTCAAGGTGTTCCTCCTCTGTTTGTGAATGAGCTATCATGTCGTCTACGTAAACTTCGATCTCATGATGTATCATATCATGAAATAAAGCTACCATGGCGCGCTGATAAGTTGCCCCTGCGTTCTTTAGTCCGAACGGCATCACCTTGTAGCAGAAGGTACCCCATTGTGTAACAAAGGTTGTTTTCTCCATGTCCTCGGGGGCCATTTTGATCTGAATGAACCTGAGAATCCATCCATGAAGGAAAACACCTTGTGCTGAGCTGTGTTGTCGATCAAAACGTCGATATGCGGTAGCGGAAAATCATCTTTAGGGCTGGCCCTATTCAAATCCCGGTAGTCCACACACATTCTGACCTTGCCATCTTTTTTAGGTACTGGCACAATGTTAGCAACCCATTGTGGCTAGGATGTAACAGCCAGAAAGCCAGCGTCGAATTGCTTCATTACTTCTGCTTTAATCTTTTCAGACATGTCGGGCCTCATTCGGCGGACTTTTTGCTTGATCGGTGGACAATCCTCTCTTGTAGGGAGATGGTGAACCACGATATCTGTGTCTAAACTTGGCATGTCTTCATAAGACCAGGCGAAGATTTCGATGTATTCATTTAACAGCTGTATCAAGCGCTCCTTGACACTTGGTTCCAGATTGGCACCCACTTGTATTTCCTTCCGGTCTTCCTCTGTTCCTAAGTTGACAGTTTCCAACAACTCTTCGTGAGGCAAGATGGTCCTTTCTTCTTGTTGTAGAAGTCTGGCTAGTTCCCTTGGTACTTCACAACCTTCGTCATCTTCATACTCAGACTGATTGACCAGATCTTCAGAGTTATTGAAGGACATAGCAGAATAGTCACCCATAGAATCCGGAGTGGATGGGTACCTGCATTGGTGAGTGTGGGTGTGTGTAAGGGATAGCCATCCTTGAACAAACAAAATGCAAAGGGAAGGAAAAAACGAACATAGCAGTTTATCAATGAAAAACGTCCAATGAATCATTAAACATGGCATATGAATATGAAGATAATCAAAACCCTTACAAATGGACCTACATGCCCCGGGCAAGGCATGAGGTGAAAAAGTAGTGTGCAGATTGTTCAAAAGTAATTATTACAGACCACAGGAAATGTTTGACAGATGATTACTGATTAGTAAAAGTAATGGGGACGAAGTCTTTTGCCTCCCAGTTGCGTAGTCCTCCTTCGATGGTTGGCAAGATCCAATCTTCAATGTCGGCCTCTTCGTCTTCACCTTCCAAAGCATTGATTCCAACAGGAGAAATCTTGATGGGTCTTCTTTCAACCTTTGAGTGGCGTATAGCTTTCTGCCCTGCAACAGTGAATCCTAAACCAAATTTGTCTGTTTTGTGAGGAATATCAGGCAACTGCCCCCATGTTGAGTTCTTCCCTTCCTTCAACGCAGCCTTTGCGTCTTTTAGAGATGCCATCCTGGCCATCTGCTTTGGTACCTCAGCTACCGTTTTTGCCACTGCCACCTCAGGAGAGACTTCCTCAAAGTGCTGGAATGGCGTTTCAATGAATTTACCCTCCACCTCTACATACCGAAAGGAGTTCAGGTGGCTGATCATATATTCTTCTTCACCGTGCACGGTTATGATTTTTCCTTTGACAGGGTATTTCAACATTTGATGTAGGGAGGAAGTGACTTCCCCCGCATTATGTATCCATGGCCTCCCTAGCAAGCATGAGTATGACGGACGGATGTCCATCACATAGAAAGTTGAGGGGAACACTTATGTGCCTACTTTAATGGGAATGTCTACCTCCCCGTGGACCATTCTCTTCGACCCGTCAAACGCCCTTACAATGATATTACTTGGTCTTAGCTCCAAACCTTCACAATCCAATCGGTCGAGAGCCTTCTTAGGAAGCACGTTCAGAGAAGAGCCAGTGTCGACCAAAACATGGGCCAGAGTAGTTCCTTGGCATTCTACCGACACATGTAGGGCATCATTGTGCTTTCTTCCTTTTGGGGTCAGGTCAGCGTCCGAGAAACCTAGGCCGTTGTCTGCGGTAAGGCTGGCTACACAATCTTGGAATTGATCGGCCGAGGTTTCCTAGGGCACATGGGTTGTCTTCAGAAATTTTATCAATGCCTTGGCGTGCGCCTCTGAACAAAGCAGTAATGCTAACATGGAGATCTTCGAGGGGGTTTGCCCCAGTTGCTCTACCACGTCATAATCACTCTTCTTAATTATCTTCAGAATCTCCTCCATCTCTTTCTTAGAGGTTTCAGGGATAATCAAAGGTTGAGCCTTCGTCCTGACGAGCTCATCTTGGATCCCTTTCCCCTTATCAGCAGAAGTAGGAGGGACAACAACAGGAATAACAGCTTCTTCAATCAACGGAGTTCTTGCGGAAGGTTTTATCAGTGTAGGAATAATTTTGGCAGCAGCTGAGGGTCCAAAGATTACCTTTGGGGGGGCAATCTCTGGAGAAAATATTCTCCCACTTCTGGTGATCTTGCTTGTACCGACAATGTTTCCAATGTTGGAATCTTCTTCATCAGAGCTTTCTTTGGTTATCTCAACTTGTTTAACACCATGGTAGTAGATTTCTCCACCGTAATTCCATGGTATTGACTTGTTAGAACTGTAGGGGACAGGCCCAGGCATTGTTATTTTCAAGGGAACAATCTTTGTAGAGGATGTAATCTTAACATGCTTTTTGACGGCCTTGGAAAGATTGGTGGAAATGGTTATTATTGAAGCATCTTCGATGGGGGTTGGAATAGCAGGAATCTTTTCAAACAAAATTTGTTGACTGTCCATCAGGCCTTGGATACCTTTTTTCAGCAATGGACAGCCGATTGGTAGAGAGGAGCAACAATAGCAATCTTCTTTACATCCTGGGAACATCCCAGCTTTTAACAGATTTAACTTGATTGTTAACAGCGGAGTTATCAGGTCATCAACATTAGAAACATATAGATATTCTTCAATATCATGGACATTTCGACCATGCTTCGGCATTGGAGCGGATATCACGTTTGGTTTCTCTGGAGCATCGAATTCAACCTCTTTTGCATTTATCAAGTCTTGAATTTTATTCTTTAACGCCAAACAATTGTTGGTGTCATGTCCGGTGCTATCAGAATGGTAGGCACACTTAGCATTCGGATTGTAAGCTGGTGAGGTTATATTCACATTTTTCGGCGCTTCTTTGATATTTGTGAGATTCAGCTTCAACAAGTGTGGAAGAACTTGTGCGGGCGTCATATTGATGCGGGTGAACTGCCGTTGTGGCCGTTCTCCCCATTGCTGTTTAGGTCTGGGCTGATTGTTGCGAGGCTGATCATTTGATGAATTTTGGATCATCACGGCCCCCACAGTCGGCCGATGCTCAGTTCTTCCCACTCCTCTCTGAGAGTACACAACAGCCGTTTCCTTCTTCGCCGGAAATGATTTCTTGACAATTGTAGATGCAGAGGCATCCTTTTGAATCTTCCCATTCTTTATACCGGCTTCCACCCGTTCGCCAGTCAGAATTAATTCAGTAAACCCTGCGGAAGAGCTCCCGATCAAGTGGTTGAAGAACGAGCCAGATAGTGTCCCCAGGAACATATCAACGAGTTCTCTATCAGAAAGAGGTGGCTGGACTCTCCCGGCCAGATCGCGCCATTTTTGGGCGTATTCCTTGAATCCCTCACCTGAGGCCATCCTCATACTCTGTAGCTGAGTACGGGTTGGTGCCAAGTCAGAGTTATATTGATATTGGCGATAAAAGGCAACTGCCAAATCTTCCCAACTATGTATCTCTAACCTCTCGAGCTTGTAGAACCAGTCTAGCTGAGTACCAGACAGGCTATCCTGAAAGAAGTGTACCCAAAGATTTCTGTCAGATGTATGGGGTTGAATTTTTCGGACGTACGACCTTAGGTGCATCTTCGGGCAAGACAACCCATCATACCTTGCAAAAATTGGCACCTTAAACTTTGGAGGGATCACAATTCCGGCAACTAATCCTAAATCTTCGAAATCCAACCCGGGAACCCTTTGCAGCTCCATAGCTGCCAGCCTATCCTCTAGGTTTTTGTACCTTTCGTTTGCGGGCGGGTATTGTTGCTCAGAGTAGTCTTCATCTTCTTCAACCTCTTCCTCTTCAGCTTCGGATTCAGAAGGTACCGCAGCCCCTTTTCCTTTACTGGTTTCCTCTTCAGATGCGGAGGGAAATTCAAGAACCCTTCTGGCTTCACCCTCAAACCTTCTTCCCAGGGTAGCTACCCCCACTCTTTTCTTCTTATTTTTCACTTTCTCTTGCTCTTTGTTCCCAAGCAGTGCTTTTAGATCCTCCTGACCCTTTGCCAAGGTCATTAGGAGATGTTGAAACTGTAAGTTTTGAGCCTGTAGATCTTTGATCGTCTGTTCGAGATCCATCTTACTGAAATAAACAACAGAAAGATAAGGAAACCTGGTGTGGAGACCTGCTTATGCATATGATGAATGATATGTTTATTCATGTAATGCATTCAAGGATTTAAAAATTCAAAATTGTTGCAGACAAAAAGAACACACGTCATATTAATAATAAGAAATTTTGTCAGTACATAAATGCCCCATGGGCCAAATATTACAAAAAACTTCTCAAGGTAAAAAGACGTTGTGCATCCTCTTTGGTGCGATGTAGGTGTTGAGGGTCTCTTCCTCATGGAGTTGGCGGGTAAGCTCCAAAACCTTCTTCTCGCTAGCATAGAAGTTGGCTTCAAAAGTATTTCGCTCCTCCTTGAGTTGGATCCAACTCTTCTACATCTCCTCTCATGATGTTGGCATGTCAGGATATAGGACGGTGTAGGGGACCTCTCCTTCCTTAACAGGCTCTTTAATCAAAGGGAGAATATGAGGGTAAGGCATCATTAGACTTTGGGCTCGGGTTCGTACCCACTTGAGATAAGGCTCAAGAGGGATGAAGTTCTTGTGCCCCAGTGTCTTGCTATCTACCTTGTTAGGCATCCTCCAAGCTCTGATGAATCTTTGGCGAAGTCCTTGCGCATTGTTGTCGAAGTCAAAAACTAGGTCAGGAATCAGCATGTCATGAGGGCCATCCCTCCGTGCATATCCAAATTGTATCAAAGCTAGACAAGGGTTGTAGGTAATGCCTCCTCTAATGCCAAGTAATGGAACATTAGGGAACTCTCCGCAACGATCAATGATGATGACATTTTCTCTGGACCGAGAACACCAATGTACATCAGAGTGTGCGAGGGTCATCAATCGTTGTGACCACCTTAAGCCTTGGTCATTCTTCAAAACAGACTGTGGAAGGTGCGAAATAAACCACCTTGCAAGGAGAGGAGTACAACACATGAGAACACCCCTCTTTCTCATTGTTCGTGTGTAAAATGAGTGGAGGATGTCCCCAAGCAATGTTGGTATGGGACTCTTGGATAAGAAGATCTTGACGGCGTTGACATCTATAAGCTGGTCAGGATTTGGGAACAAGACCAACCCATAAATGAGGAGTGCCACAATTTCTTCAAAGGCTTGTAGATCCAATGAATTCCAACACTCTTGTGCCTTTTCAAACAAGAATTTTGCCAAGAAGCCTTTGACACCGCTTCTAGTTTCCCAATGCCCCTTGATGTCTGACGGTTGCAAGTGTAGTGCTTGAGCAACATCTTCAGGCTTTGGTTCTTTTTCCGTACCGTTTTAGGGTAGTTGATTAAGAATAGGAATTCTCAAGAGTTGAGAAAATTCCTCCAAAGTGGGCACCAATTGGTAGTCGGGGAATGTGAAACAGTGGTGAAGGGGGTCAAAGAACTGGAACAACACTTTCACCATGTCTTCTTCAATGCTGGTGTTGACTTGGCTGAGTAGTCTACCATGTCTTTCACTGAAGGGAGAGTTTTCTGGAATTCTGGATGTGAGCTCCTTGAGTTGAGGAGGGATTCTCACAAGGTTGACTTGGATAGTTTTCCTGCGAAGAATTTCCATGACCTACAAAACAAGAACAAAGATGAAGATCCAAATCCTTGAAATGGTTAGTGGATGCATATGATGCTTTATGATGTTCATGATGTATGCACAAACATATGTACAAGCAATTCACACAAAACCCTAGTTTTAGGCTTGCACGGGTTTCATAGGTAAGTACCCTCTTGAGTGTAGTTGGCTTAAAAACCTGTCCTATTAATAGTAACTGGGTTCTAAGTAGCTCAATATCATTGGATTGTTTTCCATGTTCATTGTTTTGGTTTAGCCACTTAACTAGCGACCAAAATATTCCAAGAAAATAACCCTCAATGAGTGTAGTATCGAGTATCTACCAACTTCAAACTGCACCAAAGCCGGTCATCTCACTACGCCTAATAAAAGGCCAAGATGGTCAAGTAAGGTTCTAGGTCATTAGTGCTTAGTGACATCACTCAGCGGCCCCGTACTCTCCTTGATTGAACTCAAGGGTTACCGGTACTCACAAATATGTCGCACTAATATAGCTATTGCTTCAACCGTGTCGGTATACCCCGCACAGTTTCCATAACGTATTGCTATCTATGAATGTTTCCCCCAAATCCGGGTGTAGGATTTCAAGCCCAAACAAGAGGACCAAGATGTAAAGCAATCAAAGCAAACAATTAGTCATGCAAGAGGGTGATCTAAGCCCTAAGGTTACTCCACTTTCAAATATGTCCCCAGCAGAGTCGCCAGTTCTGTGATACGGTGGGAGAACTGACTTGGGATTTTGCGTTTGTATTTGCAAATGTTTCGGTTTAGCAAGAGTCGCCACCGACTTTTTATTTTATCCTAAGGAAAGGTTTAAAAAGCACAGGAAAAACCTTTGAGATGTTTTCTTGGGTTCGGGGAGTAGATTATAGAAAGGGAAGGTATTAGCACCCTTTCTATCAATGGTTATCCATGGGCTCTTAGTTACTCGCTTAGATCACTTGCTTTGCATTTTCAATTGTTTGAAATGGTGCTTCGTGTGTGGTTTTGAAAGGTGTTTTAAAAAAGAGGCCATCTTTGTGGAAACCTTTGTAATGATTCTTGTTTGAATGTATACAAAGGTGTTTGTCTTTTTGAAAGGTTTTCAATATTTTGAAAGTTGTTTTGAAATTGTGTTGTGGAGTGTGTTTTGAAAAATAGAAAGGATGTTTTGCAAGATTTTTGATCAAGTAACTAAGAGTTGTCTACCCTATTTTACTCAAAGATCTTTCTTATGTTTTTAACCCTTTTAACAGTGTTGTTTCACCATTGCATTTGGTGAACAACCTTGTGTTAGGATGTAAACGGGACGGGCGCGGGTCATCGTATAGACCATGATAGCAATGTTGCAAAGTATCTTAGTATTTCTTTTGAGGGACTAAGATCATTTTTGTAAGGCAACTTTGGATAGCGTCATCGAGGGACTATGATCTTTTGATTTTGTTTGTTTTACCAAGATACTTTGCATGCGTAACATGGCCCATTTTTGAAGGCAACAAGTGGATGTAACCCTAGGGGTGTTAGTGTGCAAGTGTGTTTTATTGCATATAAGAGTTTATCTTTGAATTAGGATTTTCTATTTCATTGATTTTATCTTGCCATACACATTTGTACATGGGGTGGTTCACTGAGAAAAATAGAAAAAAAAAGAAAATAGCAAAAAAAAACAAGATAGAGAGAAAGAGAGAGGGAGCCAGCGCGCTGCTGAGAGGTCATAAGAAGTTCTGACTCAGGCCCGCTGCTAGATGATCAACCTTTTGGTTAAACTGTATGAGTCAAAACTTCTGACTCAAGCACCTGCAAAACAGAAACCTGTTAGTGGGAAGATCATAAGTTCTGATCCCCCTGCGCTGCAAGACAAATGTTTGTTAGTGGGGAAATCAGAAGTTCTGATCCTGCTGAAAATACAATAATTCTCAGAAGTTCTGATATTATTGACAGCAAAACAGGCTTCAGATGTGCTAATGTCAAAGTCAGAACTTGGCTTCTCCCTGTGCTAATCAGAACATCTGCAATTTTGTTATTATTCCACAAAATAGAAAACATGTTTGGAATAGCTCCAGCAAATGTCAAAGTGTTTCAGAGGACATAACCAACAAGGTCACAGGCAGGTTCTACGCTGGCTCAAAACGTTCTGAGGTATGAAAATCCTCAGAACACAAACAACAACAACATGATATTTACATTATGTTTATTTGAGCATGCAAAGCTGATGATGCTTAGCAGCGTGATGAAGGTCAGCAGGTGCTTACCTGGCTGTTGGAAAAGTTTGTGGATGAGAGCTAGCTTTTGGCTCTGATGGTGTTCTGGACAGGTTCTTTTTGAAAAGGGTAGATGAAGGTGTATGCGTATATATGGTCAGAATTTGAAAAGGGTGTTCTTTAGTCACAAAGAAAACTGGGTATTTGATGAAGTTTTGAAGGTAAGAACTTCAAAGTTATGAAACACTGGAGATTTTGGCAGAGTTTCATAGCACTTTCTTGCTAAAGATTTCTGTTTCTCTTCTAGCAATTTTTCTGTTTTTTGGACGCCCTTTTTCAGTGGACAATGGTTCTCTATTTATAGGCAAAGCTCTTGTGGATTTCTTGAACATTAAAGGCGCCAACAGAGGTTGAATTGTTCTTTGAAAGAAATTCCTGGGAAGTTGTGATAACAGATAGCCTTTCAGCCTAGGCTGGAACAGCAGGCATGGATTGGAGAGAATTGACCTCTTAGGTGGACGGTGGCGCGTAGACCCATGCCAGAACCTGCATAAAGGCGTTTACCAAGACACACGTGAAGGGACTACTTGGATGAATGTTCAGGAGTGGTTGGGAGCATTAATGAGCATTAAATAGTGATAAGACTTATCAACACCAATATTCTGGTAGTAGAAACAAAACTTTGAACCAACAGTTTTGTTTTACCAAGAACAACGTAAACCATGCTCTGGTCTTGGCCTCCTGTTGTCTTAGCAAATTCTGGGGATTCTCCTGATTTTCTGACACGTTCCTTGGATTTGCTTCTGGAAATCCTGGGCTTAGAGATTCTGTATCAGTGTAACACCCACTCTCCTGACCTTTTCATCTTCTGATTTCAGCATGTTCTGAAGGAGCCTTCAGACTTCCTTGTTTCCTTTGCATTCCTTTAGCAAACTATGGCTGGACTTGCGTAACTGCTGAAAGAGTCATGCTCTGTCTGAGGCTTATGTGTTGAACCACGTTTGCAACTTCTGACTGAGTTGATGTAGCTGCTGAAGAGTCAACTTCTGACTGTGTTGAGCCAAGCTTGCAACTTCTAACCGTTTCTATCTGGAGTTTGGTCCAGAAGTTCTGAAGCGCCAACTTTCTTCTTAAACACCCATCTTTTAGAGAAAAATTCCAAATGTTTAGAATTTAATTTTTCTTAAGATAAAAGCATTGCCTTTAGAGCTTGTGTGATCATTTTGCTCTTGTCAATGGTTTTCTTGAGCAAAAGTGGACAATTCAGGACTTGGATTTGTTTCAGAGGGACTCTGTGAATCCAAGATGGTTTCCTGAAGAAAGAGAGGGAAAATTTTGGGGTACAACAAAATCTTTTTCAGTGGTCGCATAATTCATTTGAGCAGGATTCAAAACATCGATTGCATAGTAGATCACATGCAAGAGCTTTTCCCTTCCCTATCCTAGCACTGCTCTTACTACTATATCACTTGCATCACATATGATCTCAAAATGAAGTGACCAAATAGGGGAAATAACTATAGAAGCAGACACTAACTTACTCTTTAAAGCTTCAAATGCCCCACCCCACTTTTTTAAAACAGAAACGGTGTATCCTTCATAAGCAAGCTAGTCAACGGTTTGGCAATCTTCGAAAAATCTCTTATAAACCTACAGTAAAATCCCACATATCCCAATAAACTTCTTATACCTTTCTCATTCAATGGTGGTGGTAAATTTGCAATGACCTTCGCTTTTTCTTTGTCAACTTCAATTCCATTATGGGAAATTTTGTGCCCTAACATTATGCCTTCACGGACCATGAAATGGCACTTATCCCAATTGAGAATCAAATTGGTCAGTTGACATATTTCTAACACAAGAGATAAGTTAATCAAACAATTATCAAACAAAGAACCGAAAACCGGAAAATCATCCATAAGAACTTCCATGTGCTTTTCAAGCATATCAACGAATATGGAAGTCATACATATCTGAAAATTAGAAGGGGCATTGGATAACCCAAATGGAATTCCCATGTAGGAGAAAACACCATAAGGACATGTGAATGCGGTCTTCTCTTGATCTTCTAGGGCCACTATAATCTGATTGTATCCAGAGTAACCATCAAGGAAACAATGGTAATCATGACCAGCCAACCTTTCCAACATTTGGTCAATGAATGCTAAAGGAAAGTGGTCTTTTCTTGTAGCAGTGTTCAATATTTGGTAGTCAATACAAACTCTCCAACATGTAACTGTTCTTGTAGGAATTAACTCATTCTTCTCATTCATGATGACAATTGTTCTTCCCTTCTTCGGTACCACATGCACATGACTCACCCATGAGCTATCATATATAGGGTAAATAAGAACCGCATCCAACAATTTAACCACTTCTTTGAGAACTACTTCCTTCATGGCCGGGTTAAGTCTTTAAGGTTAAACAACCAGTTTCTGATCATCTTCCATTAATATCTTATGCATGCTAACTGTGGGACTAATACCTTTCAAGTCTTCTATGGCCCATCCAATAGCACCCTTGTATTTCTTTAGTACATTGATGAGCTTTTCTTCTTGAACATATTTTAGGCTAGAGTTGATGATAGATGGACATTTCTCTTCAGTATCAAGAAAAATATATTTAATTTTTTTAGGCAGTTGTTTCAACTCTGTCCCCTTTTCAACTTCTTACTTCTCTTCAAGAGATTGTTGTGGTCATAAATCTTCCCACATGTATGATTTTGATCTATTCCATGGAGGTTATGCTTCAAACATGGCTAGCACTTCTGATTCTTTCTCATCTATTTCCTTATTGTTTTCAGAAATCGACAAGCTAAAAACTCTTTCCAATGGTAATTCAGAAATCTTGCTCTGAACTGACTGAATGAACATTGTGTCCAACACTTCAATATTTTTACTTGTACCTTCCTCATCTTCGAATTTCATGGTGTCCCCCACATCAATTTTCATATTTTCATCATAGACTTTGAGGCTCATGGTGCATTCCTTAATATCTATCATGCATCTTTTTGTCTCTAGAAAAGGTCTTCCCAAAATTAACAAGATTTCTTCATCTTCTGGCATCTCCAGAACCACAAAGTCAACTGGGAACACAAACTTATCAATCTTCCCAAGAAATTAATTTGCAATACCATAGGGTCTTTTCATTGAATGGTTTGCAAACTGAAGTGTCATATGAATGTCTTGCACCTCACCGAGTTCAAGCTTTTTATAAATCGAAAGTGGCATCAGGCTGACATTATCCCCCAAATTAATAAGTTCCTTCTTGAATGATCTATCCCCGATGGTGCAAGGAATAGTAACCGTAACTTTGTATTTCTTCTTCATTGGAATTTTGAGACCCTGCAAAATAGCACTACGTGTTTCAGTTAGCATTACCGGCTCAGTCTCGATGGAATGCTTTTTGGATATGATGTCTTTCATGAATTTGGCATAGATAGACATCTGTTCCAAAGCTTCAGAAAAATAAATGTTAATCTCAAGTTTCTTGAACAACTCTAAGAATTTCTGAAATTTTTTTTCTCGTTAAGATATTTCTTCCTTTTTCTTGTAGGATAAGGAAGAATGATTTTTTGCTTTGGATCTTTCTGCTTTTCCTTCTCAACCACTGGTTATATAACAACTTCCTCAGCTTGTTTAATATCATCTCTGATTTTTAAATCCACTTCTAGCAAACGTTCCTCTTCTATTATATCATTTTCAACATGTCCAGCTAACATACCGCTTTGGGTCACAAATGCATTCACAATGTGATTATCTCTCGGATTTGTAACTGTTGCACTCGGCAGTGAGCCTGGTGCTTGAGCATTTTCCAGTTGTTGTGCTATTTGCCCAATATGAACCTCGAGAATTTTAATTGAAGCATAAATGTTCTTCTTATTGTTTCTTGTCTCTTCTTGGAACTGAATATTGTGAGATGCCATCTTTTCAATGGCCAATTCTGAATCTGCTTTCTTAGGAACTTGTTGTTGTTGTTGCTGCTAATATTTGTTTTGATATTGGCCTTGAACTTGTTGTTGAACATTCCCTTTCTGATCCCTCCAGGAATAGTTTGGATGATTCTTCCACCCCGGATTGTAGGTATTTGAATAGGGATTATTATGCTTCAAGAACTTTATGTCTTCAATTTATTATGGAGTTGCAAAACAATGTACAGTATTGTGTGGTCCACTACAAATTTCACAAACAACATTTTGTGCCTGTTGAACTTGAGCTACTTGTTGAGTACCTAGGTTCAATGCTATAAGAGTTTTATCAACTTTTGCAGCAATTGTTTCTTCAATTCTGAGTTGTTGTTGGTTTCCAGCTTCAAATTAATTACTCCCTCTGGCTTTCTTGCAACCTTGTCATATAACTCCAAATGCTCATTTGCAACAATTACTACAATTATCTTCTTAATATCATTGGTTGTTGAGAAATTTGATGAGCCACCGACTACTGTGTTAATCAATTGCTTAGTCTTTATTCTAAGACCATTCACAAAAATTTGCATCTGCTCAGTATGATCCAAATTGTGAGTATGACAAGACATTAGGAGTCTTTTGAGTCTTTTATAGGCATCCCCTAGCTACTCACCCCCTTTCTGCTTGAAATTGAGGATCTAATATCTTTTTCTCATGAATACTGATGATGGAAAGTACTCAATCAGGAATGTTGTTTCCATCTCTTCCCAAAAGTAATGCAACCAGTCAGAAGGGAATAAAACCATTACTCAGCCTCATCAGCTAAAGTGAACGGAAACATGTGCAACTTATTCGCTTCATCAGTATGCCCATTTATCTTAGAGGTGGTGCTCATAGTTAGAAACCTTTGTAAATTCTTGTTAGCATCTTCATTCACCCTTCTAAAGAAGGATCTCCTCTCAAGTTGAGTGATTGTGTTGGGACGCAGGTGAAAGTTTGGTACATTCACCGGTTGGTTCACAATTGTCAGTCTACCAACCAGTGCATTTATTCCTCCATATTCACCAAGGAGTCTCTCAGGTGCTGGTGGAATTTCACGCATAGTTTCGGGTTATGAATCTGTCTCTTTATGCTCTGAAAGATGTTATGACTCGGAATCTGAATAAACTGAAATAAGTCCTTCTTCGGAGGCCAGTCTGGATAATCGAGCTTGTCTACACCTAGCGTGAAAATTTATTTCTATCCCGCGTCAAAAGGAAATTCATTTGAGGCCTTACCTTGCATAAACAGATTATAAAAAATTAGTAAAAAAATAACAGAAAAATAAAATTTTAATTGTAGAGCAACAAAATTTCAATTAAACTACAATTAAACTCTATATTTTGGCATTTCCCCACTAACGGCGCCAAAAACATGATCGATAAAATAACAAGTGTACTATTTTGCCTATGCAGTAATAATGGAGAAACTATCGAGTTGAATTGTTGTTCAATTAAACAAAAACTAGCGTTTGGGTTGATTTTGCTGAGTTAGGAAAACTAATTGTGAATAAAGTAAATAAATATGGTGAAAACTTTGGACATGTATGAGTAACATGCTAGGGACGGTGCGCGATTCTTTCCGGTAACAACTTTGAACTATCATTTCAACAACACAATTTCAACATCAAATTACCGGTTCTTAAGGGTGTTTACTCATAAGTCCTTATTGAGCAAATGTTTAATCATTCATCCTAAGTCTTATGTCCATAGAAACTTAAGATGAAATTAAGCATTACCTTATCAAGAATATTTTGGTTCCTACAGGGTATCCCTAGTCCTAGGTGATATCTACTATAGAATGTTCTCATAAACACATTATCAATAGTGGTCTATCCTAATTGCTAATTATCATCATTCCCAATTTGTCTGAGAAAGAAAACATTAGAAACATCTGAAACAACCGGCTGAAACATCATCGAGATAAAATCAATGAAGTCGCCATCAAATGCTTTTTATCCCACAGGAAGGGAAAGGTAAACATCGAATGAACCTGAGAAGGGTGAAATCAAGGTCTTGTGACCGAGAGATACGGGTAACGGAGTCTATTGCGCAAGGGGAACCTATTAGTGCCCCTCACGTCTGTGGCACTCCACGAGATCCACTCTTGTTGTTCTAATCAAAAGGTGTGTTCAAATCTACAACTTATGAGATAAAAGTAAAAATGCAAAGAGGGAATGCATGCAAAATAAAATACGGGAAAAAGAAGGAATATTTATAAAGTTTCACTCGGCTGAGCCCCGCGACCAGATGCCTACGTATCCCTTTTAAGGAATTAGAGCATCATAGTTCGACTCACATGTTTCAGTTTGTTGTGTGTTTTTTATGAACAATATTATTTTGCTTTATGCCGCAGATCAACCTTTGGAGACTCACGCGTTAGAACAGAAATGAATTAACATGTTCTTTTTGAAAGTTTGAAAGAAAAGGCCCAAAGGAGAAAAAGAGTTTGCATTGGTTGATATTTTTTATCTTGAAAAAGGATTTGAAGATTGTTAGGTGTTTTATGCATTTGCCAAAAAAAAGAGTTTTAGTTTTAAGGATGCAAAGGGATAGAAAAAAACTAAGGGAAACTACATAGATATATCCCTAATGTTACCCTACAATGATGGTCATAAGTTTGAGTTTGAAAGGGAAATCTCTACCTATGTTAGCATGCATGGATTATAATCCCAATGTCTAACTTGCATCGGAAATTACAAAAGTGAATCCTACGGGAGCATGGCAAAGTTTAAAAACCTAAGGGAACATGGTACATACAAGGATGAAAAACTAACAAGCAGTCAACAAGCTCAGGGGAGCACACACATGTGATGAGAAATGCACACAAGTCAAGTCAAAAGGCCTAACCAAGATATCTAATCATCAAGGTAGGTAAAAGGGGGGAATTTCTTGACCATAAATATCTCATCTAGGCAAGAAGGGGTCATGAAAGCTACTCTTAACCAATGTATCATGTTACCAAGGTAAGAATTATAGTGTAATGGAAATGAATGTCCAAGTTGACTAAGCACCTAACCAAGATATCAAAAATCGAGGTAGTTGATAAAAGACAACATGAACAAACACGGAGCCTCAATGTCGTCCGACATGAGCTCAAGACAAAATGTGAGGGATTGGTTATAAATCCTTATATTCCACTTGAGTGACTCGATAACAGGAGTATGACGATTAGAAGCATCAACACATGGCGTGAGCTACGAATGACACAGACTAGAAATGACAGGGTCGATTGCAGAGGGTCTGCAAGACTTTGCCTCAAAGGGACTCCCAGAACATGCATCTCTATCCTACTTCTCATGGCAAGGAAAACAGTAAAGCATGCATCTCTATTCCTACTTCTCATGGCATGAGAAAGTGTTAAAAATGCGGAAAGATAAACCATAATCAATGTAATACCAAACAGATAAAATGTCTATTATACAGCAAGCAAGAAAAAGTAGAAATACTCTGGAAAACTTCGCGCAAGCTAGCATAAACAACATAATAGTCAAAATATGCATCAATCAAATAATCACAATGCGAGTGCGTGTCAGACGCATCCATAATAAATAGAACACATGCACACAAATTCACATCCAGATAAAGCGCACACAGTGTGTGATAAGGTGGAAGAACCGACTGTTATATTGGTTTTGCATTTTGTATTCGCAAATGTTGTGGTAAGCAAGAGTCACCACCGACTTTTCTTTTATCCAACAAAGGAAAGGGTGAAAAGAACAGAAAAATACCTTTCAAGATTATTTCAGAGTAAGGGTGGTAGATTATGGAAAGGGAAGGTGTTAGCACCCTTTCCATTCGTAGTTATCTACGGGCCCTTAGATGCTTAGTTCATTTTGAAATACCATGTGCTTTATGTGTTTTTGAAAAGTATTTTTGAAAGCGCCTTAGTGCGAAGAACTTTGTAATATTTCTCAGAATGGTAGAGAACGTATACAAAGTGTTTGAAAATGTTTTTATGAAAGAAGTTTTATGTAAGTGTAAAAATTGTTTGAGTATAGCATCTAAGAACTATATACTTTTACTCGAAAGGTTGTTCTTTTCCTCTTTTCATTTAGACAGTGCTATCCTACTATTAGTGAGTAGGTACCCCAAGTCGTTGGATGTTTGAGGGACATTCGAAGGGACGTTTATACAGTCATAAAGACAACAGGGCAAGAAACTTTAGTAACTACCCTAGGATTTGTAAGATCATACCGAGGCAAAGTTGAGAGGGTCATCGAGGGACTTATGATCTTTAAACCGGAGGGTAGCCACTAAAATCTCCCATGTTTCGAGAGTTGTGACTGTTTTCCGAAGGCAACCAATGTAGGGATACCCTAGAGGTGCATATGTGCAATTGTGTTGTATTCATTTATTTTTATCTTTTCATTAGGTTTTCTAACATTTTATTTTATTCTTGCCATACAATCCTAGTTATCACGTGTGATACAGTGGGAGAACTGACTTGGTGTTTTGCATTTTATCACAAATGTTGCAGTTAGAAAGAGTCGCCACCGACTTTTCCTTTATCCAAAAGGAAAGGTGAAAAAGCACAGGAAATACCTTTGAGATTATTTCTTGAGTTCGGGGGGTAGATTATGAAAACAGAAGGTATTAGCACCCTTTTCATCCATGGTTTTCCATGGGCTCTTAGTTACTTGCTAGATCACTTGCTTTTGTTTGAAATTGTGCTTTGTGTGGTTTTCGAAAGTATTTTTTAAAGAGGCCATTGTTTAGGCAAACTTTGTAATGATTCTCGTTCGTAAGAATGTATACAACGATGTTGATCTTTTGAAAATGTTTTCAAGTTTGTAAGATGTTTTGAAAGTGTAGGTGTTTGTTTTGAAAATAGCAAGGATGTTTTATTTTGAAAGTGAGCAAGTAATTAGGAGCATTATACCTACTCAAAAGTCTTTCATGTTCATTTCCTCTTTCTTTTGACATTGTTATCTTAACATTGATTTGGTAAGTAACCCTATCTTTGGATGTAAATGGGACGGGCGTGGGTCATCGTATAACCATGATTAGCAATGTTGCAAGGTATCTTAGCATTCTCTTTTAGGGACTGAGATCATTTGAAAGGCAACATAGATAGCGTCATCAAGGGACTATGATCTTATATTTTGCTTGTTTTTGCTAAGATACCTCACAGGCATAATATGGCTATTTTGTAAGGCAACCAAGTGAATTTTACCCTAAGGGTGCTTGTGTGCAAGTGTATTGTTTTTTATGCTTGGTTTTGTCTTTGATTAAGGTTTTCTAATTGATTGGTTTTAGTCTTTCCATACAAACCCTAATTACTAGCATTTGTATATAAAACGATAAATTACGGAATTTAAAATTACTACACTACTATAATGCTTGTGGGAGGGGGTGTACAAATTAAAAATGGGGATTTCTAGAAAATAAACCTAATTATCTATCACAACCATATTGAATTTGGATAAATAATGTACAAAAATGAGTAAATATACAAGAATGTAAAATGGAAAAAAAGGACTTTTATTTGGATTTTTTAGGTAAAAGCGGTTTTGTTTTAACCTAATTAAATAAAAAGAAAAATAATTAATTAAATTAGAAAAAAGTAAAACCTAAATTTACTAAGAAAAAAATTTAAATAAAACCCTAATCTATTAATTGATTAAAAAAAGAAATTAAGTTTATAAGAAGAATATTTTTGGTATTTTTGTCTTAAAAATAAATTATAGTATTATAAAATATTTTTGGTCTTTTCATATTTTAAAATAATATATTTAAATTGTGTAAAAGAAAAGATCTAAAACCCTAGTTTTTTAATTAAATTTACAAAATCAATTAGTAAAATAAATAAAGCATGATTAAATAAAATAATTTTTTTTGTGTAAAAAATTAAAAATAAATTAATAAACTATATCAAAATATATATCTAATGTTTTTATATTTTTTCTGATTTTTTTAGTATTAGATGAAATATTTAAGAAATTAAATAAATAAAAATGAGAAAAAAAAAATAAAATGGGCCAGGGGTGTGAATAGCCAACAAGGGGGTTAGAAGTAAAAAAAATAAATCCCAAGGGGATGAGGCCCATCGCTGCCAAAAAAGTCAGAATATGTGAAAAATATGAAAAAATCCCAAAAGGGTACCACTGGGGCTCGAACCCAGGTCCCTATAGTCACAGGTGCGTGCTTCTACCACTGGGGTGGCTATACATCCGTTCATATAAACAAAAAAAGTATATGATAGAAATGAAGTCCATGGCCTGAACTTCATCTTCAACCTCACGCCCAGCCAGAGTACCTGTATCTTGTTCATCTCTCATCCATTTGTAAAAATGTAATTATGAATCTTATAGCAAATTTCCTCACGATTTCAGAAATGAAAAGCAATAAAATTATAGATCCAAGACAAACATGAATTTTAATTGCCCTAATCTGAACCCTAAAAATTTCAGAAACTTCAATCTTAAAATTCTCTAAGCTCAATCAATATAAATGAAAAATGTGGACATGGTTAACTTCAGGGCAATGATATCTACATTTTTCATTCACAAATAAACCATTAATGATACTTGTATGAAAAGTTCAAAGTTGAGATATCTTACCCTGCAAGAGGTTATCGTGTTTTTGAGTTTGAGTAGCTTTTAGTAAGTTCCAATGATTGGATTAGCTTCCTCAAGTTCCCAGGAAGCTAATGTGATGCTTAGCTTGAGCTGAGAGTGCCTGAGGAGTTCTGGAGAAGTCAAGGTGCAAGGTGCTGTTTTTGAAAATGGTGGATGATGATGGAGGTGTTACAGTGGTGTTGCAGGTGTTGGAATTGTTTGTGTATGTTATTTAGAAGCTTCTGAAAGTAAAAGGCCAATAAACGCACGAGAAAATTTGGAGATTGGATTCAAAACTCAGAAATGGCAAGTTTTGAGGTGTTTTTGTTGATTCTGTGTTCTTGGTGTTTTCAGCGCTCAAGTATGCGTGGGATTTGTGGCAAATGACTTGTATATGTATAAGCAAAAAGCTTGAGTGATTTTGAGAGTCAGAAGTACAAGTTCCAAGCTAATTTCTATGTTAAGAAAAGTGGGAAAACAAGTTTCAATGTGTAGTACAAGCATGGGCTGGGTGATTGTAAGTGTTGATATCAACTTCTCTTGAGTTATAAGACATGTATGATAAAAAAAGAACAAGTGCAAGGATCAAGAACAAGTTTTATGCAAAAAGATACTTTATCAAAATGGCATTGTGAACTTTCTTCCAAAAATGGATATAAAGCATGGCATTTCATTAAATGCTTTAATTGAGACCTCTAACAGCTGTGCAAGCAATTAATTATGGAGTGCCTAACAAGTTTGAGGCCTTCATCTCTTCGATTCTCCCTACTCAAAAATGATCTCAAGGAGTTATTAGACATTTTGGAAAGCATGTAATGTGATCTACAACCCCTCTTTATATCACTTTTGAAAATTCTCCTTGGAACTATATGAAAAAGTACCATGAAGTTAGGTCAAAATCCTGACCAAATTAGGGCAAAATTTCACTAAGTGTTTTGTTTCATGACCATGTGTTCTTAAAATTATAAATTGAGATCCAAGCACTTTAGGAAGTAGTTGTGTAAAGCAATGTTGTAGACTTCATGGAGATATACAACTTTCATTTTGAAAGTTTCTTTTGAATCATCTTGCATCATGGTGAAAATTTTGCTCAAAGTTGTGAAAAAATAAGAAATTTTCAACACTTAGAAAAATTTATAAGTTTAGAAATTTTAAATTTTCAAAATGATATCTTGAATTTTTTATTTCTTGATGAATAAGTTTCATATTTTGACATGCTTTGATTAATTGTGATCTTTGACATTTGATTTTGACCAAAAAGTCAAAGTTTGACTTTTCAGTATACAGTTGACTTTTGATCACTTGACTGAAAATTCATTTGTCAATCCATTGGACTTGAGCAATGTTTTGAGCCATGTCATTAGGTAAAAATGATGCAATTGGACTATTGAGATCATGCCTTAAACCAATTGATCATTTGCTAGGTCAAAAATCAGAAATTGCCATTTCCCAGTCAAAACCCTAATTTTAACCATTTTGCCCTTTTAAAGATTTGATCAAATTTCTTGAGGAATTATGGTCCAAACTTGATCAAATTATACATATGAGTTTAAAATGTTGATGTGGATAAAACATTATGAAGTTTGACTATAAATTGGCCACATTTGACTTTTCCCCCCAATATAGCTGATTTTTAGGTCAACTGCTCAATTGACTGAGCAAAAGTGTGATCCAAAGCTTGAAACTTGACATGAGTAATCTTGAGGGTCCATCATGATCCATGAAAGTCATATGGGGCATTCGAATTTCAAATATCCTTGTGCAATCTCAAACCCTAATTTTGGTCATTAGTGCTTAAGGAGATGTCTTGAGCTGATCAACCCTAATGAAGTCTTGAGCCAAAGGAGATCTTGTGAGAAAATTATTAATAAATGATAGGGAAAAATTTTGGGTACAACAACTTCCCCTGTTCAATCTTCTTAAGCCTGAAGAGTTAGATTGCGAGTTTTGCCATTCGTGACTCGAAGGTGGAAGATGAGTGGACATTAGAGTGCCTAGAAATTTGCACTCAGTGATGTGATGGTTGATGGTATAGGGAATGGGCTTAAAAATTAAATTCAAAAATGATTGCTGCGAGCCGAATCTGAATGAGTATCAAGACGGCATCCGCGTCCAGAGCATATCTGAACTATACCTGAAAGCTGAATCTGAATGAGTATTAGGATGGCATCTGTATCTGGAGCGTATCTGAACTGTATCTGAAAGATGAATCTGAATGAGTATCAGGATGAAATCCGTATCTGGAGCGTATCTGAAAGTTGAATCTGAATGAGTATCAGGATGGCATCCATATCTGGAGCGTATCTGAAATGTATCTGAAAGCTGAATCTGAATGAGTATCAGGATAGCATCCGTATCTATAGCGTATCTGAATTGTATCTTAAAGTTGAATCTGAATGAGTATCAGGATGGAAACCGTATCTGGAGCATATCTGAACTGTATCTGAAAGTTGAATCTGAATGAGCATCGGGATGGCATCATTATCTGGAGCATATCTGAACTGTATCCGAAAGCTGAATTTGAATGAGTATCAGGATGGCATCCGTATCTGGAGCGTATCTGAAAGTTGAATATGACTGAGCATCGGGATGGAATTCGTATCTGGAGCGTATCTGAATTGTATCTAAAAGTTGAATCCGAACGAGTATCAGGATGGAATCCGTGTCTAGAGCGTATCTGAACTGTATTTGAAAGAGTGTATGAGAAGAAGCCCGTGTAGGATTGCTTCAGTTAGTTGTGTAGATAATTGTCCTGGCTTGTTTCAGGTATCAATCTCTGACCCTTTACAAATTGTTGATGATATCCATCTGTTGACTGATCATTCCTAAAGAGATGAAAGGTTAGTTGTATGCAATGTCATGATGTATGCAATGCATTGTACAATGATATTCTAACAAATAAATGGAATTATGTTGTGTGCATTCGTGTCGTAGATCTTTATGACGTATGGATGCGATGCATGGGTATGTAAGCCATGTTGTTGTAATACTGTTGGATTAGGGAAAATAAATCCCTGACTGCTGTTGGGGATGTGGAGTGTAAGTCTTCATATTTTAAAGTGTTGATGAGTTGATGACCTTCTATTTGTTAGAGAAATAAACTCTTTGTGTATTTCTTGTGAAATCTTGTTGGAGAATCCTGAGAAAATTTGGAGACTTCTACCGGGGAGTGATAACTGGAAGTTTTGTTCCGCTGGGGATAAAGCTGCACACTGTGGGGGATTTTATGGAATAGTTTAAAGATATTAACCTATTTCTTAAAGCCATTAGTGATTGTCTTTCTATTTTTGTTCATTTGTAAACAGTAGTTACGTTCTAATGCATATGTTCAAAAATAAATCATTTGGACGTTTTTGTAAACAAAACACAGGAATAAAGAAAAACAGATAATTTTGTACTTTCAAAGGGGTATCTTTGTATTAACTTGAATAAGTCTGTTTTGTACAATGAGACGAACATTCTAGTAAGGGAATGTCTTCTAAAAAAAAGAAAATTTGATACAAAGAAAAGATAGCTATGTGCAATTGTCCCATGGGGTTCCCATTCTGCTATAGCCTTTGTGTCTCTGAGCATCTTATCTATTTGTTGCCTTGTCCAAAGCTAATTGAATTGATCAAAACCGTCGAGTTTGAAGATTGTACGTAAGGTGATCCAACAGGACATAATCATACGATTTAATTCCCTAACTTTTGCCTGGACCTCCCTTTCGGGTTTTCAGTCCACCGGGTTACCCTTTTTTTCCCAAGCCTCCCTTTCGGGTTTTCAGCTTGTCGGGTGTACAAATTTTTTTGTTTTATCCCTAATTTTTGCCCGATCCTTTTTGGTTCACTGGGATGCCCTTGTTCTTCCTAGGTGTGTCAACCTAGCGGGTCTCTTATGCGTAGTATCTTTTGACTAGGTCCGCGTTCACAGGGTGCGGAAGGTCATCGCCATCCATAGTGGTCAAGATCATCGCTCCACCAGAGAAGATGCTTTTGATTACAAATGCTCCTTCATATGTAGGAGTCTATTTGCCCCTGGGATCACCCTGCGGTAGTATGATACATTTAATCACCAGATCCCCGACGTGATACACTTGGCGTCTGATCTTTTTGTTGAAAGCCTTGATCATCCGTTTTTGATACATTTGACCATGACAAACAGCAGTAAGCCTTTTCTCATCAATCAAGTTCAGTATATCAAGTCGAGTCTGGATCCAATTGTCTTCGTTTAGACCCGCATCTTTCATGATTCTTAGAGAGGGGATCTGGACCTCAATAGGCAAGAAAACTTCCATTCCATATACCAAAGAGTAAGGTGTTTCCCCGATTGAGGTGCGCGTTGTGGTCCGATAACCGTGGAGAGCGAATGGTAGCATCTCATGCCAATCTTTGTATGTGACTGCCATTTTATGTATGATCTTTTTGATGTTCTTATTTGCGGCTTCGACAACACCATTCATCTTTGGCCGGTAAGGGGAAGAATTGTGATGCTGGATCTTGAATTTCTCACACAGGGTGGTGATCATAGTATTGTTTAGATTCGTACCATTGTCTGTGATGATCCTCTCTGGGATACCATACCGATAGATGAGATTCTGTTTAATGAACCGGGCTACAACATTCTTGGTGACGGAAGAAAAATAGGCTTCCTCAACCCACTCTGTAAAATAGTCAATGGCCACTAAGATTAAGCGATGTCTATTAGAGGTTGTTGGTTTGATTTCCCCAATCATGTCGATACCCCACATAGCAAAAGGCCAAGGAATCGTCAAGACATTCAGAGGAACCGAAGGTACGTGCACCTTGTCAGCATAGATCTGACACTTGTAGTAGGTTTGAGAGTGTTGATAGCAATCTGCTTCCACGGTAGACCAGTAATAGCCTGCCCGTAGGATCTTCTTTGCCATCGTATGCCCACTGGAATGCGTGCCAAAAGTGCCCTCATGTAGATCCGCCATGATCTTTTCTGCCTCAACCTTGTCTATGCAACGGAGCAAAATAGAGTCATGGTTGCGTTTGTAGAGAATGCCATTACTAAGGAAGAATTTAGCATAGAATCTCCTTAAGAACTTCTTATCATTGACTGAAGCTCCTTACGGATATTCTTGAGCCTCGAGATACCTCTTGACTTCGTGAAACTAAGGCTGGTCCACTACTTCTTCAGTATTAATCTCGTGACAGTGAGCTGGTTCATCCATTCGTTCAATGGTGATCTGGGGAGCCTCGTTGTCCCATTTAAGTTTAAACATGGATGACATTGTGGCTAGTGCGTCTGTTAGCTGATTTTCTTCTTGCGGGAAATGATCGAAGGTAATCTTCTCAAAATGTGGGATCAATGTCAACACATGTTCTTTATAAGGGATAAGGTTAGGGTGTTTGGTGTGATATGGCTGATGACCAAAGCTGAATCTCCGAATACATTAAAGGATTTGATCCCCAAATCTATGGCAGCTTTGAGACCAAAAATGCACGCTTCATATTCTGCCATGTTATTTGTATAGTTGAAGCAGAGTCTTGCCGTAAAGGGAGTATGACATCCTTCAGGAGATATGAGTATAACACCTATACCATTGCCGAGTGCGTTGGACGCCCCATAAAAAACCAGGGTCCATCGGGATCCTTGTTCAGGTCTGTCATATGGTCTGAGTTCTTCACTATTGTTTACCATCACGATGTCTTCATCTGGGAATTCAAACTTCATGGATTGGTAGTCCTCCACAGCTTGGTGAGAAAGGTGATCGACTAGTACACTGCCCTTTATTGCTTTTTATGTAGTATACTAGATGTCATATTCTATCAGGATCATCTGCCACCTCGCTATTCTCCCAGAGAGGGCAGGTTTCTCGAAGATGTATTTTATTGGATCCATTTTAGATATCAATAAGGTAGTATGGGTCAGCATATACTGTCTTAGCCGGCGAGCAGCCCATGCCAGACTGCAGTAAGTTTTCTCGAGCAGTGAATATCTGGTTTCACAGTCGATAAACTTTTTGCTCAGGTAATAAATAGAATGCTCTTTTCGGCCAGACTCGTCATGTTGCCCCAGCACACACCCCATTGAATTTTCCAAAACAGTTAGATACATGATCAAGGGTCTTCCCTCGACTGGTGGCATTAACACTGAAGGCTCTTGCAGGTATTCTTTGATCTTGTAGAAGGCATTTTGGCACTCATCATTCCATTTGACTACTTGATCTTTCTTCAGTAATTTGAATATTGGTTCACAAGTAGCTGTCAGGTGAGAAATGAATCTGGCAATGTAGTTTAACCATCCCAAGAATCCTCTGACTTCCTTCTCGGTACGAGGAGCAGGCATTTAATTTATTGCTTTCACCTTGGCAGGATATATTTCAATACCTTTACCACTGACGACAAATCCTAAGAGTTTACCAGACCTCACTCCAAACGTGAATTTATTTGGGTTCAACCTCAGTTTGTATTTCTTTAGCGTCTCAAATAATTTCTACAAATGACCAAGATGCTCTTCTTCTCTTTGAGATCTGGCTATCATGTCTTCCATATAAACCTCTATTTCATGATGTATCATGTCGTGAAATAGAGCTACCATGGCATGCTGGTAGGTTTCCCCAACGTTCTTCAAACCAAATGGCATAACCTTGTAGCAGAATATGACCCATTGTGTGACAAAGGTTGTTTTCTCCATGTCCTCATGCGCCTTTTTGATTTGGTTGTAGCCTGAGAAACCATCCATAAAGAAAAACACCTTATGTTGTGCTGTATTGTCAACCAAAATATCGATGCGGGGAAGTGGGAAATCATCCTTAGTGCTTGCCCTATTCAAATCTCTGTAGTCCATGCACATTCGTACCTTGTCGTCCTTTTTAGGCACAGGAATAACATTGACAACCCATTGTGGATAGGAGGTGACGGCCAAGAATCCGACATTGAATTATTTCACGATTTCTGCCTTCATCTTCTCTGACATGTCTGGTTGCATGCGACAAAACTTTTGTTTTACCGGTGGGAAGTCTTCTTTTGTTGGTAGATGATGTACCACGATGTATGCATCAAGTCCTGGAATGTCTTTGTACAACTAGGAAAAGACGTCAACATAATCATGTAGCAACTGAATTAGGCGCTCTTTGACACTGGGTTCCAGATTGGCACCCACCTTGACTTCTCTCTTGTATTCTTCGGTACCTATGTTAATAGTGTCCACTGGTTCTTCGTGGGGTTGTATGGTCCTCTCTTCTTGTTGTAGTGACCTGGCGAGTTCCCCTGGCACTTCACAATCTTCCTCACCTTCGTCTTCAGCTTGGTAGACTAGATTTTCAGAGTCATAAAAGGCCATAGCAGAATTGTTACCCATGGGATCCCGAATGGATGTAGATCTTCATTTTGAATGTGAGTGTGTGTAAGAGTATAGCTATCTTTGAAAGAAATGAAAATGTAAAAATAAAAACAATGAGCACAAAGTTTTGTATGCGGAAACGTCCATGATTCATTGATGTCATATGGAATTGAGATAATAACCCTTACAAATGGACCATTATGCCTCGGGTAAGACACAAGGTTTTAAGAGTCTGAATTGTTTAATATTACAGATCCGACAAACTTTAAAGACAAATTATTGTTGGATAAAAGTGATTGGGACAAAATCTCTAGCTTCCGAGTTGCTGATCCCTCCACTGACAGATGGGAAAATCCAATCCTCCAGGTTATAGCTATATTCATCATCCTCCACTGCGTTGACTTTGCGGTTGCTGATCTTCAAGGGTGGTCCTCTGGAACGAGCACATCGTACAGCTTTCTGGGCTCCTGAAGTGAAACCCAAACCAAATTTGTCATATTTGTATGTGATATTTGGGAGTTGGCTCCAAATAGTACACCCACCTTCTTCGATCACTGCCTTGACATCTTTAAAAGACGACATCTTGAGCGAAGTCCTTGTAATCTTTGGGACTTGGGAAACAACCTTTGTTACTGCCATAGTTTGCGGGACTTCTTCAAAGTTCTTGAATGTAGTTTCAATAAATTCACCATCTAATTCCACATATCTGAAGGAATTTAGATGACTGACCATATACTCTTCTTCTCCATGAACGGTGATGATTTTCACCTGAATTGGATATTTCAGCATTTGATGCAACGTAGAGGTAATGACACCAGCATTGTAAATCCACGGTCGACCTAATAAGCATGAATATGAAGGGCGAATATCCATTACATAAAAAGTTGAATCAAATGTTTGGGTTCCAACTTTTATGGGATGTCCACTTCCCCATGCACCATCCTCTTTGAGCCGTCGAAGGTCCTCACTACTATGTTGCTAGGTGTTGTACCCCAAAATTTTCCCTCCCTTTTCATCAACATTTTCTCACCACAAGACTCTTGGAGCTCAAGATCAAGTTAGGGTTTGCTCTGCTCAAGACCCCTCTTTGCATTGTTGACCCAAATTAGGGTTTGAGTTTGCACAAAGATGTTTTGACCTAAAATGCCCAAATTGACTTTCATGCTTCATGTTGGACTTACAAGTTTATCCATACCAAGTTTCAAGCCTTGATTCCAATCTTTGCCCAGTCAATTGGACAGGTGACCTAGAAATCAGTTGTATTGGGGAAAAAGTCAACTGTGGCCAATTGACAGTAAAACCGCATGATTTTTGACCCACATCAACATCATGAACTCATATGAACCATTTGGTCAAGTTTGGATCACAATTCCACAAGAAATTTGATCAGATCACCAAAAGGGCAAAATGGTCACTTTTAGGGTTTTGACTACACAAAGGCAATTTTTGATTGTTTGACCTAACCAATGGCAAACAAAGCTCACATATGGACTCAAGGACTCAATGGCATTGTCTTGACCCATTCAACAAGTTCAAAAGATCTCAAATGCACAGGATTGACAGATGAATTTTCCAGTCAACTGATCAAAATTTGACTGTATACTGAAAAGTCAAACTTTGACTTTTTGGTCAAAATCAAGTGCCAAGATTCATTTTTAATCAAGACATGTAAAATTATGAAACTTGTTCATCAAGAAATCCAAAATTGCAAATTAGGGTTTAAAATGAAGAAATTTCATAACTTAGAAATTTTCTAAGTTATGAAATTTCCTTATTTTTTCCTAACTTTGTCCCATTTTTTCATCAAGATGCAAATGGATTCAAACAAAACTTGAAACATGAAAGTTGTAGTCCATTGCAAAATCTATAACTTTGATTCACAAAGTTTTCTCAAAGGAAGCTTGTATCTCAAGTTATGATTTTTGGAACAAGGGTGCAAAACATTTTTAACTTAGAGAAATTTTGACCTATTCTAGGCAGGATTTTTGTCCAACTTCTTGGCCATTTTTCACATGGTTCCACTTGGATTTTCAATTTGCATTACGAAGATGGATTGTAGTACACATTCCAAGCTTTCTAAATTATCCAAGAACTCATCAAACACCCTTGTGGTTAGAGAGAATCGAATTTGCAAAGTTGGCCAAAACTCACTTTTGTTCATGGCCAAAGCTTGTTCATAACATTTGCATTTTCAAGTCAGCAGGGTTTGTGATAATTTACAGGCCTCTAAACCTCTTCACACTCAATAATTTAATGCCTAACCATTGTGTTCAAGCATTGTTTTGTGCATTTGGTCATTACACATAGAATTAATCCTTAAATGGAAAAAGCAAACTTGCCATTTTTGAAAAGTGGTGCTTTATGTCAAATACCAAATCTTGGAGGCATGGGCCAGATCTTTGAGGCAAGATTTTGTACACATATCCCACTGATCAAGAGAAAGTGTTGCAGCATGCTTGAGAGCTTGGTACAGGCCTATATCACAACTTGACATTTCTTTGCTTACATAGGAAGAAACATTGCAAAAACAACTCCAACTCTTATTTCCTGCAAGCATAAGCTAAAACAAACTTTGTGAACATCTTCCACACATCCTAACTGACCTAAAACACGATTCCTTCATCCTCAATACCTCCTCATTCACCAAATCACAGTTTTGCTGCAAAACAGGGTACCTGCTGCAGATTGAGGTCCATAACTCAATCCACTCGTGCGTTTTGGCCAAAGCTTGTTCAAACACATTCCCTACCATCCACTGAAACTATTCCAAGCCCTAAACACCAGCTGTAACACCCCTAACCTCATTTGCCATTTTCATTTTTTAGTTTTTCAGGTGAACTTCCATAGCACGATTCATAGTGATTCAAAGCAAGCTAGGTGTTGGAGAAGCTTCCTTGGACTTCAGGCAAGCTATACAGAAGCTCAAACTCCATTGAAGTTGGCCACATTGTTGTACACAATTCAAGCTGAAATAGGTAAAACCATGGACTTCTATCTCTCAATCTAGGAAGAGTTAGGCTTAGGTTTGTGAATGAAACATGTTCTACTCATAGCCCTGAAGCCATACATATGATCACTTTTCATTTATATTAAGTATGCTGTGAGAATTTTGGCCATGAACTTTGAAGAAAAATTAGGTCAGAAATTGGGGATGAAGAAATTCTTCCTGGATTCTTAGAGTTAGGTCAAGTATTTTATATGTCTGAATTCGTCTCTTGATGCTCTATAATATTGGTGTTATGAGTTTTGCATGAAAGTCCAGGAATCAGGAGTTAGCTTTGGTACAAGAAACGCGCGTTTTTGTTTGTTCAAACAATGTTGAAGGTTGAAGATGATTGGCTTGGGCTGGGCCTGAGTCAGTCCTGCTCTTTGCACCCCCTTTTCCAATTTACACCTCCCTGGCCCATTGTGTGAAATATTTATCATTTTTGACTTTTTCTTTTTGATTCTGACTTAATACTTTTTTGCTCAAATATAAAAAATATAAAAAATATTTTTCCATACATTTTTGCATTTATTTGGCATTTATTTGTTTTATTTAGCATATACATGTAAATAAATATATTTCCTTTTTATTCAAAACACTAGAAAATAATACAAAAATATATATTTTTTAGTTATTATTTTTTATTTACATTTTGAAAACATTCTCTTAAAAATGCATTTTTGTAAATAATTAATATTTTATTTTTTGTATATACTTAGCATATTTAATATATATATATAATATATACTTATACATATTTTATTAAATATTTAGGACAAAAATATGAAAATAATACATTTTTATTTTTATTAATATATGATATCAAAAATACCTTTTTAACTATATACTTTTTATTTTGTGCATAAATTAATTTATTTTGTATATAATCAATAAATAATAATGTTTATTCAAAAAATTAGGGTTTAACCCTAAAACAATAAAAATAACCAAAAATTGACTTTTTTTATCTTGTTTATATGTCACATTAAAAGATACTTTTACATACATAAAAAATCCCCTTTTTAGCATAATGCATTTTTATTTGATATTTGTTTGTTTGTATTTATTTAAATATTAGATATTTGTCTTGTATATTCAATATGGATGTAATAGCTTAGAATTTAATTTCTTGTCAAATATCCCCAAATTCAAACTTGTACCCCCATCCTCATAATCATTGTTGTAATAGCTTAGCATTTAAATTTCCGCATTTAAAAGCTTTCAATTATGCCATGATAGACCTAGGGTTTGTATGCAAATAAAATCAACAAATAGCTTGACCTAATTCAAAGATAAACATGCATGAAAATCAAAACACAATGCACACTTGCACCCCTAGGGTTTCAATCCACTTGTTGCCTTCAAAAATGGGCCATGGTTGCATGTTAAGTGTCTTTGGCAAAACAAAAACAAATCAAATGATCATAGTCCCTCGATGACGCTATCAAGTTGCCTAAACAAAAATGATCAAGTCCCTTGAGAAAATTGCCAAAGACACTTGGCATTATTGCCTTCATGGTCTAAACGATGACATGCGCCCGTCCCGTTAACATCCTAACACAAGGTTGTTCACCAAATACAATGGTGAAACAACACTGTTAAAAGGGTTAAAACATGAGAAAGATCTTTGAGTAAATTAGGGTAGACAAACTCTTAGTTACTTTATCAAACTTGCAAAACACACTTGCCTACTTTCAAACACACTTCACAAACACAACTTCCAAAACAACTTTCAAAAACATTGAAACATCTTTTCAAAAAGACAAACACCTTTGTAAAACATTCGAGTAAAGAATTGTTACAATGGTTGCCTAGACAAGGCATCTTTTTCAAAACATTTTCAAAACCACACACACAAAGCACCATTTCAAACAATTGAAAAGCAAAGGCAAGTGATCTAAGAAAGTAACTAAGAGCCCATGGATAACCATGGATAGAAAGGGTGCTAATACCTTCCCTTTCTATAATATACTCCCCGAACCCACGAAAACATCTCAAAGGTTTTTCCTGTGCTTTTTAACCTTTCCTTAGGATAAAATAAAAAGTCGGTGGCGACTCTTGCTAAACTGAAACATTTGCGAAAACAAACGCAAAACCCAAGTCAGTTCTCCCACCGTATCACAGAACTGGCGACTCTGCTGGGGAAATGATTTAAAAGTGGAGTAACCTTAGGGCCTAGATCACCCTTTTGCATGACTAATTGTTTGCTTTGATTGCGTTACATTTTGGTTCTCTTGTTTGGGCTTGAAATCCTACACCCGGATTTGGGAAACATTCATAGATAGCAATACGTTGTGGAAACTGTGCGGGGTATACCGACACGGTTGAAGCAATAGCTATATTAGTGCGACATATTTGTGAGTACCGGTAACCCTTGAGTTCAATCAAGGAGAGTACGGGGCCGCTGAGTGATGTCACTAAGCACTAATGACCTAGAACCTTACTTGACCATCTTGGCCTTTTATTAGGGGTAGTGAGATGACCGGCTTTGGTGCAGTCCGAAGTTGGTAGATACTCGATACTACACTCATTGAGGGTTGTTTTCTTGGAATATTTTGGTCGCTAGTTAAGTGGCTAAACCAAAACAATGAACATAGAAAACAATCCAATGATATTGAGCTCCTTAGAACCCGGTTACTATTTATAGGACAGGTTTTTTAAGCCAACTACACTCAAGAGGGTACTTACCTATGAAACCCCATGCAAGCCTGAAACTAGGGTTTTGTGTGACTTGCTTGTACATATGTTTGTGCATACATCATGAACATCATAAAGCATCATATGCATCCACTAACCATTTCAAGGGTTTGGATCTTCATCTTTGTTCTTGTTTTGTAGGTCATGGAAATTCTTCGTAGGAAAACTATCCAATTCAACCTTGTGAGAATCCCTCCTCAACTCAAGGAGCTTACATCCAGAATTCCATAAAGCTCTCTCTTCAGTGAAAGACATGGTAGACTGCTGAACCTAGTCAACACCAGTATTGAAGAAGACATGGTGAAAGTGCTGTTCCAGTTCTTTGACCCCCTTCACCACTGTTTCACATTCCCCGACTACCAATTGGTGCCTACTTTGGAGGAATTTTCTCAACTCCTGAGAATATTCTTAATCAACTACCCTACAACGGTACGGAAAAAGAACTAAAGCCTGAAGATGTTGCTCAAGCACTACACTTGCAACCATTTGACATCAAGGGGCATTAGGAGACTAGAAGTGGTGTCAAAGGCTTCTTGGCAAAATTCTTGTTTGAGAAGGCACAAGAGTGTTGGAATTCCCTGGATCTGCAAGCCTTTGAAGAGATTGTGGCACTCCTTATTTATGGGTTGGTCTTGTTCCCAAATCCTGACCAACTTATAGATGTCAATGCTGTCAAGATTTTCCTATCCAAGAATCCCATACCTACATTGCTTGGGGACATCCTCCACTCATTTTACACACGAACAATGAGGAAGAGAGGTGTTCTCATGTGCTGTACTCCTCTCCTTGCAAGGTGGTTTATTTCTCACCTTCCACAATCTATTTTGAAGAATGAACAAGGCTTAAGGTGGTCACAACGGTTGATGACCCTCACACATTCTGATGTACAATGGTGTTCTCGGTCCAGAGAAAATGTCATCATCGTCGATCGTTGTGGTGAATTCCTTAATGTACCATTACTTGGCATTAGGGGAGCTATTACCTACAACCCTTGTCTAGCTTTGAGACAATTTGGATATGCACGGAGGGATGGCCCTCATGACATGCAGATTCCTGACCTAGTTTTTAACTTCGACAACAATGCGCAAGGACTTCGCCAAAGATTCATCAGAGCTTGGAGGATGCCTAACAAGGTAGATAGCAAGACACTGGGGCACAAGAATTCCATCCCTCTTGAGCCTTACCTTAAGTGGGTACGAACCCGAGCCCAGAGTCTTATGATGCCTTACCCTCACATTCTCCCTTTGATTAAAGAGCCTGTTAAGGAAGGAGAGGTTCCATACACCATCCTACATCCTGACATACCAACATCATGGGAGGAAATGCAAAAGAGTTGGATCCAACTCAAGGAAGAACAGAATACTTTTGAAGCCAGATTCTACGCTAGTGAGAAGAAGGTTTTGGAGCTTACCCGCCGACTTCACGAGGAGGAGACCCTCAACACTTACATCGCACCAAAAAGGATGTGCAACGTCTTTTTACCTTAAGAAGTTTTTGTAATATTTGGCCCATGGGGCATTTATGTACTGACAAAATTTCTTCTTATTAATATGACGTGTGTTCTTTTTGTCTGCAACAATTTTGAATTTCTAAATCCTTGAATGCATTCAATGAATAAACATATCATTCATCATATGCATAAACAGGTCTTCACACCAGGTTTCCTTATCTTTCTGCTGTTTATTTCAGTAAATGGATCTTGAACAGACGGTCAAAGATCTGCAGTCACAAAACTCGCAGTTTCAATAGCTCCTTATGACCTTGGCAAAGGGTCAGGAGGATCTTAAAGCACTGTTAGGGAACAAAGAGCAAGAAAAAGGAAAAAAGAAGAAGAAAAGAGTTGGGGTAGCTACACTGGGAAGAAGATTTGAGAATGAAGCGAGGAGAGTTCTTGCATTTCCCTCCACATCTGATGAGGGAACCGATAAGGGAAAAGGAGCTGCATTACCTTCTGAGTCTGAGGCTAAAGAGGAAGAGGTTGAGGAAGATGAAGACTACTCAGAGTAGCAATACCCGCCAGCAGACGACAAATACAAAAACCTGGAGGATAAACTGGCAGCTATGGAGCTGCAAAGGGTTCCCGGGTTAGATTTTGAAGAATTGGGATTGATTGTTGGGATTGTGATCCCTCCAAAGTTTAAGGTACCAACTTTTGCAAAATACGACGGTCTGTCTTGCCCGAAGATGCACCTGAGGTCGTATGTCAGAAAAATTCAACCTCATTCATCCGATAAAAATCTTTGGGTACACTTCTTCCAGGACAGTCTGTCCGGTACACAGCTAGATTGGTTCTACCAGCTTGAGAGGTCAGAGGTGCATGGTTGGGAGGATTTGGCAGCTGCCTTTTATCGCCAGTATCAATATAACGTTGACTTGGCGCCAACCCGTACTCAGTTACAAAGTATGGGGATGGCCTCAAATGAGGGATTCAAAGAATACGCCCAGAAATGGCGCGACTTGGCCGGAAGTATGCAGCCACCTCTTTCAGATAGGGAACTAGTTGATATGTTCTTGGGGACCCTATCTGGCCCTTTCTTCAACCATTTGATCAGGAGCTCTTCTGCAGGGTTTACCGAACTGATTCTAACTGGAGAACGGGTGGAAGCTGGTATTAAGAGTGGGAAGATTCAAAGGGATGCCTCTGCCTCCGCAACTGTTAAGAAATCATTCCCGGCCAAGAAGGAAACAACTGTTATATACTCTCAGAAAGGATTGGGAAGAACTGAGCACCGACCGACTGTAGGGGCCGTGATGATTCAGAATTCGTCAAATGATCAGCCTCGTAACAATCAGTCCAGACCTAAACAACAATGGGGAGAACGGCCACAACTGCAGTTCACCCGCATCAATATGACACCCACACAAGTTATTCCCCATTTGTTGAAGTTGAATCTCACCAGTATCAAAGAGGCACCAAAAAATGTGAATACAACTTCCCCACATTATCATCCCAATGCTAAATGTGCCTATCATTCTGACAGCGTCGGGCATGACACCAACGATTGTTGGGCGCTTAAGCATAAAATTCAAGATTTAATAGATGCTAAAGAGGTTGAGTTTGACGCCCCGGAGAAGACAAATGTGATCTCCGCTCCGATGCCAAAGCATGTTCGCAATGTCCATGCTATTGAAGAAGATCTGTATGTTGCTGCTGTTGATGATCTGGTAACTCCACTACTAACAATCAAGTTGAATCTGTTGAAGGTTGGGATTTTCCCAGGTTGTAAAAAAGATTGCTACTTTTGTTCCTCCCTACCAATCGACTGTCCATTGCTGAAGATAGGCATCCAACGCCTAATGGACAACCAACAAATTCTTTTCGAAAAGACTCCCGTTACTCCAACCCTTATCAATGATGTTTCAATAATCACCATTTTCGTCAATCTTTCCAAGGTCCCCAAAAGACTTGTTAAGATTACATGCGCTACGAAGATTGTTCCCTTGAAGATAACCTTGCCTGGGCCCGTCCCATACAAATCTGACAAATCGATACCGTGGAATTATGGTGGAGAAATCTACTACCACGATGTTAAGCAAATTGAGATAACTGAAGAGAGCTCTGTCGAAGAAACTGCCGACATTGGAAACATTGCCGGTACGAGCAAAATTACCCGAAGTGGGAGAATTTTCTCTCCAGAGATTGCCCCTCCAAAGGCAATCTTTGGACCCTTAGTTGCTCCCAAGGTCACCCCTGCACCGGTAAAACTATCTGCAAGAACTCTGTTGATTGAAGAAGTTGTTACTCCTGTGGTTGTCCCTCCTACTTCTGCTGATAAGGGGAAAGGGATCCAAAAAGAGCTCGTCAGGACGAGGACTCAACCATTGGTCATCCCCGAAACCTCTAAGAAAGAAATGGAGGAGATTCTGAAAATAATTAAGAAGAGTGATTATGACGTGGTGGAGCAATTGGGGAAAACCCCCTCGAAGATCTCCATGTTGGACCTGCTGCTTTGTTCGGAGGCTCATGCCAAAGCTTTGATAAGGTTTTTGAAGACAGCCCATGTGCCCCAGGAAACTCAGCTGATCAGTTCCAGGATTGTGTAGCCAGCCTTACCGCCGACAATGGCATGGGTTTCTCTGATGCTGACCTAACTTCAAAGGGAAGAAAGCACAATGACACACTGCATGTGTCATTTGAATGCCGAGGAACCACTCTCGCCCATGTCTTGGTCGACACTGGTTCTTCTCTAAATGTGCTGCTTAAGAAGGCTCTGGACCGGTTGGATTGTGAAGGCTTGGAGCTGAAACCAAGTAATATCATCGTCAGGGCCTTTGACGGGTCTAAAAGAATGGTGCATGGGGAGGTCGACATTCCCATCAAGGTAGGCACTGAAGTATTCCACTCCACATTCTATGTGATGGACATCCGCCCATCATACTCTTGCTTGCTAGAAAGATCGTGGATACATAATGTTGGGGCAGTCACCTCTTCTCTACATCAGATGCTGAAATACCCTGTTAAGGGTAAAATCATAATTGTACACGGTGAAGAGGAGTACATGATCAGTCATCTGAACTCCTTTAGGTATGTGTAAGTGGACGGCGAATTCATCGAAACACTGTTCCAACACTTCGAGGAATTTGCTCCCGAGGTTGCAGTAGCAAAGGCAGTAGCTGAGGTACCCAAGCAGGTGGCCAGGATGGCATCTCTGAAAGACGCAAAGGCTGCAATGAAGGAGGGGAAGAGCTCAACATGGGGACAGTTGCCTGACTTTCCTCACAAGAAAGACAAGTTTGGGTTAGGGTTCACCGCTGCGGGGCAAAAAGCTATGCGTCACTCAAAAATTGAAAGAACACCCATCAAGATTTCTCCTCATGGAATCAATGCTTTGGAAGACGAAGACGAAGAGGCCAACATTGAAGATTGGATCTTCCCAACCATCGAAGGGGGACTACACAACTGGGAGGCTAAAGATTTCGTTCCCATTACTTTCATCGATCAGTAATTTATCTTTCGAACATTTCCTGTTGGTCTATAATAATTACTAAAACAATCTACACACTATTTTTCACCTCATGCCTTGCCCGGGGCATGTAGGTCCGTTTGTAAGGGTTTTGATTCTCTTCATATTCATATGCCATGTTTAATGAATCATTGGACGTTTTTCATTTATAAACTGCTGTGTTCATTTTCTTTCCTTTTGCATTTTTTTTTGTTTAAGGATGGCTATCCCTTACACACACCCACACTCACAAATGCAGGTACCCATCCACTCTGGATTCTATGGGTGACTATTCTGTTGTATCCTTCAATAGCTCTGAAGATTTGGTCAACCAGGCTGAATACGAAGATGACGAAGATTGTGAAGTACCAGGAGAGCTAGCCGGACTTCTACAACAAGAGGAGAGGGCCATCTTGCCTCATGAAGAGTTATTGGAAATAGTCAACTTAGGAACAGAGGAAGACAGGAAAGAAGTACAAGTGGGTGCCAATCTGGAACCAAGTGTCAAGGAGCGCTTAATACAACTGTTGAATGAATACGTTGAAATCTTCGCCTGGTCTTATGAAGACATGCCAGGTTTAGACACAGATATCGTGGTTCACCGTCTCCCTACAAGAGAGGATTGTCCACCGATCAAGCAAAAAGTCCACCGAATGAGGCCCGACATGTCTGAGAAGATTAACGCTGAAGTAATGAAGCAATTCAATGCTGGCTTTCTGGCTGTTACATCCTATCCACAATGGGTTGCTAACATTGTGCCAATACCTAAAAAAGACGGCAAGGTCAGAATGTGTGTGGACTACCGGGATTTGAACAGGGCTAGCCCTAAAGATGATTTTCCGCTACCACATATCGACATTTTGATTGACAACATAGCTCAGCACAAAGTATTTTCTTTCATGGACGGATTCTCGGGCTACAACCAGATTAAAATGGCCCCTGAGGACATGGAGAAAACAACCTTTGTTACACAATGGGGTACCTTCTGCTACAAGGTGATGCCGTTTGGACTGAAGAACACAGAGGCAACTTATCAACGCGCCATGGTAGCTTTGTTTCATGATATGATACATCATGAGATCAAAGTTTACATATACGACATGATAGCTCGATCACAAACAGAGGAGGAACACCTTGAACATTTGCAAAAGCTGTTTGCCAGGTTGAAGGAGTACAAACTCAGGCTGAATCCAAGTAAGTGCACTTTTGGAGTTAGGTCTGGTAAACTTCTAGGATTTATTGTCAGCAACAAAGGCATTGAGGTCGATCCAGCAAAAGTAAAGGCTATACAAGAAATGCATGCCCCCCGTACTGAAAAGGAGGTTAGAGGGTTCTTGGGGCGCTTGAACTATATTGCCAGATTCATCTCTCATCTGACGTCTACCTGTGAGCCAATTTTCAAACTATTGAAGAAAAATCAGGTAGTCGAATGGAACGACGATTGCCAAGCTGCTTTTGATAAGATCAAGGAGTATTTGCTAGAACCTCCTATTCTGATGCCACCCGTTGAAGAAAGGCCGCTGATCATGTATCTGACTGTTTTGGACAACTCAATGGGGTGCGTACAGGGCCAGCATGACGAGTCTGGTCGAAAAGAGCATGCCATTTATTACCTTAGCAAAAAGTTTACCGACTATGAGACTCGCTACTCACTGCTCGAGAAAACTTGCTGCGCTTTGGTATGGGCTGCTCGCCGACTAAGGCAGTATATGTTGACTCATACCACTCTGTTGATTTCCAAAATGGATCCTATCAAGTATATCTTCGAGAAGCCTGCTTTATCTGGAAGAATTGCTAGATGGCAAATGATCCTGACTGAGTATGACATCCAGTATACTACCCAAAAAGCTATAAAAGGGAGTGTACTAGCTGACCATCTAGCTCATCAAGCTATCGAAGATTATCAATCCATGAGATTCGACTTCCCGGACGAGGACATCATGACTTTGGACAACATTGAAGGTAACGAACCGTATGACGGACCTGAAAATGGATCCCGATGGACCCTGTACTTTGATGGTGCTTCAAATGCACTTAGAAACGGTATCGGTGCAGTACTCATTTCCCCGGAAGGTTGCCATACACCTTTCACAGCCCGAATTTGTTTCAGCTGTACCAACAACATGGCCGAATATGAAGCTTGCATCTTTGGTCTCAAGGCTGCTATAGACTTGGGGATCAAATCTTTGGTCGTATTTGGGGACTCGGCTTTGGTTATCAGTCAAATCAAAGGAGAGTGGGACACCAAACATCCTAATCTTATCCCATACAAAGAACTTGTTTTGACATTGCTGCCTCATATCGAGCAGATCACCTTGGAGCACTTCCCGCGAGAAGAAAATCAGCTTGCAGATGCTCTGGAAACAATGTCCTCCATGTTTAAACTCAACTGGGATAACGAGGCTCCCCAAATCACCATCGAGCGAATGGATGAACCTGCGCATTATCATGAGATTAATACCGAAGAAGTAGTGGAACAACCCTGGTTTCACGAAATCAAAAGGTATCTCCAGACTAGAGAATATCCCGAAGAAGCTTCCGTAAATGACAAGAAGTTCCTAAGGATATTTGCTGCCAAGTTCTTCCTGAGCAACGACATCCTCTATAAACGCAACCATGATTGTGTTTTACTCCGATGTGTAGACAAAGGTGAAGCAGAGTTCATCATGACTGAGATACACAACGGCACATTTGGCACCCACTTGAGTGGACATACGATGGCTAAGAAGATTCTAAGGGCAGGCTATTACTGGTCTACCATGGAAGCTGATTGCCATCAACATTCCTGTACTTGCCACAAATGTCAAGTCTACGCTGACAAGATTCATATTCCTCCTGTTCCTCTCAACGTTCTGACAGCTCCTTGGCCATTCGCAATGTGGGGCATTGACATGATTGGAGAGATCAAGCCCACGACATCCAATGGACATCGCTTCATCCTGGTCGCTATTGACTATTTCACCAAGTGGGTCGAAGCAGCTTCTTTTGCCTCCGTTACAAAAAATGTGGTTGCCCGCTTCATCAAGCAAAACCTCATATGCCGGTATGGTGTCCCCGACAGGATCATCACAGACAATGGAACCAATCTGAACAATACTATGATCACCGCTCTATGCGAATAGTTCAAGATTTATCATCACAATTTATCTCCCTATCGGCCGAAGATGAACGGTGTTGTTGAAGCTGCGAACAAAAACATCAAGAAGATCATTCAGAAAATGACAGTTACCTACAAGGACTGGCATGAGATGTTAGCGTTTGCTCTGCATGGATACCGTACCATGGCACGTACTTCGACAGGGGCAACCCCATTTTCTTTGGTATATGGCATGGAAGCTATCCTACCCATGGAAGTTCAGATTCCTTCTTTAAGGATTATGAAGGACTCTGGTTTGAGTGAAGACGATTGGATTCAGACCCGACTTGATCAACTCAATTTGATCGACGAGAAGCGACTCACTGCTGTTTGCCATGGTCAGACGTACCAAAAACGGATGATCAAGGCTTTCAACAAGAAAGTCAGACGTCAAGTATATCAAGTCGGAGATCTCGTAATCAAGCGGATTATCTTGCCGCAAAGTGATCCCAGGGGAAAATGGACTCCTACTTACGAAGGACCATTTGTAATCAAGAGCATCTTTTCTGGTGGTGCAATGATTCTGACCACCATGGACGACGACGATTTGCCGCACCCTACGAACGCAGACATAGTCAAAAGATACTACGTATAAAATCACCCGACAAGTCGAAAACCCGAAAGGGCGACATGGGCAAAAATGGGCATCCCGGTGAACCGAAAACCCGAAAGGGCAGTTCAGGCAAAAAATAGGGATAAAACAAAAAAAATATGTACACCCGGCTAGTCGAAAACCCGAAAGGGCGGCTTGGGAAAAAAGGGGTTTCCCGGTGGATTGAAAACCCGAAAGGGCGATCCAGGCAAAAGATAGGGAATTAAAGCGTATGACTATGTCTCGTCGGATCACTTTAAAGAACAATCTCTTCATCAACAAGCTCCGAACTTCTGATCAATCCAATCATCGGCGGACGAAGCATTGAATGGACAAGATATTCAGAGTTGTGAAGGCTATAGCATAATGGGAATCCCATGGAATTGTTACACATAGCCATCGTTCTTTTGTATAAAATTTTCAATTTTTTACGACAACATCCTCTTACTAGGATGCCTGTCTCCTTTGTACAAAGATACTCATAAAAAGTTAATACAAATACTTTTCCCAATACAGAAATTTGCTTTGTCTTCCTTTTTCTTTTTCACACTTATGTTTTATTTCAGAAACGTCCAATGTTTTGTTAAATAGGCATATGCATTTGAACATAATCATTTTCTTACAAATCGAGAAAGATGACTGCTGATAGGTTAAAGGTACAGATAGACATCTTGATGCCCTTTCAGAAGAAATCCCCAACGGAATTAAACTCCAAATTCCTCAACAAGGTTAAAATCCAGAACTTAATTCCCGAAACAGAGTTAAACTTCAGGATCCTCAGCAGAACAAAAGCTTTCTCAAAACTAATTTCCCCAGCTAAGAGAGCCTTCCAGAACTTAATTCCCCTCAGAGTTAAGTTTCAGTATCCCTAGTGGAGCCTTAAAAATTTGAAAATCCTATCCCCAGTTGAAGTCAAAACTATCAATCCCCAGCGGAGCTAAAACTTCCAACTATCAATCCCCAGCAGAACCAGACTAGTGAACCTTCTCCCCACAGAGATACTTCCCGTCAGATAGAAGATTCTCAATTTTACTTGTCCAGCTTAAGCCTACCAGGTTCTGGACTCCTCAGTAGAGATCATCGGAATTCTCATTCCCTACAAGTCACCAAGGAGTTCCAATCGCCAACAGTGGTCCTAAGATCCCTCAACAATTGAAGATCTTGTTCCCCGAGCAGTCAACAGTCAACAAGGATGTCTCATCTTCAGCAATCAAAGATTCTTACACTCCCCTGCAGCAGCAAGAATTCACTTTCCCTGGCAGCAGTCAAGATTCTATTATCTCCGGCTATCCAGGATTCCTCTATCCGCAACAAGACAACTCGTCAGCTTACATGCGCATTCATTACATTCATATCATGAACATTGATATACACATATTGCATCATACATTTCATGCAAACATGACTTTGTGTTTCAGCTAATATTTTACCCTTTTCAGGATAAAATTAATAATCCAAGATTTCTGAAAACAGTTTACGGATTCTCCAAACACGGATGTTAATCTATCGCTTGTTCAGACTCAACTTTTGAAAACAGTTTACGGACGCTTCCCAACATGGATGTTGATCTATTGCTTATTCAACTTCAAGACCTCTAAAAACAGTTTATGGGTTCTCCAGACACGGATGTTAACCTATCGCTTGTTCAGATTCAAGACCTCTGAAAACAGTTTACAGGTTCTCCAGACACGGATGTTAACCTATCGCTTGTTCAGATCCAAGATTTCTGAAAACAGTTTATGGATTCTCCAAACACGGATGTTAATCTATCGCTTGTTCAGACTCAACTTTTGAAAACAGTTTACGAACGCTTCCCAACATGGATGCTGATCTATTGCTTATTCAACTTCAAGACCTCTGAAAACAGTTTACGGGTTCTCCAAACACGGATGTTAACCTATCGCTTGTTCAGATTCAAGACCTCTGAAAACAGTTTACGGGTTCTCTAGACACGGATGTTAACTATCGCTTGTTCAGATCCAAGATTTCTGAAAACAGTTTACGGATTCTCCAAACACGGATGTTAATCTATCGCTTGTTCAAACTCAACTTTTGAAAACAGTTTACGGGTTCTCCAGACACGGATGTTAACCTATCGCTTGTTCAAATCCAAGACTTCTGAAAACAGTTCACGGATTCTCCAGATACGGATGTTAATCTATCACTTGTTCGGATTCTACTTTGAAAACAGTTTACGGATTCTCCAAACACAGATGTAAATCCATTTCTTATTCAAGATCCCCAGTTCAGAGATATTCCAAACATGGACACCTTTCTGATACTCATTTCTTTCACCTACAACATACATTCCAGATGGCATCTTTAAGCCCATCCCCTGACAAGATTTTGGTCACATCTCCAGATGGCATCTTTAAGCCCATCTCCAAATGGCATCTTTAAGCCCATTCTCGCACCCATGCTTTGACGAGTGCAAGTTTACGGGCACTCTAGTGTCCAATCTCCTTTTACCTTCGAGACGCGAAAGGCAAACTTGCCAATCTAACTCTTCAGGTTCAAGAAGATTGAACAGGGGAAACTGTTGTACCCCAAAATTTGCCCTCCCTTTTCATCAACATTTTCTCACCACAAGACTCTTGGAGCTCAAGATCAAGTTAGGGTTTGCTCTGCTCAAGACCCCTCCTTGCATTGTTGACCCAAATTAGGGTTTGAGTTTGCACAAAGATGTTTTGACCTAAAATTCCCAAAGTGACTTTCATGCTTCATGTTGGACTTACAAGTTTATCCATACCAAGTTTCAAGCCTTGATTCCAATCTTTGCCCAGTCAATTGGACAGGTGACCTAGAAATCAGCTGTATTGGGGAAAAAGTCAACTGTGGCCAATTGACAGTCAAACCTCATGATTTTTAACCCACATCAACATCATGAAATCATATGAACCATTTGGTCAAGTTTGGATCACAATTCCATAAGAAATTTGATCAGATCACCAAAAGGGCAAAATTGTCACTTTTAGGGTTTTGACTGCACAAAGGCAATTTTTGACTGTTTGACCTAACCAATGGCAAACCAAGCTCACATATGGACTCAAGGACTCAATTGCATTGTCTTGACCCATTCAACAAGTTCAAAAGATCTCAAATGCACAGGATTGACAAATGAATTTTCCAGTCAACTGATCAAAATTTGACTATATACTGAAAAATCAAACTTTGACTTTTTGGTCAAAATCAAGTGCCAAGATTCATTTTTCATCAAGACATGTCAAATTATGAAACTTGTTCATCAAGAAATCCAAAATTGCAAATTAGGGTTTAAAATGAAGAAATTTCATAACTTAGAAATTTTCTAAGTTATGAAATTTCCTTATTTTTTCCTAACTTTGTCCCATTTTTTAATCAAGATGCAAATGGATTCAAACAAAACTTGAAACATGAAAGTTGTAGTCCGTTGCAAAATCTACAACTTTTATTCACAAAGTTTTCTCAAAGGAAGCTTGTATCTCAAGTTATGATTTTTGGAACAAGGGTGCAAAACATTTTTAACTTAGAGAAATTTTGACCTATTCTAGGCAGGATTTTTGTCCAACTTCTTGGCCATTTTTCACATGGTTCCACTTGGATTATCAATTTGCATTACAAAGATGGATTGTAGTACACATTCCAAGCTTTCTAAATTGTCTAAGAACTCATCAAACATCCTTGTGGTTAGAGAGAATCGAATTTGTAAAGTTGGCCAAAACTCACTTTTGTTCATGGCCAAAGCTTGTTCATAACATTTGCATTTTCAAGTCAGCAGGGTTTGTGATAATTTGCAGGCCTCTAAACCTCTTCACACTCAATAATTTAATGCCTAACCATTGTGTTCAAGCATTGTTTTGTGCATTTGGTCATTACACATAGAATTAATCCTTAAATGGAAAAAGCAAACTTGCCATTTTTGAAAAGTGGTGCTTTATGTCAAATACCAAATCTTGGAGGCATGGGCCAGATCTTTGAGGCAAGAGTTTGTACACATATCCCACTGATCAAGAGAAAGTGCTGCAGCATGCTTGAGAGCTTGGTACAGGCCTATATCACAACTTGACATTTCTTTGCTTACATAGGAAGAAACATTGCAAAAACAACTCCAACTCTCATTTCCTGCAAGCATAAGCTAAAACAAACTTTGTGAACATCTTCCACACATCCTAACTGACCTAAAACACGATTCCTTCATCCTCAATACCTCCTCATTCACCAAATCACAGTTTTGCTGCAAAACAGGGTACCTGCTGCAGATTGAGGTCCATAACTCAATCCACTCGTGTGTTTTGGCCAAAGCTTGTTCAAACACATTCCCTACCATCCACTGAAACTATTCCAAGCCCTAAACACCAGCTGTAACACCCCTAACCTCATCTACCATTTTCATTTTTCACTTTTGCAGGTGAACTTCCATAGCACGATTCATAGTGATTCAAAGCAAGCTACGTGTTGGAGAAGCTTCCTTGGACTTCAGGCAAGCTATACAGAAGCTCAAAGTCCATTGAAGTTGGCCACATTGCTGTACACGATTCAAGCTGAAACAGGTAAAACCATGGACTTCTATCTCTCAATCTAGGAAGAGTTAGCCTTAGGTTTGTGAATGAAACATGCTCTACTCATAGCCCTGAAGCCATACATATGATCACTTTTCATTTATATTAAGTATGCTGTGAGAATTTTGGCCATGAACTTTGAAGAAAAATTAGGTCAGAAATTGGGGATGAAGAAATTCTCCCTGGATTCTTAGAGTTAGGTCAAGTATTTTAGATGTCTGAATTCGTGTCTTAATGCTCTATAATATTGGTGTTATGAGTTTTGCATGAAAGTCCAGGAATCAGGAGTTAGCTTTGGTACAAGAAACGCGCGTTTTTGTTTGTTCAAACAATGCTGAAGGTTGAAGATGATTGGCTTGGGCTGGGCCTGAGTCAGTCCTGCTCTTTGCACCCCCTTTTCCAATTTACACCTCCCTGGCCCATTGTGTGAAATATTTATCATTTTTGACTTTTTCTTTTTGATTCTGACTTAATACTTTTTTGCTCAAATATAAAAAATATCAAAAATATTTTTCCATACATTTTTGCATTTATTTGGCATTTATTTGTTTTATTTAGCATATACATGTAAATAAATATATTTCCTTTTTATTCAAAACACTAGAAAATAATACAAAAATATATATTTTTTAGTTATTATTTTTTATTTACATTTTGAAAACATTCTCTTAAAAATGCATTTTTGTAAATAATTAATATTTTATTTTTTGTATATACTTAGCATATTTAATATATATATAATATATACTTATACATATTTTATTAAATATTTAGGACAAAAATATGAAAATAATACATTTTTATTTTTATTAATATATGACATCAAAAATACCTTTTTAACCATATTCTTTTTATTTTGTGCATAAATTAATTTATTTTGTATATAATCAATAAATAATAATGTTTATTCAAAAAATCAGGGTTTAACCCTAAAACAATAAAAATAACCAAAAATTGACTTTTTTTATCTTGTTTATATGTCACATTAAAAGATACTTTTACATACATAAAAAATCCCCTTTTTAGTATAATGCATTTTTATTTGATATTTGTTTGTTTGTATTTATTTAAATATTAGATATTTGTCTTGTATATTCAATATGGATGTAATAGCTTAGAATTTAATTTCTTGTCAAATATCCCCAAATTCAAACTTGTACCCCCATCCTCATAATCATTGTTGTAATAGCTTAGCATTTAAATTTCCGCATTTAAAAGCTTTCAATTATGCCATGATAGACCTAGGGTTTGTATGCAAATAAAATCAACAAATAGCTTGACCTAATTCAAAGATAAACATGCATGAAAATCAAAACACAATGCACACTTGCACCCCTAGGGTTTCAATCCACTTGTTGCCTTCAAAAATGGGCCATGGTTGCATGTTAAGTGTCTTTGGCAAAACAAAAACAAATCAAATGATCATAGTCCCTCGATGACGCTATCAAGTTGCCTAAACAAAAATGATCAAGTCCCTTGAGAAAATTGCCAAAGACACTTGGCACTATTGCCTTCATGGTCTAAACGATGACATGCGCCCCTCCCGTTAACATCCTAACACAAGGTTGTTCACCAAATACAATGGTGAAACAACACTGTTAAAAGGGTTAAAACATGAGAAAGATCTTTGAGTAAATTAGGGTAGACAAACTCTTAGTTACTTGATCAAACTTGTAAAACACACTTGCCTACTTTCAAACACACTTCACAAACACAACTTCCAAAACAACTTTCAAAAACATTGAAACATCTTTTCAAAAAGACAAACACCTTTGTAAAACATTCGAGTAAAGAATTGTTACAATGGTTGCCTAGACAAGGCATCTTTTTCAAAACATTTTCAAAACCACACACACAAAGCACCATTTCAAACAATTGAAAAGCAAAGGCAAGTGATCTAAGAAAGTAACTAAGAGCCCATGGATAACCATGGATAGAAAGGATGCTAATACCTTCCCTTTCTATAATCTACTCCCCGAACCTACGAAAACATCTCAAAGGTTTTTCCTGTGCTTTTTAACCTTTCCTTAGGATAAAATAAAAAGTCGGTGGTGACTCTTGCTAAACCGAAACATTTGCGAAAACAAACGCAAAACCCAAGTCAGTTCTCCCACCGTATCACACTAGGTTTCAAGGTCAATCCTTCACAATCAAGCCTATCAAGAGCCTTTTTAGGAAACATATTCAGAGACGAACCAGTGTCAACCAAGACATGAGCAAATTCGTGCCCCTGCATTCGACTAAGACATGTAATGCCTCGTTATGCTTCCTCCCCCTTGGCGTTAAATCAGCATCTGAAAAACCTAAACCATTATCTGTGGTCATGCTGGCAACACAGTCTTGGAACTGATCGGCAAATGTTTCTTGGGGTACATGGGTAGTTTTAAGGAATTTTACCAAGGCCTTTGCATGAGCCTCAGAACATAACAATAAAGCCAACATGGAAATTTTTGATGGAGTTTTCCCCAGTTGTTCGACCATGTTGTATTCGCTTCTTTTTATAATCTTTAGAATTTCCTCCATCTCTTTTCGGGAGGTCTCAGGGATAGCTACTGATTGTGCCTTCATCTGGACAGGCTCAACCAGAATACCTTTGCCTCGAGTCTCGGTTGACTCGGTAGTGGGAATGTCAATATGGGTGATAACAGGGACTGCAACAGTTTTTCCAACAGGAGTATCAACAGAGATGATTGTCGGACTGGGAGTAGCCTTTGGAGGAGCAACAACAATAGGAATGATTACAGGTCCGGAAATAACTTTGGGAGGAGAAATTTCTGGAGAGAATACCCTTCCACTTTAGGTTATCTTGCTAGTCCCCGCGATGTTACTGATATCGGAGTCAACTTTCTCGGAACTTGAATTTTCAGTAGTTGGCCAATCTTGCTTGATACCATGATAGTAGACATCACCTCCATAATTCCATGGGACAGTTTTGTCTGAGGAATACGGGATTGGTCCAGGCATTATAATTATCAACGGAGCTACTTTAGAAACTGATGTAATTCTAACGGGTCTTTTGGTGGAGACCCTGGAAGAATTGGCGGAAATGGTCACTATGGAAATATTATTATAAGAAACAGTTGGAATAGAAGTCTTCTCGAACAAAATCTCCTTGTCATCTATTAGGCATTGAATGCCTGCTTTTAACAAATGACAATTGGTTGGTGAGGATAAACAGAAATGACAGCTTTCATCACAACTTGGGAATACACCGGCATTCAGCAAGTTCTTTTGGATAGTCAGGAGTGAGGTCACAAGTTCATCAACCAAAGTAAAAAACATATCTTCCTCAATGGCGTTGACATCACGCCCGTGCTTGGGCATAGGGGCAGTGATAACATTGGGAATTTCTGGCGCGTCGAATTCAATCTCTTTGGCTTCTAGAAGGTCTTGTACTTTGTTTTTCAGAGCCCAACAAGTTTTAGTGTCATGGTCGGGGCTCTCAGAATGGTATGCACAATGGGCATTAGGATTATAATAAGGAGAGGTTGTGTTAGGATTCTTTGGAGCATCTTTCAAAGTCACTAGATTGGATCTTAAAAAATGTGGCAATACTTGAGATAGTGTCATATTAATTCGAGTGAACTGTCTGACTGGCCTTTCTATTCTTGGCTGGTTGTTTCTTTGCTGAGCAGGTGCGAGTTTAGGAATCATGACAGCCCCTACCATTGGACGACATTCAGTCCTATCTTGATTTCTCTGAGGATATACAGCAACAACTTCTTTTTTTTTCAATAAATGGTTTCCTTACAGCAGCAGAGGTTGCTTCTTTTTGAATCTTCCCATTCTTTATCCCGACTTCCACTCTTTCTCCGGTAAATATCAATTCGGTAAAACCTGCCGAGGAACTCCCAATCAAGTGATTCAAGAAAGGACCAGATAGGGTACCCAAAAACATGTCTACTAACTCTCTTTCAAATAGGGGGGATGGACTCTTCCTGCTAAGTACCTCCATTTTTGAGCATAGTCTTTGAAGCCTTCACTTAAAACCATGGCCATACTCTGGAGTTGAGTACGGGTGGGAGCAAGGTATGTGTTGTATTGGTATTGTTTGTAAAAGGAAGCGGCAAGATCTTCCCAATTATGAACATTGGCTCTTTCTAACTGATAAAATCAATAAAGTTGAGTTCTGGACAAACTGTCTTGAAAGAAGTGTACCCATAAATCCTTGTCAGCAGTGTGAGGCTGTATTTTCCTTACATAGGACCAGAGGTGAATTTTGGGACACAAAACTCCGTCGTATTTGGCGAACATCGGTGCCTTGAATTTTGGAGGAATGACAATCCCAGATACTAAACCCAACTCCTTAAGGTCCAGCCTAGGAAATTTTTGAATTTCCATTGCGCTTAACCGTTCTTCTAGATGCTTATACTTGTCATCGACGGAGGATATTGTTCTTCAGAATAATCTTCTTCTTCCTCTTCCTCTTCTGAATCTGGATGGGCAACTGCTTCCTTGCCTTTCCCATCTTGATTGTCTTTCTCACCAAATGACGTTGCAAAGTCTAAGGTCCTTCTTGCTTGTCCTTGGAATCTTCTTCCCATATTTAGAACTCCGGTTATTTTCTTGGTTTTCTTCTTTTTCTCTTCAACCAGCAAGGTATTCAACTCTTTTTGTCCTTTGGCTAGAGTTAAGAACATCTGTTGAAACTAAGAATTTTGCGCCTGGAGGTCTTTCACCATTTGCTCGAGATATATTTTACTGAAATAAACAGTAGAAAGATGAGGAGACTTGTTGCAAGAAATCTGCTTATGTTATGATGAATGGTAGATGCATATGCAATGATTTCAAGGATTTTTAGAGATTCAAATTTGTTTAAGACAAAAAGGAAACACACGTTATATTAAGAATTTAAAGCTTGAGTACACAAATGCCTCTTTAGGCTTAAACATAAATACAAAGACTCTAAGATAAAAAAGTTGTACGCATCCTTTTTGGTGCGATGTAGGCATTTAGGCTCCGCTCCTCATGAAGTTGCTTAGTGAGTTCCAAAACCTTCTTCTCGCTAGCGTAGAATTGGGCCTCGAAAGTATCTCACTCCCCCTTGAGCTATATCCAATCTCTTTGTAAGTCTTCAAGAGAGGCGGGCATGTCAGGATGTAGGTTGGTGTATGGAACATCTCCTTCCACAACGGCCTTTATGATTACTGGCAGAATGTAGGGATAAGGCATCATAAGACTTTGAGCGCGAGCTCGCACTCTTTTGAGGTAAGTCTCAAGAGGGATGGAATTCTTGTGCCCCAAGGTCTTGCTATCTACCTTGTTCAACATTCTCCAAGCTCGGATAAATCTCTGGCGATGTCCTTGATCGTCGTTCTCGTAGTCAAATACCAAACCTTGAATGAGCATCTCATGTGGACCATCCCTTCGGGCGTAACCAAACTATCTTAAGGCTAACCAGGGGTTGTAGGGGATACCTCCCCTAATGCCAAGTAAAGGGACATTAGAGAATTCTCCACAACGGTCGACAATAGTAACATTCTCTAAGGATCAGGAACACCAATGAATGTCTGAATGTTTGAGCATCATCAACCTTTGTGACCACGTTGAACCTTGCTCGTTCTTCAATACAGATTGGGGAAGATGCGAAATAAACCATCTTGCCAAGAGAGGAGTATAACACATAAGAACGCCTCTTTTCCTCATAGTGCGAGTGTGAAAAGAATGTAGGATGTCCCCTAGAAAAGTAGGCACTGGGTTATGAGATATGAAGATGTTGACAGTGTTCACATCTATGAGTTGGTTAGGATTTGGAAATAAAACCATCCCATAGATGAGGAGAGCTACAATTTCTTCAAAATCTTGAAAATCCAAAGAGTTCCAACAGTTTTGGGCTTTCTCAAACAGGAACTTTGCTAGGAAACCCTTAACACCAATCCTTGTTTCCCAATTAGTTGTGACATCAGATGGTTGCAAGTGTAGAGCTTGAGCAATCTCTTCTGGCTTTGGATCTCTTTCCGTACTGTTGAAAGGTAGTTGATTGAGAATAGGAATCCTCAAGAGTTGGGATAATTCTTCCAAAGTTGGCACAAGTTGATAATCGGGAAATGTGAAGCAATGGTGTAAAGGATCAAAGAACTGAAAGAGCACCTTCATCATGTCTTCATCAGTGTTGGAGGTGACCAAGTTTAGTAAGCGACCATGTATTTCGGTGAATGGATAATTTTCAGGAATCCTTAAAGTTAGCTCTTTAAGTTGAGGAGGGATCCTTACGAGATTGACTAGAATGGTTTTCCTGCGAATAAAATCCATGTCCTACAAAACAGAATAAAGATAAATCCCAAGATCCTTGAAATGGTTAGTGAATATGAGTATGATGTTATGATGTTTATGATGTTATGTACAAGTAAGTATACACAAACAAAGCAAACAAGTCCTTAGGTTTAGACTTGCATGGAGTCTCATAGGTAAGTACCGTCTTGAAGTTTAGTTGGCTTAAACCTATCCAAGCAATAGTAACAGGGTTCTAAAGAGCTCAATATCACTGGTTTGTTTCTTTGGTCATTATTTCAGCACAAGCCTCTTTAATAGTGATCGAAATATCCCAAAAAACCAAACCTCAATGAGTGTAGTATCGAGTATCTACCAACTTCGGACTGCACCAAAGCCGGTCATCTCACTACGTCCTAATGGCCAAGTTGGTCAATAAAGGTTCTAAAAGTTCATTAGTGCTTTATGACTCCACTCAGCGACCCCGTATTCTCCTTGATTAACTCAAGGGCTACCGGTACCCACAAATATGTCGCACTAACGTAGCTATTGCTTAGACCATGTCGGTATACCCCGCACAATTTCCACAACGTATTGCTACTTACCTATAAGGTAACCCAAATTCGGGTAGAGGATTCAAACCCAAACAAAGAACCATAATGTAAAGCATACAAGTCAAACAATGAAAGCAAGTAAATGTGATCTAACCCTAAGGTAACCCCACTTTTATAATTTTCCCAAGCCGAGTCGAATGTTCTGTGATACGGTGGGAGAACTGACTTGGGTGTTTTGCGTTTTATCACAAATGTTGTGGTTAGCAAGAGTCGCCACCGACTTTTATTTTATCCAAAAGGAAAGGTGAAAAAGCACAGGAAAGACCTTTGAGATTAATTCTTGAGTTCGGGGGGTAGATTATGAAATGGGAAGGTATTAGCACCCTTTTCATCCATGGTTTTCCATGGGCTCTTAGTTAATTTCTAGATCACTTGCTTTTGTTTGAAATTCTTCTTTGTGTGGTTTTTGAAAGTATTTTGTAAAGAGGCCATTGTTTAGGAAAACTTTGTAATGATTCTCGTGTAAGAATGTATACAAAGATGTTGATCTTTTGAAAATGTTTTCAAGTTTGTAAGATGTTTTGAAAGTATTGGTGTTTGTTTTGAAAATAGCAAGGATGTTTTATTTTGAAAGTGAGCAAGTAATTAGGAGCATTCTACCTACTCAAAAGTCTTTCATGTTCATTTCCTCTTTCTTTTGACATTGTTATCTTACTATTGATTTGGTAAGTAACCCTATCTTTGGATGTAAACGGGACAGGTGTGGGTCATCGTATAACCATGATTAGAAATGTTGCAAGGTATATTAGCATTCTCTTTTAGGGACTGAGATCATTTGAAAGGCATCATAGATAGCGACATCGGGGGACTATGATCTTATGTTTTGCTTGTTTTTTGCTAAGATACCTCACATGCATAATATGGCCATTTTGTAAGGCAACCAAGTGGATTTTATCCTAAGGGTGCTTGTGGGAAAGTGTATTGTTTTTCATGCTTGGTTTTGTCTTTGATTGGGTTTTCTAATTGATTGGTTTTAGTCTTTCCGTACAAACCCTAATTACTAGAATTTGTATATAAAGCAATAAATTACGGAATTTAAATTTACTACACTATTACAATGCTTGTGGGAGGGGGTGTACAAATTACAAATAGGGATTTCTAGAAAATAAACCTAATTATCTATTACAACCATATTGAATTTGGATAAATAATGTACAAAAATGAGTAAATATACAAGAATGTAAAATGGAAAGAAAATGGACTTTTATTTGGATTTTTTAGGAAAAATGGGTTTTGTTTTAACCTAATTAACTAAAAAGAAAAATAATTAATTAAATTAGAAAAAAGTAAAACATAAATTTACTAAGAAAAAAATTTAAATAAAACCCTAATCTATTAATTGATTAAAAAAAGAAATTAAGTTTATAAGAAGATTATTTTTGGTATTTTTGTCTTAAAAATAAATTATAGTATTATAAAATATTTTTGGTCTTTTTATATTTTAAAATAATATATTTAAGTTGTGTAAAAGAAAATAACTAAAACCCTAGTTTTTTAATTAAATTTACAAAATCAATTAGTAAAATAAATAAAGTATGATTAAATAAAATAATTTTTTTGTGTAAAAAAAGTAAAAATTAAATAAACTATATCAAAATATAAATCTAATGTTTTTATATTTTTTCTGATTTTTTTAGTATTAGATAAAATATTTAAGAAAACAAATAAATAAAAATGAGAGAAAGAAAATAAAATGGGCCAGGTGTGTGAATAGCCAGCAAGGGGGTTAGATGTAAAAAAAATAAAGCCCAAGGGGATGAGGCCCAGCGCTGCCAAAAAAGTCAGAATATGTGAAAAATATGAAAAAAATCCCAAAAGGGTGTACCACTAGGGTTCGAACCCAGGTCCTTATAGTCACAGGTGCGCGCTTCTACCAATGGGGTAGCTATACATCTGTTCATATAAACAAAACAACAAATATATGATAGAAATCAAGTCCATGGCCTGAACTTCATCTTCAACCTCACGCCCAACCAGAGTACCTGTATCTTGTTCATCTCTCATCCATTTGCAAAAATGTAAATATGATTCTTGTAGAAAATTTCCTCACGATTTCAGAAATGTAAAGCAATAAAATTATAGATCTAAGACAAACATGAATTTTAATGGCCCTAATCTGAATCCTAAAAATTTCAGAGACTTCAATCTTAAAATTCTCTAAACTCAATCAATATAAATGAAAATTGTGGACATGGTTAGCTTCAGGGAAATGATATCTACATTTTTCATTCACAAATAAACCATTAATGATGCTTGTATGAAAAGTTCAAAGTTGAGATATCTTACCTTGCAAGAGGGTATCGTGTTTTGAGTTTGAGTAGCTTTTAGTGAGTTCCAATGATTGGATTAGCTTCCTCAAGTTCCCAGGAAGCTAATGTGATGCTTAGCTTGAGCTGAAAGTGCCTGAGGAGTTCTGGAGAAGTCAAGGTGCAAGGTATTGTTTTTGAAAATGGTGGATGATGATGGAGGTGTTACGGTGGTGTTGCAGGTGTTGGAATTGTTTGTGTATTTTATTTAGAAGCTTCTGAAAGTAAAAGGCTAAGAAACGCACGAGCAAATTTCGAGACTGGATTCAAAACTCAGAAATGGCAACTTTTGAGGTGTTTTTGGTGATTCTGTGTTCTTGGTGTTTTCATGGCTCAAGTATGCATGGTGTAGCGGTAGAAATGTTCAAGACTAAGCCATTGGATTGACTAGACTTTATATAAATCAAAATAAAAATCGCCACCCGCTTTATTGTTTCCAAAGGAATGGGTAAAGAGTGAATAACCCAAAAAGAGGGGGAAAGATTCAAGGTAAGGGGGTTGGTTATGTAAAGGGAAGGTATTAGCACCCTAAACATCTACGGTACTCCGCATGAGCCTCTTTGTAAAATTTGTATACTTTGGCTATAAAAACTGTTGTATATAAATGGATGGTGGAGGTGAGAAAAGAAATATATTTATTTTATAATTTTTGAACCCGCCGCGGTTGCGAACCTTTAGTTCCTACGTACCACCTTTCGTGCAATAGGGGATCAGGGTACACATAGTTCCTCTTTCAAAAAAATTTGAAACACGAATGCGTTGGTTAATTTTATAAGATAAAACATCATCGTCATTGTCCGTGTGAAAAACATACCTACTACCCACAATCATGAGAAAGGAGAATTTGCATCATCTCAAAGTGGAGGATATGGCTTAGATTTTAAAATCAACAATGCCTCACTTAACACCCATGTGGAAAATATCCCTCTTCACTACATATTGTAGAATTATAGTTGTTTGCATCACTACAAGGATTGACAATAGTTCAGTCTTTTGAGAAAAGTTTTAAAGGTAAAAAGCCAAAGTGGCAAAATGGTTTGAAATGAGATTGATTGACTTTTAGTCTTCTCAAAAAAAGTCAAGGTATTATTAAGTTGGTTGGAGTTTATTTATGAAAATGTTTTTGAAAATGCATGGACATAAGCCCAAGTTTATTATGAAAATAATTTAAGTTTAAAAAACAAGAAGAGTTTTCAAAAGGGGAAGAAGATTTTTGAAATTAAAGAAGATGGGAGGAGAAGAAGTGACTATCCTAAAACATAAGGTAAAAGCTAAGGATAAGAACCATCTAACCAACAAAAAGCCAATACTTGACATAATGAGCCAAGATAGAGTTCCCATTCTTTGGATTGAAACCAAGCCAGTAAAGATACTAGACCTCTTGAGAGACCCAAACTTCAAGTGTATTAAGTCTTCACAAAAATTAGGCAGAGTAACGGATGTAAACGGGTTAATTCCAAATTTCAAATAGAGGATGTAATCACAAAAAAAAAACTTCACACAAAAACAAACAAGCAACCCAATGCCTTGAGGTAAACCTCAAGAATTCCAGACAAAATAATCAGATTAGATCATAAGGTCTCCAAGATAGGCCAAGGTTTCTAATCCTAAGTCAAAGAAAAAGTCCCATGCTCCAGAATGCCAAGGATAGTAACCAAATAGTCCAAGTACCATTAAAGATTTTTTAGGGTTTATGTTGATTATTAAGTATCTTAAGAAAGGAAAAGGAAAGCTCAAGTGAGAAAAGTAAAAATGGCAAGAAAATAAATTCTCAAATGAGCAAAGATGAAAATGATAAGAAATGTAAATGCTAAAAGTAAATAGTACATAAAGCATAAAAAAGAATGAAAGCATAAGGTAAAACAAGTCAATAATTAGTGGTTAGTTGGATGGTCATCTTGAAACTTTCATTTGGAACTCATTAGATGATTGGTAGAACCAAAGCCTCCATACAACAAGTTGCATTTTCTTTTTGTCAAGTATATCATCCATTTGGAATTCTCATAAGTACCATTTAATGATCAACGATGTTTAAGTGATCCGCATTGACCAAAGGTGTTATAGATCCATTAGAGGATTGGTAGAACCAAAGCCTCCACACAATGAATCTCAAGGCTAATGGATCAAAGAGATCAAATTAACATACTTGGGCTTGCAATCATAAGTTTGGGCAACGAATGATCATATATTCGAATCGGGACAAAATTTAGCCCTATGTTAAGCAATTGTAAGTGGACTTATATAGAAGTCGCACATATTTTGAGCCCGGTAAATAGCAATCTATGCACCATTTGTTTTGAGACATGATATAGAGATCATTATCCAACAATATCTAGTGCAATAAGAAGGGGATGAGATGAAGAGGGATGGGGAAAAATACACAAACAACATTTGAATTAAATTTTAATCAAACTATTATTAAAATCATTCATCCAATTTTGTGGAGTTAAACTCAACAACATGGATTCAATGATGTTAATAAAGTTCATGATCCAAAATCTAACCCAAGATCAGCCAGAAAATAGTCACAAAATAATATCACATTTAATATACACAAAAAAGGATTTTAAAAATGTTTTAAAAATAAAAAATAATGAGAAAAATATCAACTATGTTCAAATTAATCAAGAAATAAAAAGTAAGACCATAGAAAAATCAGAAAAATGCTCAAATAATTTTACAAATTTTTTGGTAATTTTTTAAAGTCAAAAACTATTTTTAAAATTAAAATAAATGGGTAAAATAAACAAAAAATGGTAAAAAATAGTAAAGTCAGAAACAAAAATAAAATGGGGTCACCAATATTTGTCACAATATCATTAGATCATTCCATAATTTTTTCATAATTTTAAAATGTATAAAAATATTTTTAAACATTTAAAAAAAAATCAAATAAGTGTAAAATTTATAAAAAATACCAAAACATAAAATTAAATTGTGAAAAAATAAAAATCAGAAAGAGAATAATCAAAAATATTTTTCATAATTTTTTCAGATTTTTTGGACTAAAAATGAATTTTCTATGATTTATTGAAATTTAAAACAATTAAAATATAAAAATCAGAAAAAAGAAAATAAAAGTAAAATATGTGGACCATTGGATGAGAGTCAAAATGCGTTAGTAATCAAATCCAAGGGATCTAGCGCGTTGTGCATATCATGGTCATTAGTGAATAATGTACATAATCATTAATTAAATTAGATTTGAAAAATATAGATGGCGCGCCTTCATTGGTTGGAAGATGACACGTTGGTCATCTTCAACCTCCAGCCATCATGAATTACAGGTCTCTCAAACTGTAAAATCAGAAGCTCAGACCAATGTCATCCGCTTCGTCTCTTCAAGACGAAGACAACCACACCCTCGCGCCAAATTTATATAAATTATAGCTCGAGCAATTTGGAAGGAATGTTTTGAAAAGGGATTTGAAATTTCATGGTCAAAACATGTTTCCAGTAAAAGGTAAGTGTTGCGACTAGAACCAAGGCAATATAAGCAACACAATGATATCAGAGTTTTGAAGAATTGATGAAGGAATCTACCTATTGAAGTTGAGTTGCAGAGCTCTGAAACTGGACTTCTATGGAGAAATATAGGGCACGATTCTTGAATGTAATTATGTGGTTAGCTTCAGGGAAGATCAAGGAAAGTGAATTGATGGAAAAATTGGATTGAAAAAGGCTCGAGAATGGATTTTGAAGTTACAGAAAATTAAGTTGTGGAGCAAGTTTGGCAGGGTGATTATGGCTATCCAAGCTTGGGAAATTGAATGGGATAGTTCAAGTATTTATAGGAGAAGCGAACGGGATCAAAAGGAAGAGTGAATGATGCGTTTTGGAGGGAATTCGTGCAAACCTGATGCACGAGTGAAGTGTGATCCAAACTTCATCAAAACTCATCCAATTCTTGCGTTTTGATGCACTAATCCAGTTAGGAAAGTTGGCTAATCATGTTTAGGCCCAAAGAGCGTGTTAATTTGAGGTTTAGAGGTTGTAACATGAAATTCAAATTCTGACTTGCAAGGAAACTTCAATTCCAAGTTACCATTTTTTAAACTATGGCATTCTCAGCTCAAGGGGTCTCAAGGCATGATTGTTGATGCTTTGGAAAGATGAGGTTACAAGCCTTGCAATGGAAAAATAATGGAGTTAAATGGATGCTTGAGCTGAAAGTTGTGTTGAGTCAAAGCTGGTGAAAAAGAGTTGACTTTCCATACTTAGAAATATTTCAAATTCTTCATCAAAAATGACCTATAATGTCTTGCATCCAAACATGGCCTTCCACTTGGAATTTTCTATTGATCAAAAATTTTGGCATGAAGTAGATCTCTTGAATGACATTTTAAAATTTGAACAACTCAAAATCTCAAAAAATTGAGCAAGTTATGACTTGTTGAAGTTGGCCAAAAATCATGAAATGACCTATAATATTTTGCATATTTAAGGTAGCCTCCATCCATTTTTCCACTTTTCACATAAAAGAAGGCATAAAGTTGACATACTCAAGATCATTATGGAAAAAGAATGGACTCAAGGTGATAAAAATTGACCAAGTTGTGATCATTTGAAATTAATTATGTAAAATTGTGGATTCATCTGGATGACTTGTAATCTTTCTTCTTCACCAAGTTTCTTCCACATGAAAAATCTTTGGAATTTTTAAAGAGAATGATGTCTTTATAATCACTCAAAAATACCAAAAGGTGAGCAAGATATGCTCCTTTGAATTTCAAAACCTTAGCTTCTAGATCAAGAGAATGCCTTGAGGAACTTTGACAAGTTTGAACAAACTTCTTGTATCAATATTATTACTTTGTGAATAGAAGTTGTTGAGGAGGATAAAAAATAATCATAGCCAACAAAATAACTTCCATATCTTGAATTTTGAGAGAAATATGCTCTTGTGACCAATAGGAACAAGGCCTTGTCAAAACATGACAACTTCTCCAATCAACCCCTTGTACTTTTGAGTCAAATCTAATAACCTTGAAATGTGATGAACCAAAACAACCTTTCCATGCCAATTATCCCAATACCAATCCTTTGCTGAGGTTTGAACTTATCAAGCTATATTGACTAGAGCATAGAAATAAACTCATGAACCCATAGAGTAATTTTTTAAATCTCATTGCCCTTCACCTACATGGATATCAAACAAGACAAAACAACATTGCATTTTATTAGTTAAATGAAGAAATCAAAACAATATTCATGATTACAAAAAGAACATAAGTCAAGGTGCTTGGTAATCCCTCAAAAGGGCAAGATCAAATGTAGGGAGGGGAACCAAGAATCCTAGTGTGATCTTGTTGTGAGTGAATCAACATGGTATGATGAAGGAATCTTAGGGGAGAAAATTGGGGTACAACAGCTGCCCTTATTTAAGTTTCATCTATCCTGAGATACGAAGGTTAAAATCTTCGTGTCGACGCGATCGAAGATACTTAAATATAAAACAAACCCTATTTTTGGTCCTAAGATGCCATGCAAATGCTTATGCATATGAATGCATATGAACATGACCAAAAATACGCAAAGTATCATTGGGGATGCAACAATAATAAAGAAACAAAGGAGCACCCCCAAACAGGAAAATAAATCACTGGTGGACCCAGGGAACTGAATCAGAGAAGATGGTAGGATGGTCAAAGGACACACCAACTTCTATTGAAAGCGAAGCTACCAACGTTTACTGAAGGAAGAGAGAAAGATAACAAACATCGACGTTTATTGCCGATGGTCTACCAACTTTCACTGAAGGTAAAAGGATAATATATCATATCACCGTCGTTCATTGACGATGATCTATCAACATTCACTGGAGAGTGAAAAAAGATAATAAACATCGACGTTCACTGCCGATGGTCTACCAACTTTCACTAAAGGTAGAAAGAGAATGTATCATATCACCGTCATTCACTGACGATGAACTACCAACATTCACTGAGCGTAGAAAAAAGATAACAAACATCAACGCTCACTGCCGATGGACTAGCAATGTTCACTTAAGATAGAAAGAGAATATAAAACATCGACGTTCACTGTCTATGGTCTACCAACTTTCACTAAAGGTAGAAAGAGAATATCATATCACCGTCGTTCACTGATGATGAACTACCAACGTTCACCAAGGGTAGCAAAAATATAATAAACACCGACATTTACTACCGATGGACTATCAACGTTCATTGAAGATAGAAAGAGAATATCATATCACCGCCGTTCAATGACGATGAACTACCAACGTTCACTGAGGGTAGCAAAAAGATAACAAGTTTACCCAAGATTCTGGTATTTCACCTAGAACGGGTCTTAACTTATTCTTTAACCAAGGCACTCCACCTGGAAAGGATAATACATAAGCTATTTCAAATAAAGAAAACTTGCTATTTGTGTTCACGGAGGACTGTAAAAGGAAATGACTTTTTTTTGGGGCAAGAGGTATGACTTCCTGGGGAGATACCATGATGTTCTTGCTAAGGGGATAAAGTCTTCTTGTGAAAAATAAATGCACCAACCAAAGCTTGGAGTTTTTCAGGATTCCAGAGTGAATAGCATTGTTAGGGAACCATAGATCCAAACTAGAAATAAACTGGAATGAAACAGTCAACCTGAATTCATCCTTTGAGAAATAAACTCAAGAGGGAAAACCAAACCCGTCCAAACAAGGAACTGTACCGGAAGACTAAGGCAAAAATCTTCTATGAGGGACAACTCAGTAGCAAAATTGAAAGAATACGCTTTCTGCTTAAGGCCAAAATTCTATTGAAAAGAGGGAGACGTAAATCTACAAAACAGGGTAATATGTCAACAAAAATATTAACAGATGTCAATGAACAATGACTTGTCAATTTTAGCTATGCATGATGCATGTATGAATGTATGAGTGTTATCGTGTGCATGCTGACAAAACAGATGCACAATCATTGGGAACAAACAAGCAAAACCGCCTCAGGCACAAACAACACTCGGCAAAACTTCATCCAAGATGATCATTCCAAGAAAGGTAAAGGTAAACTGCGGAAACCAAACCTACTGCCTGATTTTATCTTTACCGAGGAGAAACATAATCCGGAGGTAGCCAAATCAAACAAATACCGGGGTAGAACATCCTTCTCCAGGCTTCATAAGGGAAACAAGTGTTTTTTTCAAAAGTAACATGCCTACTGGAGATTGCAAGTTCAGTCTCAAATAAAGCAGACTGACACCGAAACATCCAAACTTCGCTGGGGAATTCAAGCCTACTTCACTAGAGGAAAATGTGGATTGAAACTTCACATCATGAAAACTCAGAAAAAGGAGAAATGAATCCAAACTTGACCGAGGATACCGGAACCATAAACCCAATACGGCGAAAACAACCCGAGTAGGCCTTCCCGAGGGGAACAAAATCTTCTCAAAACAACCGGAGTTTGTCCATTCATGGGATCACCATTTTTGTTGTTATTGTTTCATCACAAATCTCAAAGGAAAAGTAAATTGTAAAAATCTTTTTTTTTAAAAATCAATTTTGCTATTTAATCTCTTTGCTTTGAAAGTTATTATGAGTAATAAATGGAGTCTTTGCAAGCTAAATAACATAGGAAATACAAAGATTTGGATAAAAGCTCGACTTTCATTAATAGAATGGTAGTCTGCGAATGGCGAGACTCCATAGATGATTACAAAGTTTGGGAAATGGTAATACATAATGGAAAAGATACATTGAGATACAATGACCATTATCCCCCTTAACAACTTTTGAAATCCTTAGCAACAACCTTTTGTTGAAGTATGGTAAGAATCCGAGAAGATTGTTGCTTCAACGATCAAGTCTTGTCTGACGTAGTTACTTGCCAAGAAAATCCCTAACTTTTTCCTAAGCTTCCCTTGCGGGTTTTCAACTTAGCAGGAAATTTATTCTGTTTAGGTCTCTAATTTTTGCCTAGACCGCCCTTTCGGGTTTTCGGCCTACCGAAACGCTCCTTTTTTCCTAAGCCGCCCTTTCGGGTTTTCAACTTAGCGAGTTGTTCTTTTATTTCTTTAGGTGAAGTATTTCTTGACTGCATCATCATTCATGAGACATGGTAACTCCTTGCCATCCATAGTTTCAAGAATTAATTCACCACTAGAGAAGGCTTTCTTGACAACATACGGGCCTTCAAAATTAGGAGTCCACTTGTCCCTAGAATTAGTGTTGAAAGACATGTTCTTCCTGAGCACGAGGTCGCCTTATCTGAATTCATGAGGTTTGACCTTTTTATCAAAAGCTTTCTTCATTCTTTTTTTGATATAATTGGCCATGACACAAGGCTGTCATCCTTTTCTCCTCAATCAAATTCAATTGGTCAAACCTGTTCTGAACCCATTCAGCCTCTGTCAGCTTGGTTTCCATTATCACACGCAACAATGGAATCTCTAACTCGACCGGGAGTACAGTTTCTATTCCATACACTAGGGAGAACAGGGTTTCTCCTGTTGAAGTGCAGACAGATGTTCGATATCCATGCATAGCAAAAGGGAGCATTTCATACCAATCCTTATAAGTAACAACTATTTTCTGAATAATTCTCTTGATATTCTTATTAGCAACTTCAACAACCCCATTCATCTTAGGCCTGTATGGAGATGAATTGTGATGGACAATCTTGAATTCTTCACACAGTTCTGTCATCATCTTATTGTTCAAATTTGAGTCATTGGCAGTGATAATTTTGCTCGTCACATCATATCGGCATATAAGATTATTCTTAATGAAGCGCACAACGACCTGCTTAGTAACATTGGCATATGAAGCAGCCTCCACCCACTTGGTGAAGTAATCAATTGCTACCAAGATAAAACGGTTCCCATTCAAAGCTTTGGGTTCTATCATCCCAATCATGTCAATACCCCACATAGAGAAAGGCCATGGGGAGGAAATCACATTGAGAAGTGTCGGAGGCACATGGACCTTGTCTACATAAATCTGGAATTTATGGCACTTCTTTGCAAATTTGTAACAGTCAGACTACATTGTCAGCCAATAATAACATGCCCTTAACATCTTTTTAGCCATCGAATGTCCATTGGCATGAGTGCCAAATGAACCTTCATGAATCTCATGCATCAACATGTCTGCTTCGTGTCTATCCATGCATCTGAGCAAGACCATGTCATAATTTCTCTTGTATAACACATTTTCACTGAGGAAGAAACTGCCAACCAATCTTCTCAGTGTCTATCTATCTTTCCTTGACGCACCAATCAGGTATTCCTGAGTCTGAAGAAAATGCTTGATATCATAATACCAGGGTATTTCATCTGCTACCTCCTCTGTTGTAAACACATGAGCGGGCCTATCCAGCCGTGGAACCGCAATTCGGGGTATATCATTCCAAGTATTCACTTGGTACATAGAAGAGAGAGTTTCCAGAGCATCTTCCATTTGGTTTTCATCTCTAGGGATGTGATGGAATTCAATTTTATTGAAGAATGGTAATAATCTTCTAGCATAATCTTTGTAAGGGATCAAGCCAGGGTGACGAGTATCCGATTCTCCTTTAATATGATTTATTACCAAAGCTGAATCACCATACACGTCGAGAATTTTAATTCTGAGATCAATAGCTTCTTCGAGACCCATGATGCAAGCCTCATATTCTGCCATATTATTAGTGCAATCAAATGTTAATCTTGGAGTAAAAGGAATGTGCGATCCATGAGGAGTGACAATCACAACACCAATTCCTTTACCATAAACATTCATAGCTCCATCAAATATCATACTCCAACGAGATTCAGGGCCAGGCCCTTCATCAGGTAATGGTTAATCACAATCTTTCACTTTCAGGAACATCACATCCTCGTCGGGGAATTCATATTCTGCAGATTGGTGATCTTCCACTGGTTGGTGAGCAAGATAATCTGCCAACACACTACTTTTAATAGCCTTTTGAGTACGGTATTTGATGTCATATTCAGATAACAACATCTGCCAGCGGGCAATTCTCCCAGTAAGAGCAGGTTTTTCAAAAATGTACTTGATTGGATCCATTTTAGAGATCAACCAAGTGGTGTGATTCAATATATACTACCGCAAACGCTTTGCCGCCCAGGCCAAAGCACAACATGTTTTTTCCAGCATGGAATGCCGCGACTCACAATTAGTGAACTTTTTTCTGAGATAATAAATGGCGAACTCCTTCTTCCCTGTTTCATCCTGTTGTCCCAGAATACAACCCATGGATTTATCTAACACTATCAGATACATAATCAACGATCTTCCTTCTACGGGAGGGAGCAAGATAGGAGTTTCGAGCAGATATTCTTTAATAATCTCAAATGCCCTTTGGCAGTCATCCGTCCACACGCAACCTTGATATTTCTTTAACAACTTAAAGACCGGTTCGCATGTTGCAGTCATGTGGGAAATGAATCTGGAAATATAATTCAAACGCTCGATGAAACCTCTGACTTGCTTTTCAGTTCTTGGTGCTGGCATTTCTTGAATTGCTTTGTTTTTATCAGGGTCAACTTTAATTCCTTTCTGGCTAACAATGAAACCCAACAACTTCCCCGATCAAACACCGAAGGTGCATTTATTTGGATTCAAGCGGAGACAATACTTCCTCAAACGCTGAAACAACTTCAACAAATCTTCTATATTCCCTTCTTAAGTCTGGGATTTGGAAATCATATCATCAACATATACTTCAATTTCCTTATGCATCAGAGCATGGAATAGGGTTGTCATAGCCCTCTGGTACGTTGCACCAGCGTTCTTCAATTTGAAGGGCATCACTCTGTAACAGAATATTCCCCAGGGTGTGATAAATGTTGTTTTTTCCATGTCCTCTAGAGCCATTCTTATTTGATTATACCCGGTAAATCCATCCATGAACGAGAATACTTTGAATTTTGCTGTGCTATCCACTAACATGTCGATGTGAGGCAATGGAAAATCATCTTTTGGACTAGATTTATTTAGATCTCTGTAATCTACGCACATGCGGACTTTTCCGTCTTTTTTCGGTACTGTGACAATATTAGAAATCCATTGAGGATACACTGACGTCACAAGAAAACCAGCATTAATCTACTTTAGAACCTCCTCTTTGATCTTTAGTGCCATATCTGGGTGAGTTTTTCTCAACTTTTGTTTAATTGGCGGACACTCTGGCTTCAACGGCAAACGGTGCTCAACAATATCTATATCTAGACCAGGCATATCTTGGTAAGACCAAGCAAACATATCCACATACTCTTTCAACATCTCAATCAACCTTCTCTTCACATCGGGATGCAACGATGCTCCAATCTTGACTTCCTTCGGATCTTCTTCTGAACCCAAATTGATCACTTCTAAAGGCTCTTTATACGGCTGAATGGTATTTTCCTCGTGCTCAAGCAACCGTGAGACCTCTTCTGGAATCTCATCATAATCTTCTTCTTCAGCCCCATACACAGGACATTCAAAGTTGGGAGAGGGTGCAGGGTCATTGTATTCAACAGGTTTTTTAATTAGTCTACACATATGATTTGTGATTGCATTTAGAAACTGACACATATAACAAGTGATCATGCATATTGAATTTCAATTATTATTTATTTTGAAAGGTTTATTTTTTATAATTTTTATTTATTACCATTTTCCAAGAAAAAGCAGGAAATAAAAACATAATTCGGGAAGCAAAGACAACTTTCATTAATGATCTTAAAAGTCACAGCAAACAGATAAGCCCTACAATATTAATACTTTCACCTTGGGCAGAGTGAAAGCATTTCAAAAGAAAGATTAACAAATCAAATTACTTTGAAACATGTATGCAAGAGGGAACATCAATGGTGATCCAGTTCTGAACCCTAACTCCATGCATCACATAATTCGGCACTTCCTGCTCTGCTTCATCCTCCTCAACAGCATTAATTCCAGAATCAGTTGGATGGAGGTAACCTCCACTGTGGAAAACATCATGATAGCTTCTCATAGTGGATGTTGACTTCAAACTTTCACCTTTTCCATTCTTCTAAGAGAAACCCAAGCCAGTTTTGTTCTTGTTCACGGGTGAATCCACAATTCGTCCCCACACTATACTAGGACCATTGCGCACAACCTATTGCGCGTCCTTCAGCGAGACCATGGAATTCTAACCCCCCCTTATGTTGTCAATGGATAGGGCTTGGAACTGGGTTCCAACAGAAGCTTCATCTGCTTCTACAATACTGAAAGAGGACAAATGAGATATCAACAATGCCTGCTCCCCATTTATGATCACTACCTTCCCTTCATGCACAAACTTCAGCTTCTAGTGTAAAGTTGAAGTGACAGCCTCTGCCTCATGTATCCATGGCCGTCCTAGCAAACAACTATATGCGGGAATAATGTCCATGACCTGGAAGGTTATCTGGAATAAATGTGGTCCTATATGGATAGGTAAGTCCACTTCACCGATGACAGATTTCCTCGACCAATCAAATGCTTTCACAATGATGCCACTCGGGCGCATAGGCGTTCCTTGATATTTCAACTTCATAAGGGTACTTCTCGGTATAACATTCAATGCGGATCCATTATCAATTAGCACATTGGATAGCGAATCATTCTTGCAGTTCATAGATATGTGGAGGGCCAAATTGTGATTCCTCCCTTCATCTGGTAATTCATCATCGCAGAAACTCAAGTTATTACATGATGTAATGTTTCCAATTACACTGCTGAATTGATCTATTGGCATGTCACTCTCCATAAAAGCTTGGTCCAGTACCCTCATCAAGGATTCTCTATGAGCATAGGAATTCATTAATAAAGCTAAGATATATATCTTTGAAGGCGTATGCAGTAGCTGATTTACAATTCTGTAGTCACTCATATTAATTATCTTCAAAATATCATCCACTTCTTTCTCTAGCGTAGCTCCGCTAGTTTCTCCCATAGCCTTCTTAGGTTCATCATTCTCAGCAATTTTCTTTCCAGCAGCAACATCTCTCTGAACCACCAGCGCAAACACACGACTGCTACGGGTCACCCTGCTATTTTCAGCTATATTTCCAACATCAGGCATTGGATGGATGAGAACCTCTACACCGTCCTCCAAGATTGTAGTGTTGTATTTGTAAGGCACATCCTTATCTGATTTGTAAGGGATAAGACATGGCAAACTAATTACCAATGGGGTAACAACTTTCTTGCTATGATACTCAACTTCAAAGTGGGCGGGTGCACCAAAACAAGGCACAATGACATTTACCCCTTCTTCAACACAATCAGTCATCAATAAGTCATTTCTGGAAAATAAATCTTTGTCTGAAGAGAAATACTCATCCGCGGAGGCATACTCTTCCTTTGACTCTTCTTCCATTAAACAAACCTCAACCATATCAACTTCATGATAATCACCCCTCTGACCTGTGATCCTGATAGTTCCATTGTCTAACAACAACTGGACACCCTTCTTCACGATTGAACATCCTCGGGGGTCTCGACAGCAAACTATGCAAGATCCATATTGGTGTTTCACCTGACCATCCGTATGGCAGAAGGTACCATGCAACTGCACAAGGTCCTCATTCATATACTCCACATCAAAAATTCTGAATTCACCAGGACATCCAGAAACCATGTTCACTTCCTCTTCATACTCTTCCCTAGGCCTGATTATATGGATGAGGCCCTCATCCATCATCTCCTGTAAATCAGCCTTTATCTTCTCGTAACCATGTATGTTTGTACTACAAATAGCACAACCGGTATGGTCATGTGTATAGTAGCTAAATTCACAGAGGTCTGCGTTCATTTTCACCAAATCTCCTCTAACCAGATTAATGTCAAAAATCCGAAAATCTCCTGGACAACTGACCACCTTATTTACAGCATTTACTCCCCCATGCTTGGGTAGAGGATTATCTTTCACATTAGGTCCCATGTCCTTGAAAGATAGAACACCAGACTTTACCAATTTCTGCACTTAATTCTTCAACGGATAATAATTCTCAACATTATGCCCTGGTGCTCCCTGATGAAAAGCACATGTTTGGTCTGCCTTGTAATACCAAGGCAATGGTGATGGTACGGCGGGAGATGGTCGTGTCTAGACCAACTTTTTCTGAATCAATGTTGGTAATAACTCTGTATAGCTCATGGGAATAGGGTCATAACTCTCCCTTCTCTGATTAGACCCTTGATTCCCCTGCTGGGACGGTCTCTGATAAGCAACGGTAGTTGGAGTGACATTCATAACAGGAGTAACTGAGGTAACTTGTTGATGACGCTGATAATTCCTTCTAGGAGCGTTTACCCTCCTCTCTTGCATAACAACATTTGCATCCCCTTCTTTCTTCTTGGCAAACCCATAAGATGGCTTCTTCACACTTCCAGATCCATCACTCTTCGTCAAATGGCCTTCTCTTACAGCCTCTTCTAAGCGGATACCCATTCCTACCATTTCAGTAAAGTCACTTGGCGCACTTGCTACCATCCTATCGTAGTAGAAAGCACCCAACTTTTAAGAAAATCTTAGTCATCTCCTTCTCTTCCATGGGAGGAATCACTTGGGTGGCTACCTCGCGCCATCTCTGCACATACTCTTTGAATGATTCCCTATCTTTCTGAACCATGGCCCTAAGTTAATCACGGTCAGGTGCCATGTCCATGTTGTACTTATATTGTTTGATGAATGCTTCTCCAAAATCATTAAAAGTATGGATATTAGCGCTGTCCAAACTCATATACCACTTCAATGTAGCACCGGTCAAACCATCCTGAAAAAAGTGAATCAGCAGACACTGATCATCAGTATGGGTAGACATTCTCCTCACGTACATCACCAGATGAGCACGAGGGCATGTATTGCCCTTATACTTCTCAAATTATGATACCTTGAACTTAGCAGGTATCTTAACGCTTGGGACCAAGCATATCTCATTCAAATTCTTCCCAAATAAGTCCTTTCCTATGAGGGCCTTCATCTCTCTCTGCATCTTGTCAAATTGCTCTTTAAAATCATCCATTATGTCATAAAGACCCAAGTCTTCGCTCGGCGGAGGGAAAGGACGACACACATCATCATTAACAAACGGAACCATATTCACCGAAGGAGGCGCAGTAGGAGCAGCATGCACCACAGGAGGTGCTGGAGTAACAATAGTCTGAATCACTGGAGTATCTTGAGGACCATGATTAAAACCTTCAGGTGCGAAATTCTCTGGCATTCCCCATGGATAACCTTAAGGCATGCGATTCTGAACAACAGCCAGAGTAGCAGATACGGGAACAATCAGTGGCTGATTCTAAGCAGCCACCAGAGCTTCCATCAGAGTAGTCAAATTGGCCAAGCCGACCTTCAAAGCAGAAAATTCTTCGCGCAGCTCGCGATTCTCTTGTTCTAAGTTGTCCATCTTCTTTTTGAAATTAGCCCGAGTGTTGTAGTGATGAGTCAGCTTGCTGAACGAAGTAAAGAAGCTTGGTGAGACACCTGGGTATGCATAACAAATGTAAGAAATATGTGCAATATGATGAATGATATGCAATGCACATGATTATTTTTACTTTGTTATTTAATATTTCAAGGGATTTAAGGTTTATAGACATATTGCAAACATCAAAGTAATAGCGCTTTTGAAATACTGAAAGTTTTATTATAATAACTCCAAAATTGATTACAAGTTTTAATGATCTCAAGTACAAGATGAAAATACAATCTAGAATCCTGAGAAAAAGAGCTAATGGAGATCACTCTATATGCTGGCGCTTCCCTGTAAGCCTGGAAATCTGAGCCTTCAACCTCTGGTTTTCTTCCACATGTATGATGGCAACCATCTTCCGATCATCTTAATTAGGAAGTGAGTGATCAGCACCTGATTGAGGCTTAGGATAAAATAAATCCCCTTGCCTCTCCATAGACTCTACCTCTCGACTCTCAAGGATCTCAATCAAGTCGTCTTTCGCCTTCAAGTCTGCTCTGTAGGAACTCTCTAAAGTTTGGCACTTGTTCTTCCAAGCATCCTTTTACTGTTGCATCCTAACCAAAGCAAGTTGCAGCTCCTCCAGATCATCTAATAAGGGATGAGTGGTCTTCACAAATAGATCAAGCATGGGTGTCTCCCGGGTATACGAAATCTTTAACTGAATGGCTCTCGACCGGACCCACTGAAGATATGGCTCCAAAGAAACATCACCCATAGGTCCCAAATCCTTCCTACCCTTCTTATGAATGTGATACCAGGCCTTCGTAATCTGCTCCATAACTTCCCCATGGTCTTCCCCTTCCTTCATAAATAAACTACACAAATGAATACTATTTGGTTTATCCCTTATTGGATAACCAAGCTGTCGACGTGCAAGAACAGGGTTATAGTTAATTCCTCCCTTTGTACCAGGAAGAGGTACATTAGGGAAACTACCACAACTGTCAATAATCTCTATATCCTGGTAAGCTCGATGATACCAATCAACATCCGAGTGAGTAAGCTCCATGATCTTAGGAGCCTAACGGGGTTCCTTCTTGACATCCCAAAAAGAATCAGACTGAGGCATATGAGAGATAAACCACAGGTATAACAAAGGCGTGCAACAGATAATCATTCCCCCATGATAAGAATTCCTAATATGAATAGAGTAATAAGCATCACCCAATAGTATAGGAACTGGGTTTCCAATCATGAAAGTCCTGATAGCGTTAATGTCGACAAACTTGTCCACATTAGGAAATAAGAACAACTCGTAAGCAAGTAGAGCAAAGATGGCCTCAAAAGCAATTGTACTCTTCATTATGGCAAAGTAACGAGCTTTCTCCAATAAGAACTGAGCAGGTAATCATCTAATCCCTCCTTTAGTAGTCATATGGGCTTCCACCTCAGACTTCCCCGGGTGAATCAAAGCAGAAATCTCATGTGATTTTGGCTCACCCTCCAAACCAGTAAAAGGAACACGATCGGTAACAGGTAAATCCAATAGATAAGAATACTCCTCCAGCGTAGGCATCAACTGATAGTCGGGAAAAGTAAAGAAATGATACATTGGATCATAGAACTGGACCAAGGCTGAGAGAATACCCTCATTCATCTTCAGCTTCATGAGAGTAATAATGGACCCATACTTCTTCCGAAAGTCTGCAGAACACTCAATCTCGGGAATTAGACTGATCAACTCATCTATCTTGGGATCCTTGAAACTGTATTTTTCGGTCTTTCTCTTTCTAGAATCCATGGTTATAAAGTACCTGAGATATTCACAAATAGTCAACCTTTAAATCCCTTGAAATGTGGTTTCTTCAAAAGATGCTTATGAGTGCATGGATGCATGATGCAAAAATCACACACAAGATCACACATATAGGGTTCATAGGTTCAACGTCGCGACCATGAGGTCATAGGTACTACCCATAAGTTATTGGTCTAAACTTATCACCTTTCGAACAAGGTTCTAGAGGTTCTCAGAGTCTACATCCTACCTTAGGATATTACTAACTTCCCGATTAACTCGGTAATTAGTAATATTCTAAAGAAAGACTCGTCCGAGTGTAGTATCGCGTGACAACTATTTCTGGATTACTCCATCATAGCTTCCGCACTACACCTAAAAGGCCAAGATGGGTTTGGTATTCTACGGTCCTCAGTTTCAGCAGGCTCCCAGGTCAAAAGCAGTATGTCTTCCCGATTACTCGGTAAACGACACTACAAACAAAGGGGCCTCCACTGAGTGGGGGATCTCATGCCTCCTTTTTTTGGATTACTCCCTCAAAGTTAACATGACTATACCGCCCATCCTATCTAAAAGTTTGTCCAAGTCCGAGTATAGGACTTATGAGTAATCACCAAGCACCCTGAAAACCAGGAAAATCCGGACAAAACATATATATAACATATAACACATAAACAACAATAGCACATATACAGATATAAACAAGGATAGCCTTAACTCACTTAGGGATGGACCAACAAGAGGTGAATCTTTCCCCAGCAGAGTCGCCATTTTTCTGTAGCGGTATAAATGTTCAAGACTAAGCCATTGGATTAACTAGACTTTATACAAATTAAAATAAAAATTGCCACTGCGCTTTATTGTTTCCAAAGTAATGGGAAAAGAGAAAATAACCCAAAAAGAGGGGGAAAGATTCAAGGTAAGGGGGTTGGTTATGAAAAGGGAAGGTATTAGAACCCTAAACATCTATGGTACTCCACAGGAGCCTCTTTGTAAAATCTGTATACTTTGGCTATAAAAACTGTTGTATATAAATGGATGGTGGAGGTGAGAAAAGAAATATATTTTATAAATTTTGCACCCGTCGCGGTTGCGAACCTTTAGTGCCTACGTACCACCTTTCATGCAATAGGGGATCAGGGTACACGTAGTTCCTCTTTCAAAAAAATTTGAAGCATAAATGTGTTGGTTAATTTTATAAGATAAAACATCATCGTCATTGTCCATGTGGAAAACATACCTACTACCCACAATCATGAGAAAGGATAATTTGCATCATCTCAAAGTGGAGGATATGGCTTGGATTTTAAAATCAACAATGCCTCACTCAACATCCAAGTGGAAAATATCCCTCTTCACTACATATTGTAGAAATATAGTTGTTTGCACTACAAGGATTGACAAGAGTTAAGTCTTTTGAGAAAAGTTTTAAAGGTAAAAAGCCAAAGTGGCAAAATGGTTTGAAATGAGATTGATTGACTTTTAGTCTTCTCAAAAAAATGTCAAGGTATTATTAAGTTGGTTGGAGTTTATTTATGAAAATGTTTTTGAAAATGCATGGACATAAGTCCAAGTTTATTATGAAAATAGTTTAAGTTTCAAAAGCAAGAAGAGTTTTCAAAAGGGGAAGAAGATTTTTGAAATTAAAGAAGATGGGAGGAGAAGAAGGGACTATCCTAAAGCATAAGGTAAAATCTAGGGATAAGAACTATCTAACCAACAAAAAGCCAATACTTGACATTATGAGCCAAGATAGAATTCCCATTCTTTGGATTGAAACCAAGCCAGCAAAGATACTAGACCTCTCGAGAGAACCAAACATCAAGTGTATTAAGTCTTCAAAAAAATTGGGCAGAGTAATGGTTGTATACGGGTGAATTCCAGATTACAAACAGAGGATCTAATCACAAAAAAAAACCTGCACACAAAAACAAACAAGCAACCCAATATCTTGAGGTAAACCTCAAGAACTCCAGACAAAATAATCAGACAAGATCACAAGGTCTCCAAGATAGGCCAAGGTTTCTAGTCCTAAGTCCAAGAAAAAGTCCCATGCTCCAGAATGCCAAGGATAGTAACCAAATAGTCCAAGTACCATTAAATATTTTTTAGGGTTTATGTTGATTATTAAGTATCTTAAGAAAGGAAAAGGGAAGCTCAAGTGAGCAAAGTAAAAATGGCAAGAAAATAAATGCTCAAATGAGCAAAGATGAAAATGGCATGAAATGTAAATGCTAAAAGTAAATAGTACATAAAGCATAAATAAGAATGAAAGCATAAGGTAAAAAAAGGCAATAATTAGTGGTTAGTTGGATGACCATCTTGAAACTTGCATTTGGAACTCATTAGAGGATTGGTAGAACCAAAGCCTCCACACAACAAGTTGCATTTGCTTTTTGTCAAGTATATCATCCATTTGGAATTCTCATAAATACCATTTAATGATCAACGATGTTTAAGTGATCCGCGTTGACCAAAGGTGTTGTAGATCCATTAGAGGAATGGTAGAACCAAAGCCTCCGAACAATGAATCTCAAGGTTAATGGATCAAAGAGATCAAATTAACATACTTGGGCTTGCAATCATAAGTTTGGGCCATGAATGATCATTTATTCAAATCGGGACAAAATTTAGCGCTATGTTAAGCAATCGTAAGTGGACTTATATAGAAGACGCGCCTATTTTGAGGCCGGTCAATAGAAATCTATGCACCATTTATTTTGAGACATGATATAGAGATCATGCTACAACAACATTCAGTGCAATAAGAAGGGGATGAGATGAAGAGGGATGGGGAAAAAAATACACAAACCACATTTGAATTAAATTTTAATCAAACTATTATTAAAATCATTCATCCATTTTTATGGAGTTAAACTCAACACCATGGATCCAATGATTTTAATAAAGTTCATGATCCAAATCTAACCCAAGATCAGCCAGAAAATAGTTACAAAATAATATCACATTTAATATACATAAAAAGAATTTTAAAAATGTTTTAAAAATAGAAAATAATGAGAAAAATATCAACTATGTTCAAATTAATCAAGAAATAAAAAGTAAGACCATAGAAAAATCAGAAAAAGGCTCAAATAATTTTTCAAATTTTTTGGTAATTTTTTTAAGTCAGAACTAATTTTAAAATTAAAATAAATGGGTAAAATAAACAAAAAATGGTAAAAAATAGTAAATTCAGAAACAAAAATAAAATGAGGTCACCAATATTTGTTACAGTATCATTGGATCATTCCCTAATTTTTTCATAATTTTAAAATGTATAAATATATTTTTAAACATTTAAAAAAAATGAAATAAGTGTAAAATTTATAAAAAATAAAAAATCATAAAATTAAATTTTGAAAAAATAAAAATCAGAAAGAGAATAATCAAAAATATTTTTCCTAATTTTTCATATTTTTTGGACTAAAAATGAATTTTCTATGATTTTTTGAAATTTAAAACAATTAAAATATAAAAATCAGAAAAAAGAAAATAAAAGTAAAATATGTGGACCATTGGATGAGAGTCAAAACGCGTTAGTAATCAAATCCAAGGGATATGGTGCGCTGTGCATATCGTGGTCATTAGTGAATAATGTACATAATCATTAATTAAATCAGTTTTGAAAAATACAGATGGCGCGCCTTCATTTGTTGGAAGATGACACGTTGGTCATCTTCAACCTCTAGCCATCGCGAATTGCAGGTCTCTCAAACTGTAAAAGCAGAAGCTCAGACCTATGCCATTCGCTTCGTCTCTTCAAGACTAAGACAACCACACCCTCACACCAAATTTATATAAACTATAACTCAAGCAATTTGGAAGGAAAGTTTTGAAAAGGGATTTGAAATTTCATGGTCAAAACTTGTTTCCAGTAAAAGGTAAGTGTTGCGACTAGAACCAAGGCAATGAGAGAAACACAATGATATCATAGTTTTGAAGAATTGATGAAGGAATCTACCTATTGAAGTTGATTTGCAGAGCTCTAAAACTAGACTTCTATGGAGCAATATAGGGCACGATTCTTGAATATAATTATGTGGTTAGCTTCAGGGAAGATCAAGAAAAGTGAATTGATGGAAAATTTGGATTGAAAAAGGCTCGAGAATGGATTTTGAAGTTACAGAAAATTGAGTTGTGGAGTAAGTTTGGCAGGGTGATTATGGCTATCCAAGCTTGGGAAATTGAATGGGATAGTTCATGTATTTATAGGAGAAGCGAATGGGATCAAAAGGAAGAGTGAATGAAGCGTTTTGGAGGGGATTCGTGCAAACCTGATGCACGAGTGAAATGTGATCCAAACTTCATCAAAACTCATCAAATTCTTGCGTTTTGATGCACTAATCCACTTGGGAAAGTTGGCTAATCATGTTTAGACCCAAAATGCATGTTAATTTGAGGTTTAGAGGTTGTAACATGAAATTCAAATTCTGACTTGCAAGGAAACTTCAATTCCAAGTTACCATTTTTGAAACTATGGCATTCTCAACTCAAGGGGTCTCAAGGCATGATTCTTGATGCTTTGGAAAGTTGAGGTTACAAGCTTTGAAATGGAAAAAGAATGGAGTTAAGTGGATGCTTTAGCTGAAAGTTGTGTTGAGTCAATGTTGGAGAAAAAGAGTTGACTTTCCATACTTAGAAATATTTCAAATTCTTTATCAAAAATGACCTATAATTTCTTGCATCCAACTATGGCCTTCCACTTGGAATTTGCTCTTGATCAAAAAATATGGCATGAAGTATATCTCTTGAATGACATTTTTAAAATTGAACCACTTAAAATATCCAAAAATTGAGAAAGTTATGACTTGTTGAAGTTGGCCAAAAATCATGAAATGACCTATAATCTTTTGCATATTTAAGGAAACTTCCATCCATTTTCACACTTTGCACATAAAAGAAGGCATAAATTTCACATCTTCAAGATCATTATGGAAAAATAATGGACTCAAGGTGATAAACATTGACCATGTTGTGATCATTTGAAGTTAATTATGTAAAATTGTGGATTCATCTGGATGACTTGTAATCTTTCTTCTTCACCGTGTTTCTTCCACATGAAGACTCTTTGGAATTTTGAAGTGATTTGTTGATAACCCTTTGAAGAGAAGGATTTCTTTATAATCACTCAAAAATACCAAAAGGTGAGCAAGATATGCTCCGTTGAAGTTCAAAACCCTAGCTTCTAGATCAAGAGAATGACTTGAGGAACTTTGATAAGTTTGAACAAACTTCTAGTACCAATATTCTTACTTTGTGAATATAAGTTGTTGAGGATGATAAAGAAGACTCATAGCCACCAAAACCACTTCCATGTCTTGAATTTTGAGAGAAATATTCTCTTGTGACCAATAGGAACAAGGCCTTGTCCAAACATGACAACTTTTCCAATCAACCCCTTGTACTTTTGAGTCAAATCTAATAACCTTGAAATGTGATGAACCAAAACAACCTTTCCATGCTAATTCTCCAAAAACCAATCCATTGGTTAGGTTTGAACTTCTCAAGCTATATTGACTATGGCATGGAAATAAACTCATGAACCCATGGAGTAATTTGTTAAATCTCATTGCCATTCACATACATGGGTATCAAGCAAGACAAAAAAACATTGCATTTTATTATTTAAATGAAGAAATCAAAACAATATTAATGATCACAAAAAGAACATAAGTCAAGGTTCTTGGTAATCCCTCAAAAGGGCAAGATCAAATGTAGGGAGGGGAACCAAGAATCCTAGTGTGATCTTGTTGTGAGTGAATCAACATGGTATGATGAAGGGATCTTAGGGGAAAAATTGGGGTACAACACATGAGATTTGTGACAAATGACTTGTGTATGTATAAGAAAAAAACTTTAGTGCTTTTGAGAGTCAGAAGTACAAGTTCCAAGCTAATTTCTATGTTACTTGATTTTGAAGAAAAGTGGGAAAACAAGTTTCAATTTGTAGTACAAGCATGGGCTGGGTGATTGTAAGTGTTGATATCAACTTATCTTGAGTTATAAGACATGTATGTTCAGAAAAGAACAAGTTCAAGGCTCAAGAACAAGTTTTATGCAAAAAGCTACTTTATCAAAATGGCATTGTGCACTTTCTTCCCAAAATGGATATAAATCATGGCCTTGCATTGAATGCTTGAATTGAGACCTCTAACAGTTGTGCAAGCAATTAATTATGGAGTTCCTAACAAGTTTGAGGCCTGGAAAGTAGAGGTTATGCAGCATAAGTTTGAATTTTGAATCTTGTTCATCACAAAATGACTTGTAATTCAAGTGTGAAAACCCTAACTTCATCTCTTCGATTCTCCCTACTCAAAAATGATCTCAAGGAGTTCTTGGACATTTTGGAAATAATGTAATGTGCTCTACAACCCCTCTTTGAATCAATTTTGAAAATTCCCCTTGGAACTATATGAAAAAGTGCCATGAAGTTAGGTCAAAATCCTGACAAAATTAGGGCAAAATTTCACCAAGTGTTTTGTTTCATGACCATGTGTTCTTAAAATTATAACTTGAGATCCAAGTAATTTTGGAAGGGTTGTTTAAAGCAATGTTGTATATTTCATGGAGATCTAAAACTTTCATTTTGAAAGTTTCTTTTGAATCACCTTGCATCATGGTGAAAATTTTGCTCAAAATTGTGAAAAAATAAGAAATTTTCAACACTTAGAAAAATTTCTAAGTTTAGAAATTTTAACTTTTCAAAATGAAATATTAAATTTTTTATTTCTTGATGAATAAATTTCATATTTTGAGATGCTTTGATGAATTGTGATCTTTGACATTTGATTTTGACCAAAAAGTCAAAGTTTAACTTTTCACTATACGGTTGACTTTTGATCAATTGACTTAAAATGTATCTGTCAATCCATTGGACTTGAGCAATGTTTTGAGCCATGTCATTAGGTAAAAATGATGCAATTGGACTCTTAAGATCATTCCTTAAACCAATTGATTATTTGCTAGGTCTAAAATAAGAAATTGCCCTTTCCCAATCAAAACCCTAATTTTGACAATTTTGCCCTTTTGAAGATTTGATCAAATTTCTTGAGGAATTGTGGTCAAAACTTGATCAAATGATACATATGAGTTTAAAATGTTATATGGATAAAAATTATGAAGTTTGACTATAAATTGGCCACAATTGACTTTTCCCCCCAATACAACTGATTTTTAGGTCAGCTGCTCAATTGATTGAGCAAAAGTGTGATCCAAAGCTTGAAACTTGACATGAGTAATCTTGAGGGTCCATAATGATACATGAAATTCATATGGGGAATTAGAAGTTCAAATATCCTTGTGCAATCCCAAACCCTAATTTTGGTCTTTAATGCTTAAGGAGATGTCTTGAGCTGATCAACCCTAGTGTAGTCTTGAGCCAAAGGAGATCTTGTGAGCAAATTCTTGATAAATGAGAGGGAAAATTTTGGGGTACAACATCATGCATCTTAACAGTTCATAATTTGCAGTAATTAAAAGTGTGGAAATATAAATCTAACTATTACAAGGCTTCGGGGAGGGGGATTATTACAAGTCCAAAATTTGGGGAAAAAATAAAGAAAACAGTAAAGTAAAAGTCCTAATTATAGTCTATTACATCCAGTAGGCAGTTACAGAAATATGAAAATAAAATGCGAAAGGTAAAAAACGCGCGCGAATTGATAGTACGTCTAAAAATCCTAAGGTGTAAGAAAAAGATCTTTTTGCTTGTTTTTGTTTTAATTAAAAAAGTGGTTAAATTAAATTAAGATTAATTAACCTAAATATAAACTTAAAGGAAAATAGAAATAACTGAAGAAAATTGAAACTAATAAAAGGGAATTAATTCTAATTTATTTGTATTTTTATTATGGAAATAAAAAATAAAAATGAATTAAAAACTAGGTCTAATTAATTTTAATTAAGAAAGAAGGTTAAAATAATTAATTAATTAATTTAGGAAATTAATTTAATTAATAAAAAACCTAAAACTATATTTTTTGTGATTTTAATTATTTTCGTTGATCAAAACAAAATTAAAAGAAATAAATAATAAGGATAAAAACAAAAATATAAATGGGCTTGGTTAGTAAAAACAAAAACTGGGGGGTGTGAGTTAAAAAAAATGCTAGGCCCAAGTTGTTGAAGCCCAGGTTTCTAGTGGATCCAGTAAGGAATTCTTTGGAGAGTGCATGGTGGTCTGCGTGTTTGGATACATTGGATCTCGATTAGCTGTGATCTGATGGCTTAGATTTATGGTTCATGATGCACGTGTGGGACATGCCAGCATTGGATCTGCAAATAATATGTTAGAAAAATGAAAATTCATGACCTGAGACTCAAACCCAGGTCCTCTCTCGAACGTACACATTCCTTTACCATCTGAGCTAGTTGTTCAATCGTTATTATAATAGAATGATAATAATATAATAGTAACTCAAACTTAATCCTAGTTATCATGCGCGCGCCACAAATAATTTGAATAGACCAATGAAAATACGCGCTTTTTCCATGCAGGCCCTTAACGGAGTCCATGCCGGTCAGAGAAGATCTCTGGTCATCTTCTCCGGCAATGTCCAACACCAAACCTGCATTTTTGAAAGTTTAAAATCCAGAAATAAAGCTTATTCCACACATAATTCAATCCTGAGTTCGAATATGGCCTTAGATTCTACATATCATGGCTATATCATCCAGTTCAGACCACGATCCAGATTTTGCCCTAAACATGGCAAAACCTTAATTCTGCATCCAATCTCTCATGTGTTACGTTAGAACAAATCAAAATAAGGATATAAATAAGGATATATGCATTAGATTTGCTTAAACTGTATGTATAAAGATATTCAGATCATGGAATTTTTACCAAAGTGGAGCGATATGGTTGGATGATTTCAAGGCACCTCAGGTGTGGGTATGGACTGGAATGGACTCCTGGGAGTCTTTGGAGAACAACACATATTTGATGAATATGGGATGGGATAAGAGGTTAAAATTTTTGCAATTCTTTGAAAAAGTTATGATTTTGAGAGGGATTCTTCAGGAAGTATGTGCGTGTCCAAAGCTTGCAAATGTGTTGCATATTTATAGAGGGAGAGAGAGCTTGCAAAGAAGGGAAGAGAATCACACAATAACTATTATGTTTAAGGCCATGAGTCAAAATTTGAAAATATGCCAAAAATGAATATTTCATGCCATTTCAAACTTTGAGTGAACTTGAACAATTTGGCACGAAATCTTTGGCTTCAAAACAAATCAAAACACTAGCCCAACGGCCAAGGCCCATCTCTAAATATTTTGTACAATTTATTTTATATTTATTTGAAATAAATCAAAATAAATATGAAAAAAATAGATAAAAATTGTAAGGCAATGTAAAAATGAAATTAGAGGTCCCCTATAAGGTCATGAGAATGTTTGAACCTCAAAAAGTTAGGCCATTGACCCAAAAGTTCAAATTTGCCCAATGCACCATCTTTGAATTTCCTCAAATTTTCCCAACTCGGGAAAGCCATAACTTAATCAATTTTTATCTATTGAAGATGATCTTGGACTATTTGGAAAGCCCAAGATGTCCTCTACCAACTCTATGTTGATCATTTTTGTATTTGAATGTTTTATCTTGATGTAAAAGGTCTTGGAAAAAAGTGTCTTTTGTTGACTTTTTGAAAATGACATGTAATGTATGAGTTTGTATCTTTCAAATGGTACATTTATTGAACTTGAAGACAAAAGATAAGTTATAGGGAATTGGATTCTTTTCAAAATTAGCTTTTGTTGGGTAAAATGGATGAAGTATGTGAAATTTATGCCTTGTCAAAGTTCAGTTGACTATTCCTATAGAAACCCTAATTTAGCAATTCTTGACTTTTGATAGATTAGGAGTATTTCTTTAGGAACCATGATCAACCCTTGATCAAATGATTATTTTCATTTCAAAATGTTGATGTTTACAAAAAATCTTGAAGTTTGACTGTATATAGGCCACAATTGACTTTTGACCTAATACAGTTGATTTTCAAATGTTTCAGCAATTGACTGAGCAAACTTATTGTGCAAGGCATGAAATTTGACATGGACAATCTTGAAGACATATTAGGACCATGGAAAAAATTTGAGACCTTTGGAGCTCACACGTCTTGGTGAAAAGTGAAACCCTAATTGGAAGGCCATTGCTTAGGAGGAGAATTGGTCTGATCAATTCTTGGTCAACCTTGAGCAATTAAAGACCTTAATGAACATGTCTTGGATAAAATGGGAGGAAAAATTTTGGGGTACAACAACTGACCTTGTTCAATCTTCTTAAACTTGAGGATTTAGATTGGCCTATCTGCCTTTCGTAATCTTAAGGTGGAATATGATTGAACACTAAAGTGCCTAGAAATTTGCACTCGCATGAAGCAATGTTGTTGGTTGATGATATCGGGAATGGGCTTACAGATGCCATTTGGAGAAGATGATTGATAGTTGTTAGAGATGGACTTAAAGACGCCATCCAAAGTAGATGCTGACTTTATAGGGGATCTCTTTGTAGGGATTCCCGTTCCTATCGTTTGAGGAGGACTCCATCGAGGAATGTTGGTTTCTGTTTGGGGAATAGAGTCTAGGAGATTTAGTTGTTTATTGCTCTACTGGGGAGTTATCTCTTGAGTGGAGAGACGGAAGTTAACTGTTATTTGGTCGAAATCCAGGCTTCAAAGTAACTTGGTGAAGATAATAAAGTTGGTTGTTATCTGGTCATATTCCAGGCTTCATAGCGACTTACTGGGGAATATGAAATTAATTGTTATCTGGTCGATCTCCAGGCTTCACAGCAATTTTCTTAAGATTAAACTGTTATCTGGTCGTATCCAGGCTTCAATGACTTGAACTGTTATCTGGTCGTATCCAGGCTTCCGTGACTTGAATTGTTATCTGGTCGTGTCCTGGCTTTAGTGATTGAAGAAATTAAGTCGTTATCTGGTCGGATCCAGACCTCAAATTGAATTTGAGGTATACTTTCATCTGGTCGAGTCCAACCTTCATAGTAATTGACAAGATAAACTGCTATCTGGTCGGACTCCAGGCTTTGCAGTAATTTGACAAGTAAACTGCTAGTTGGTCGTATTCCAGGCTTTGCAGTAATTTGACAGATTAAACTGCCATCTTGTCGTATTCCAGGATTCGCAGTAACTTATACTGTTATTTGGTCAGGTCCAGGCTTCATAGTGTCTTGAATTGTAGATTGATTATTATCTGGTCGAATTTTGGGCTTCAACAATGATGTTGACTGTTATCTGGTTTGATTCCAGGCTTCACAGTGTTGTAAGCTTCTATCTGGTCGGATTCCAGGATTCACAGTGAAGTATTTGATGTTAATTGCTATTTGGTTGTATTCTAGGCTTCATAGTGATTGATGAGTTGTTGCTTCAGATAGTTTCCCTGCCTAGTTTCAGGAATTAATCTGGAACTTGTTAAACATTGATGATGATGTTTGTCTGGTGATCTTTCCTGAAAAGGTAAATAATTAGTAGTATGAAATGTCATGATGCATGACGCACATTGTGTGATAATGTTCTCAAAATAAATGAGATTGTGTTATATGTATTTTGTATGCATGTTTGTAAAATGATGTATGAATGTAAGACATGAACTGATTTGTTCTTTTCATTGTCGTTGAATCGAGGGAAAATAAATCCCTGAGTGCTGATGGGGATGAAGAAAGTAATTATTCATTATTTGTTGTAGTAGAATTGTTGGGAGATGGATCTTTGTGGCTAAAGAAATAAACTCTACTTGTAAATAGACTCCGTAAACTGCTTGGGGATTTTATGAAACCTTGCTGGATAACCCAAAAAAGTCTATGAACCATATTGAGGGATTCTTCAAGATGCTGGGGAGATGATTGAAGACTCTTTCTCTGTAGGGGATATCAGAACCTCTGACATCATTAAGCTTGCATTCTGAAGATATGGCAGTGACTTTGCAGGAGGACGTCTCTGTATTTGTATCTATTATGGGATGTATATGTGGGGATTTGCAGATGGATTTTTAGACATTGTCTTGTTTCGTAAAGCCATTAGTAACTTCCTTTCTGTTATTTATGATGGTATTTGTAAACAGTGATCACATTCAGATGCATATGTTCAAAAATAATCACTAGACGTTTTTGCAAAACAAAACATAAAAATAAAATAAATCGTTTTGAACTTTCAAAATATGATTTGGTATTGATTTGAAGCAGTCTGCCTATAACATGCATTTTTGTACAAAGAGACATCCATCCTAGTAAGAGAATTTCGTCGTGAGAATGAAAACTATACAAAGTAGTATACAAATAGAAACAACTATGTGAAATGATCCCATTGGGTTCCCATTCTGCTATTTCCTTTATATCTTTGAGCGTCTCATCTCTTTGCTGCTTGTCCGAAGCTGATTGGATTGATTAGTACCATTTGAATTTGACAGTTGTTACCGAAGTCTGTCTTGATGTGATCCAACTGGACATAGTTGTACGCTTTTAATCCCTAACTTTTTCCTGGACCGCCCTTTCGGGTTTTCAGCCCACCGAGATACCCTTTTTTGCTCAAGCCACCTTTTCAGGTTTTCGACTTTCCGGTTGTACAGATATATATATATATATATATATATATATATATATATATATATATATATATATATATATATATATATATATCCCTAACTTTTGCTCGAACCCTTTTGGTTCGCCAGGATGCCCTTATTTTTTCCTAGGCCAGTCAACCTTGCGGGTCATTGTTCATGCGTAGTATCTTTTAATTATGTTCGCGTTTACAAGGTGAAGAAGGTCGTCACCATCCATAGTAGTTAAGATCATGGATCCACCAGAAAATACGTTCTTGATCATAAATGGTCCTTTGTACGTAGGAGTCCACTTGCCCCTGGGATCACCTTGTGGCAGGATGATGCGCTTGATTACTAGGTCACCAACCTGATATGCCTGATGTCTGACCTTCTTTTTAAAAGCTTTGATCATACGTTTCTGTTATGGTACATTTGACCATGACAAACATTCGCGAGCCTCTTCTCATCAATCAGGTTCAATTGGTCAAGTCGGGTATGAACCCATTCGTCAACCAGGTTCAATTGGTCAAGTCTGGACTTCGATGGGTAAGATAACTTCTATACTATATACTAGAGAGAAAGGAGTTTACACTGTTGACGTGCGTGCTGAGGTACGGTGTTGTACCCCAAAATTTTCCCTCCCATATTTCTCAAAAAAACATTTCAAGAAAAATCCTCAAGATGCTCAAGGAAGTCCAAGGGTTGACCAGACAAGCTCTCTCCTAAGGCAGTCTACCTCAAATTAGGGTTTCATGTTGCATCAAGATACTTGAGTCCAAGGGATCCCAAATGCTCACCATTGTCCTAATATGTTCTAAAGATCATCCATGTCAAGTTTCAAGCCTTGCAGAAGAAGTTTGCTCAGTCAATTGCTCAAAGGCCTGAAAATCGACTGTGCTAGGGCAAAAGTCAATTGTGGCCTACATACAGTCAAACTTCAATATTTTTGGTCAACATCATCATTTTGAAGTACCATTCATCATTTGATCAAGGGTTGATCATTATTCATCAAGGGTTGCTCATAATTCATCAAGAACCAAAAGTTGCTAAATTAGGGTTTTGTAGGAAAAGTCAACTTAACTTTGACAAAGCATAACTTTCTCATACTTTATGATAAATGACCCATCCAAATCTCATTTTGAAGAGGATGTAATTCCCTACAATTCATATTCATCTCCCAAGTTCAAAATATGCACTCACAAGAAGTTATGAATTTTGACATTATAGGTCATTTTCAAAAGTCAACAAAAATACCTTTTTTGTCAAAGCTTCATACATGAACATGGAATACCAAATTGAGATGAGACCAAAATGGTTGCTTATAGGACATCTCAAGATTTCTAAAAAGTCCAAGAACACCTTCAAAGAGTCAAAATTGAGGAAGTTATGCATTGGTGAAGTTGACCCTTTTTGCAAAATTGTCAAAAGTCAACTATGCCTCAAATTACAATTTTTGCCAAATGGCACCAATCTTTTGCACTTGTTTTGAGTTGGTAGCATGGTCCATGAGTCCTAGCCCTTTCCACTTGTAATTATCTTATTTTTATTATTTATGTTGATTTTTATTTGAATTAAATCAATTTTAATCAAAACAAATCATGGAAAAATCTAAAACATTGAAATCTCAAGATCTTGTACATGTTTCAGGTCCTATATCCAGCTAGCATAATATTGAATTCGTGTAAAGCCTTGGTGTGCACAAAAAGATTGATTTTGGCCTATTTTTGGATAGATATTCAAAGTAATCAAATCAAGATCAAAATCAATGATGGAGGAAGATTGAGATCAGTTACAGGCATTTTCAAGATCCTCTAGCCATCCCAATCACTTCCTGGGATCACATGGAACCTATACCAATCAAGAACAAGCAATTTCAGACGCCAAAACCCACTGTAAGTCAACCACGACTTTGACTTTTTCTTGAATTCTAATTGCATCATTCCAACACTTATAGCATGAAATAATTATAGATTCTTACTCCCTGAAGCATTTGCAAGCTTTCTGTAACATTTAATTTCATTTTCATGAACTGTATTAGAGTTTGCCATAGTTAGGGTTTGTAGCTTCAATTTGGGATCTTTGTGTAAAGGTGAAATTGGGCCATGAAAGGGGAACCATCGTGCTCAACAGGTCCAAACGAATCCATCCATGGCCTTAGTTTTTATTTATCACCTGTATCTATGGACAAACGTCCATAGGTAAAAGTCTGTGACTTTTACCAACAGTGCAAGGAGGAAGATGACTAGCGTGGAAGCCTCTCATTTGCTGATTTGAATTTTGGCGCTTTCTCTCTCCACTAACGCCCATTATTATATATTACTTAATATTATTATTTTATGTACAATAAAAGCTTGAAGCGCAGTTGGTAGTGGAGTAGTTGGGAAATGCCTTGGGGCCTGGGTTTGAATCCCAGGTCCCCCAATTCTTGCATATTATTTTTCTTTCAGTGATCTAGTGCGCACACAGGGCCAAGGACCACCATAGTCCATCATCATCCCATCAGCCAAGTGTCAAGAGGCCAAATCTGATGGCCATCAGGTGAGGATCCATCAAAGGCGTTGGTCAAAGCAATGCACTGGATCCAGCAAGTCAACATGGACTACTTTCTTCTTGGGCCAGAAAAGTGCTATCCACACCCCCAAAATTGCTGGTTTCAGGCCCAAATTCCTTCCTCTTTTCATTTATATTTTATTTAATTAATTTAGTTTATTTATTTTACTAACACAAATTTATTTTTCTTTTATAAAAAAAAATCACATAAAATCAACTTTTCACCAAATTAGGTTTAGATTTTATTTTTTATCAAAAAATTAATTAATTTAATTAGGTTATTTAATTTTAGGTAACTTTAATTATTTTGTAAATAATTAAAATTAATTAGAACAATTAGGGTTTTAATTTAATTCTATTTTCTTTTTCTTAAAATAATAAAACACAAAAATAAGCCATTTATTTTCATTAATTAATTTAATTAGCTAATTAATTTTGTATTTCAATTAAAAAACAAATTCTTTTTCTTACAAAAAACAATTAAAAACAACAAAAACAATTTTTCTTTCGATTAGGATTAGAAAGGGGTCAAAACCCTAATTCTTTCTCGTTCTTAATTTCATCGCGCACGCTTTGTTATTTATTTTTACCATATTAATGTAATTGCTCACAAGTTGTAATAGCTTAATTAGGACCTTTTACTTTCATTTATCATTTTTTTCAAGGGTTTGTTTTTGGCTATGTAAATACCCGAAGCCTTGTAATAGCGTAGTTTATTTTCGGTATTTTAAATTCCGCAAATATTAAATTGTTAGATGTATGATATTAGGGATGCATGACAAGAATGTATGTAAACCTTTAAACAGTTAGCAAACCCTAAATGTGCAAAGATAATAAACTTGAAATTGAATCACTCGCACATGCGCACTCCTAGGGTATACTCCCACTTCGGTTGCCTTTGGTAAACGATCATTAAGTATAGGATATTTTAGTGGTCGCTCTCTTGTATAAATAAAGATCAAAGTCCCGTTCGGAAAAGTTGCCTCGGAATGGTTGCCTCGGAATTGTTGCCTCGAATAATTGATCTAAGACATTAGGGTTACTACTAAGACGTCCTAACATTGCTTTAGTGACCGTACATCCCTTTTGAATTGACCCTCAAAACTCCGACGGCGGTGCTACCTACTCACTAATAGTGGGATAGCGCTGTCTAAAAGAAACGAACATAGAATAATTCCTTTTTCGAGTAGGTAGATTAGCTCTTAAGTACTTGCTCAATCCAAACAAACTTTTTCACACATACACTCCTTTTCAAACAAAGTTTTCAAAAACACTTCGTAACACTCTTGAAGACAGAAGTAAGGGTTAAATCAAAGTCAAAACAAAAACTTTTCAAATCACACAAACACACAAAGAAGCAATTTTGAAAATGATGAGCAAGTACCTAAGAGCCCGTGGAAAACCACGGATAAAAAGGGTGCTAATACCTTCCCTTTCTATAATCTACCCCCCGTACTCAGGAAATCTCAAAAAAGGAATTTTTCTGTGCTTTTTTCCATTCCTTGTTGGATAAAATAAAAGTCAGTGGCGACTCTTGCTTACCGCGACATTTTGCGAACACAAACACAAAATGCAAACCAGTATTCCTAAAAAATAGTCCCGGTTCTGGCCACCGTATCACAGAACTGGCGACTCTGCTAGGGAGTTAATAAGTGGGGTATACCTTAGGATTTGTTCATCATATTGCTTCTATTGTTTTATTTGATTGCTTTATCTTTGTGGATTTTTGTATCGGAGTTACTATAGATCCTAACCCGGATCTGGGGGACACCTGTTAGGTAAGTAGCAATAAATTGTGAGGGAACTATACGACATAGACCGATACAGTTGAAGCAGTAGCTACGTTGATGTGGCACATTAGTTGGTACCGGTATCCCTTGTGGAGGAACAAGGAGAATACGGGGCTGCTATATGGGTCGTTAAGCATAAACTGACCATAGAACCTATAATTGACCAACTTGGCCATAGGAAGTAGTGAGATAGCCGGTCTCGGTGTAGAGCTGAGAACTGGTTGATACTAGATACTACACTCATTGCGACCATACTCTCGAGATAGTTCCGGCCGCAAGAAAAGATTGCGTGAGCTGAAACCATGACCGATGGAGGATGGTCAGTGATATTGAGAACCTCTAGAACCCGGTTACTATTATTAGGACAGGTTGAACCAACTGAACTTCAAGAGGGTATTACTTAGACTCCATGCAAGCCTAAACTTAAAGGCTATTGTGTGACTTGTTTGCCTTTACCATGTTTGTTACCTACTATACCTGTTGTGTGTTTTATCATGACATCATGCATCATGACATAGCATGCATATTTCATTAGAACTAACCATTTCAAAGACCGAGGGGATTCATCTTTGTTCTGTTTTGTAGATTATGGCTTCTATGCACATAAATACCATTCGAGTCAACTTCGTGCAAATCCCTGCTCAACTCAGAGAGTTAATTTCAAAAGTTCCTGATACTTCTTATTTTGTTAGAAGACATAGTCATCTCCTTAGCCTGGTCACTTCAAAGTTCGATGAGCAAATGATGAGTGTGATGTTCCAGTTCTTTGATCCATTACATCATTGTTTCACCTTCCCGGATTATCAACTAGTCCCTACTTTGGAGGAGTTTTCTGACTTGCTAGGCATCTCCATTCTAGAGAAGACACCCTTTACAGGTTTGGAGGAGGTTCCTAGACCTGAGGATATTGCTCCAGCCTTACATCTAAAAAGGGCTGAGGTAGTATCTAACTGGGAGACACGGAGCGGGGTTAAAGGTTTCTTGGCTAAGTTTTTGATCGATCAAGCTCAACAGTTCTGGGATAACTTGGACTTTCAAGCATTTGAAGACATCTTGGCCCTCCTCATCTACGGCTTGGTTCTTTTCCTGAATCCAGATTCCTTCATAGATGTGCACGCAATTAAGATCTTCATGTCTTGTAACCCGGTGCCTACTCTCTTGGGTGATATTTTGCATGCTCTCTATACCCGTACTGTGCGAAGGAGGCGGACCCTCATGTGTTGAACGTCGTTGTTGGCGAGGTGGTTTATTTCGCACCTCCCCAAGTCTGTATTAAAGAATGAGGAAGGTGTAGGTTGGGCTTACAGAGTCATGTCCCTTGCCCATACGGACATCCTTTGGAGTTCTAAGGATATGGAAAAGGTAGTTGTCATTGATCGATGTGGGGAATACCCTAATGTTCCATTGTTTGGAATTAGAGGGTGAATAACCTACAGTCCTTGTTTGGATTTACGACAATTTGGACGCGCTCGGCGAGACGGTCCCCATGAGCTGCTTCTTACTGACATTGTCTTTGACCATAAGGGGGACGTTAATGAGCATCGCCGAAGGTTTATACGAGCCTGAGGCAGGGTGAACAGGTATGACCCACATGAGCTAGGACTGAAGACTTCTCTCCCGATGCAACCTTATCTCCAGTGGGTTCGAGCCCGTGCTCAAAAGCTGGGGATGCCATATGAAGCTGTTTTGCCGGTGATTGTAGAGCATACTAATTAAGAAGGGGTTCCTTATACAATCCTTCATCCCTATATGCCTACTGATCTGGGGGCATTAATGAGATCTTGGATCCAGCTAAAGTAAGAAAGGGATACCTACCGAGAGAAGTATCATGAGCAGGAGAGGAAGATCTTGAGACTTACGGGGCAGCTTGAGAATGAAAGGACAATCAACGATTATGTCAGCACGAAGGGAAAACGACCATGGTACTTCTGATGTCTTTTATTATTTCTAGTTTTGATTTGCTTTTCAGTTTATTTCTTTTGTAACGCCTTGAAGGCATTGTTAAACATTGTTACAAGTTTGAATCTAATAAAGTTTGTTTATTTCTTTGTTTTACAAATTTGAATCTCCCAAAGTCTTTGAAATCATTTCATACGCATTTCATCATCATGCACCTCATTACAGGTACCGTTACAGGTTTCTCATCTTCTTCGCTGTTTATTTCAGCATAAAATGTCTTCTGAAACACCTACTGATCAAGCCATCAAAGCTCTTCAGGCTCAAAATGCTCAGTTTCAGGAGATGTTCTTGAATTTGGTCAAAGGACAACAAGATTTGAAGACTCTCATCTTGAAGGATAAGAAGAAGAAGAAGAAGAAGAAGAGGGTGGTTCTGCTGAATATGGGTCACAGATTCGGCAACAATGTGCGACAGGAAGCTGATCTGTCTCATTCATCTGGAGGAGGAGAGAATCAAGAGGGTCCTAGCCCTGTGGTCTCTGATAATTACACTGATTTTGATGAAGAACAGTATCCTCCTGTTGAGGATAGGTATAAGCAACTCGAAGACCGGCTCAGTGCAATGGAAATTCAGAAGACACCTGGGTTGGACTTCGAAGATCTGGGATTGGCATCTGGGGTGGTGATCCTACACAAGTTTAAAGCTCCTGTCTTTGCTAAGTATGATGGAGTCTCTTATCCAAAGGTTCATCTCCGCTCATACGTCAGAAAAATTCAACCTTATATTGCTGATAGAAACCTGTGGGTTCATTTCTTTCAAGATAGTCTGTCAGGGACTCAACTTGAATGGTTCTATCAATTGAAAGAAGCTAATGTCCACAACTGGGAAGACCTTGCTGCTGCTTTTTACAAGCAATACCAGTATAACGCCGACCTTGCTCCCACGCATACTCAACTTCAGGGTATGTCTATGGGTACAGGCGAAGGCTTTAAGAACTATGCTCAGAAGTGGAGAGATTTGGCTGGAAGAGTCCAACCCCCTCTGTCTGATAGGGAGTTGGTGGATATGTTTCTGGGGACTTTGTCTGGTCCATACTTCAATCATTTGATCGGTAGTTCATCCTCTGGGTTCACTGAATTGATCATGACTGGGGAGAGGGTAGAAGCTGGTATCAGAAGTGGCAAGATACAGAAAGGTGCTTCATCAAGTACAGAAAAGAAGCCTTTCAAGAAGGAATCTAGTGCAATTTACAGATCGAGGAGCCAAAACCGACCTGAACACCGCCAAATAGTGAATGTGGTGGTAATATCAAGACTCACTGTTACCCCACAGCGCAACAATCAGCAAAGAGTAGAGAGGCCACAAAGATAGTATACTCGGCTCAGTATGACCTTATCTCAAATTTTACCGCAATTGTTGAAGACTAACATGATAACTCTGAGGGAGGCCCCGAAGAATCCCAGTACTACATCACCGCTGTACAATCCAAACGCCCGCTGCGCCTATCACTCTGATAGCCCGGGTCATGATACGAACAATTACTGGGCCTTGAGGAATAAGGTGCAAGATATGATTGAAGCTAAAGAAACTGAGTTCGACACTCCAGAGAAACCCAATGTCATAACTACTCCTATGCCTTAGCATGATCAGGGAGTGAATGCAATTGAGGATGATGAAGAAGAGTCAGATATTGACAGCTGGATTTAGCCGACTACCAACGGTGGCTCGAACAATTGGACGGCGAAGGACTTCATGCCCGTTTCTTTTATTACACAGTAATAGACTTTTGTTTTGAGACTTGTAACATACAATTTAAAACTTTACGGCCCAGTGCCTTGCCCGAGGCACCTTGGCTTTGTTTTTGAGGGCTTATTATTTGTCATCTCCATATATCATCAATAAAGCATTGGACGTTTTCTTGCATTACAAATTTTGCGCTCCTTGTTTTTCCTTTCTATCTTGCACTTTATCAAAACAACTATTTGTCTTACATACACTCACATATCAAAATACAGGTCCACATCCACTCTGGATCCCACTGATAACGACTCTGCTACTGCCAGTTATGACTTCGAAAATCTGATCAACCAAGCTGAGGACGAAGGTGAGGATGATTGTGAAGTTCCTGGGGAACTTGCTAGATTGTTACTTCAGGAAGAGAGGGCCATACAGCCCCATGAAGAGCCAGCGGAATCAGTAAATCTGGGTACGGAGGAAGACAAGAAAGTGGTCAAGATCGGTTCAAATCTGGAGCCTAGTGTTAAGAAACGGTTGATACAGATGCTACGTGACTATGTTGAGATCTTTTCTTGGTCTTATGAAGATATGTCTGGGTTGGATACTGATATCGTGGTACACCGCTTGCCAACCAAAGAAGACTGTCCTCCAATGAAATATAAATTTCGTCGCATGCGCCCAGAGATGTCTGAGAAAATCAAAGCTGAGGTCATGAAACAGTTTGACGTCGGTTTTCTAGCAGTTACTTCTTACCCGCAGTGGGTTGCCAACATGGTTCCAGTGCCGAAAAAAGATGGTAAGGTACGGATGTATGTTGACTATAGGGATCTGAACAGGGCAAGCCCCAAGGATGATTTCCCTCTGCCTCACATCGATGTTTTGGTCGACAACACCGCACAGCATAAGGTCTTCTCCTTTATGGATGGTTTTTCGGTTACAATCAGATTAAGATGGCTCCCGAAGACATGGAGAAGACAACCTTTGTTACACATTGGGGTACCTTTTGCTATAAAGTCATGCCATTCGGATTGAAGAATGCTGGGGCAACTTATCAGCGTGCCATGGTCGCTTTGTTCCACGACATGATTCATCATGAGATTAAGGTTTACGTTGATGACATGATTGCAAGGTCCCAGACTGAAGAATAACATCTTGACCATCTTCAGAAGCTATTCGACAGGTTGAAGATGTACAAGCTGAGCTTAAACCCGAACAAGTGCACCTTCGGAGTGAGGTATGGTAAGCTGCTGGGTTTCGTTGTTAGTGATAAAGGTATTTAAGTGGATCCCGCAAAGGTGAAGGCCATACAGGAAATTCCAGCTCCCCAAACAGAAAAAGAAGTCAGAGGCTTTTTGGGACGTCTGAACTATATTGCCCGATTCATTTCACATTTGACTGCTACTTGTGAGCCAATCTTCAAGTTACTGAAGAAAGATCAAGTGGTAAGGTGGAATGATGAATGTCAGGCCGCTTTCGAAAGGATAAAGGAATATCTCCAAGAGCCACCTATTCTGATTCCTCCAGTTGAAGGAAGACCTTTCATCTTATACTTGACAATACTGGATAATTCAATGGGGTGCGTGCTGGGGCAGTATGACGAGTCTGGCCAAAAAGAGCATGCTATTTACTACCTTAGCAAAAAGTTTACCGACTGCGAGACCCGATACTCGTTTCTTGAGAAAACTTAATGCGCTTTGGCATGGGCTGCTCGCCGGCTGAGACAGTATATGCTGACTCACACTACCCTATTGATATCAAAAATGGATCCAATCAAGTATATTTTCGAGAAGCCTGCCTTGTCAGGAAGAATAACGAGATGGCAGATGATCTTGACTGAGTATGACATCCAATACACAACCCAAAAAAAAAAACAATCAAGGGGAGTGTGTTGGCGGATCATTTGGCACATCAGGCCGTGGATGATTACTAATCCATGAATTTCGGGATCCCGGATAAGAACATCAAGAAAATTGTGCAGAAGATGACGGTGACATACAAAGACTGGCATGAGATGTTACCATTCGCTCTTCACCGGTACCCTACCTCAGCACAGACGTCAACAGGGGCAACCCCTTATTCCTTGGTATATGGAATGGAGGCAGTCTTGCCCATTGAAGTTCAGATACCCTCTCTTTGGATTATGAAGGATGCAGGTCCGAGCAAAGACGATTGGATCCAGACCCGGCTTGATCAACTGAACTTAATCGACGAAAAGAGACTTAATGCTATTTGTTATGGTCAGACGTATCAAAAACGGATGATCAAGGATTTTAACAAGAAAGTTATACGACAAGAATATCAAGTCGGGGATCTAGTGATCAAACGCATCATACTTCCACAAGGTGATCCCAGGGGCAAATGGACTCCTACGTACGAAGGGCCATTTGTGGTTAAGAACATTTTCTCAGGAGGGGCTATGATTCTAACCACCATGGATGGTGACGACCTTCCTCACCCCGTCAATGCAGACATAGTGAAAAAATACTACGCATAATCAAAGACCCGCTAGGTCGACTGGCTTAGGAAAAAATAAGGGCTTCCCGGCGAACCAAAAGGGTTCGGGAAAAAGTAAGGGATGAAAATGAAAAAATCTGTACACCCGGCAAGTCAAAAACCTGAAAAGGCGGCTTGGGCAAAAAAGGGTATCCCGGTGGATCAAAAACCCAAAAGGGAGGTCCAGGAAAAAATTAGGGATCAAAGCGTAACACTATGTCTCATCGGATTATCTTGCAACCAGACTTCGGTATCGACTATCAGGCTCGGACGGCGCCAATCAAATCTACCTTCAACTGAGTAGCAAAGTGATGAGACGCTCGAAGATATAAAGGCAATAGCAGAGTTGGAACCCAGTGGGATTGTTCACATAGTTGTTTTTCTTTGTTTCTACACATTGTATAAAATCTATCTTTCGGTGGCGTTCTCTTACTAGGACGTCAGCCTCTTGTATAAAAAACGCCTATTTACAGGCCAACTTCCAAATCAATACAGTTCATTTTCACAAAGAAATTTCAATTTTTTTTTCCTTTTTCTATTTTGTTTTGCAAAGAACGTCCAATGTTCATTTTTGATATATGCATTTGACAATAATTGCTGCTCATAAATATTTACGTGCGAAACAAAAGACGATTACTCATAATTTCATAAACAAGGGCAAACAAGAAATGTCTGAGCCTTACAGTTGCTCTATTCATCAGGTACAGGGATAGACCTAGCTGAAGAATATGACTAAAAATGCATACACTCCCCGCAGAGTAGGAAGTACCCGAATACAGTATTATCAACTCTCCCCAGCTGAGGTTCACAACCGCGAATGAGTCGGTAAGATTCTCCCCAAGCAGAGTTTATCTATCACCAGCACTTGAAGATTATCCCCAGTAGAGTCTAGAAGATTATCCCCAGTGGAGTTTATTTCTTCCACAAACAAGAAATTTTATCCCCGACAGAGTTTACCATTGCCAGCATCGGTAATTCATCCCCAGCTGAGGTTATTTCTCTAAATCAGCAAATCCTCAGCAGAGCATCTCTTCCACACAGAGTCATTCTCTCACCAATGTATTCTCTAGCAGGATTATTCTCCCAATAATCTTCGGTCGTTATCCCCAGCGAGCGAAAACTCTTTTTCTCCAGCAGCAATCCGGGATTTATTTTCCCCAACTAAAGAGTATCATAAAAACGTTATACATCCATACATCAGGACATGCATACACATCATAAAAACAATCTCATTTATTTTGAGAACGTCATTGCCTGATACATATCATGTATTACATACGACTAACCTTTACCTTTCAGGAAAGATACAATCAAATTCTCACAAAGTTCAAGCTATGAAGCCCGAATACGACCGGATAGTATCTTGATTACTCCATCATATTGTGAATCCCGGAGAACGACCGGATAACAGTATCAGAATATCGCGAATCCTGGACTACGACCAGATAGTGGTATCTCTTAAAAACAAGCTATGAAGCCCGGATTCGACTGGATAATATTTAATCCCCAGCAAGCCGTGAAGCCCGGATTACAATCGGATAACAGCTCAGCAAGTTACCATGAAGCTTGGATTCGACCAGATAGTGGTATATCATAAACACAAGCCGTGAAGCCCGGATTACGACCGGATAATAGCTCAGCAAATTATTGTGAAGCCTGGATTACGACCAGATAGCAATACAAGACCATGAAGCCTGGATTACGACCAGATAATGGTAGAAGACGTTGTGAAGCATGGATTACGACCAGATAGCAGCCAAGTACTATGAAGCCTGGAGTCGACCAGATAGTGGTATATCTTTAATGCAAGTTATGAAGCCCGGATTCGACCGAATAGTATCTTGATTTCTCCAAACACCATGAAGCCTGGATTCGACCAGATAATGGTATGAGACATCGTGAAGCCTGGATTATGACCAGATAGCGGTAAAAGACACTGAAGTCTGAATTACAACCAGATAACAGTAAGGGACACTATGAAGCTTGGATTTCGATCAAATAGCAGTTTACCCGACCAATTACTATGAAGCCAAGATTCGACCAGATATTAGTAGGCCCAACAGTCAAATGGAAAGCCCGGATGCGACCGGATAACCACTTGATTTCTTCTGAAGCCTGGATTACGACCAAATAAGAAGTAAGGTATTGTGAAGCCTGGATTACGACCAAATAGCAATATAGAACGCCATGAAGCCTAGATTCGACCGGATAATGGTATAACACATCGTGAAGCCTGGATTACGACCAAATAGCGGTACAAGACATTACGGAGCTTGGATTTAGACCAAAAAAGCAATTTTACATGGACAATTACTAAGAAGCCCGGAGTCGACCGGATATTGGTATGCCCTAAATTCAAGTTGAAGCCCGGATGCGACCAGATAACAACTTAATTCCTTCTGAAGCCTGGATTACGACCAGATAAGAATCGAGAAATTGCGAAGCCTTGATTACGACCGGATAGCAAGTTTAGTCTCATCTCCCCAGTAAGACACTGTGAAGCCTGGATTACGACCAGATAGTATTCGATCTTATCACTATGAAGCCTGGATCACAACCAGATAATAGTTCATTTTCACCTCTTCGACCAAGAGACGATTCCCCGGTAGAATAACGGACGACCGAAGTTCCTAAAATTCAACCTTTCTCAAAACAGAGATGATTCCCCAGTAGAATAACGGAAGAACGAAGCTCCTAAAATTCTATTTCTCCCAAGACAAAGAACAACATTCCCCAGCGGAATCTTCCTCAACAACAAGTATACAAGCTCTCGCTAAGGAATCTCTCAAGCGATCGACACTTCTTCGGATGGCATCTTTAAGCCCATCTTCCCGTCATCAATTTCCAAATTGAATCCGTAAGCCCATTCCCGACATCACAAGACAAATACCACTTCATGCGAGTGCAAATTTCTGGGCACTCTAGTGTTCAATCATCTTCAACCCTCGGATCACGAAAGGCAGATAGCCAATCTACATCCTCAGGTTCAAGGAGATTGAACAGGGGAAGCAGTTGTACCCTAAAATTTTCCCTCCTATATTTCTCAAAAAAACATTTCAAGAAAAATCCTCAAGATGCTCAAGGAAGTCCAAGGGTTGACCAGACAAGCTCTCTCCTAAGGCAGTCTACCTCAAATTAGGGTTTCATGTTGCATCAAGATACTTGAGTCCAAAGGGATCACAAATGCTCACCATTGTCCTAATATGTTCTCAAGATCATCCATGTCAAGTTTCAAGCCTTGCAGAGGAAGTTTGCTCAGTCAATTACTCAAAGGCCTGAAAATCGACTATGCTAGGGCAAAAGTCAATTGTGGCCTACATACAGTCAAACTTCAAGATTTTTGGTAAACATCCTCATTTTGAAGTACCATTCATAATTTAATCAAGGGTTGATCAATATTCATCAAGGGTTGCTCATAATTCATCAAGAACCAAAAGTTGCTAAATTAGGGTTTGGTAGGAAAAGTCAACTCAACTTTGACCAAGCATAACTTTCACATACTTTATGAGAAATGACCCATCCAAAGCTCATTTTGAATAGGCTTCAATTCCCTACAATTCATATTCATCTCCCAAGTTCAAAATATGAACTCACAAGAAGTTATGAATTTTGACATTATAGGTCATTTTGAAAAGTCAACAAAAATACTTTTTTTGTCAAAGCTTCATACATGAACATGGAATACTAAATTGAGATGAGAGCAAAAATGTTTCTTATAGTATATCTCAAGCTTTCTAAAAAGTCCAAGAAAACCTTCAAAGAGTCAAAATTGAGGAAGTTATGCATTGGTGAAGTTGACCCTTTTTGCAAAATTGTCAAAAGTCAACTATGCCTCAAATTGCAATTTTTGCCATATGGTCCCAATATTTTATACTTGTTTTGAGTTGGTAGCATGGTCCACGAGTCCTAGCCCTTGCAACTTGTCATTATCTTATTTTTATTATTTATTTTGATTTTCATTTGAATTAAATCAATTTTAATCAAAACAAATCATGGAAAAATCTAAAACATTGAAATCTCAAGATCTTGTACATGTTTCAGGTCCTATATCCAGCTAGCATAAGATTGAATTCGTGTAAAGCCTTGGTGTGCACAAAAAGATTGATTTTGGCTTATATTTGGAAAGATGTTCAAAGGAATCAAATCAAGATCAAAAGAAATGATGGAGGAAGATTGAGATTAATTACAGGCATTTTTAAGATCCTCTAGCCATCCCAATCGCTTCCTGGGATCATAAGGAACCTATACCAATCAAGAACAAGCAATTTCAGATGCCAAAACCCACTGTAAGTCAGCCACGACATTGACTTTTTCTTGAATTCGAATTGCATCATTCCAACACTTATAGCATGAAATAATTATAGATTCTTACTCCCTGAAGCATTTGCAAGCTTTCTGTAACATTTAATTTCGTTTTCATGAACTGTATTAGAGTTTTCCATAGTTAGGGTTTGTAGCTTCGATTTGGGATCTTTGTGTACAGGTGAAATTGGGCCATGAAAGGGGCACCATCATGCCCAGCAGGTCAAGACGAATCCATCCATGGCCTTAGTTTTTATTTATCATGCTTGTATTGGAATTTGAGAATTGCAGGACCTGTATCTATGGACAAATGTCCGTAGGTAAAAGTATGTGACTTTTACCAACAGTGCAAGGAGGAAGACGACTAGCGTGGCAGCCTCTCATTCTCTTATTTGAATTTTGGCGCTTTCTCTCTCCACTAACGCCCATTATTATATATTACTTATTATTATTATTTTATGTACAACAAAAGCTTCGAGCGCAGCTGGTAGTGGAGTAGTTGGGAAATGCCTTGGGGCTTGGGTTCGAATCCCAGGTCTCCTAATTCTTGCATATTATTTTTCTTTCAGGGATCCAGTGCGCACACAGGGCCAAGGACCACCATAATCCATCATCATCCCATCAGCCAAGTGTCAAGAGGCCAGATCTGATGGCCATCGGGTGAGGATCCATCAAAGGCGTTGGTCAAAGCAATGCACTAGATCCAGCTGTAGCGGTGAAAATCGGAGATCAAGCTATTAATTAACTTGACTCACAAAAGCAAGAGTCGCCACCGCGCTTTATTATTTCCAAGGGAAAAGGGAAAAGAGCGAAATAAAACCCTAAAGTATGCAATGTAAATTAATATTTAAAAGTAATGAAAATACAATGCGTTTTTGAAAGAGATCGAGAGTTCGGGGGTTGGTTATACAATGGGAAGGTATTAGCACCCAATGCATCTGCGGTACTCCACAGGAACCTTTTGAAATATCTGTTTTTTGGTTTAAAATTGTTTGTTTGATTAAAATGATTCGTTTGGCTAAAAGATGGGTATGGACGAGATTTTTGAAGATACGGCGACCTAGTGTCGAAGTTTTGACTTAAAAGGTGTAAGTTTGAAAATGGAGTCTTTTGGGAAAATTATCTTAAGTTTGGAAAAATAGTAAACAAGCAAAAAATGAATGAGGCTATTCGCACGATTGTAGAAGATGTTTGATGACGTGAAGTCAACAAATTTAATTCTTTCCCTTGGAGTTAGCAAAATAAAATGAACATCAAAATATAAACATTCAGAAGTTCACAAGAAAATAAATCTGACAAAAACAAATTAATGATCAAGAGGCACTGAGAAATTGAAATGACAAAGATATTTAAATAAATAAAGTAAAAGAGAATATAACTAATTATCTAAAGAAGTTATTTAAACTATATTAAAAATTTAAGATTACTTACTAAAAAATTCTAAACTAACTACAAATTCTGAGGTTGCAAAAAATAGTTCTAAAATTACTAAATTAAATCTAAGCTAAATTAAATATTTTAAAATTAGTAAATTAAATCTAAACTAAATAAAATTCTAAAGTTTACTAAGTCAAAAACAAAAACAAATAAAATTCTAAAGTTTACTAAGTCAAAAACTAAAATAAAACTCTAAAATTTACTAAGTCAAATCTAAATGAAATAAAATCCTAAAGTTACTAAACTAAAGCTAAAACAAAAAGTTATAAAATAAATCTAAATTAATACTAAACTAAATTAATTCTAAACTAAAGATTAAAATTCTAAGACTAAATTAAAATTCTAAAGTTATTAAGTTAAATCTAAAATAACTAAAAAAAAATAATTCTAAAGTTACTAAAATAATCCTAAATGAACTTAAAATTACTAAAATAATTCTAAACTAAAATTATTAAAATTTGTTTAAGCTATATGTTTCTTTCTAAGAAACTAACTAACCTAATTTACATAAATTTAACTAAGGAAATAAAACTAAAATAAATAGCATGAAATTGTACCATCTCTCCCTCTCGCCACAATGACAGCAGGTACCCACTTTTCAGCATATAAATCACGAACAAATCCTCCAAGTGCATCCGCGGCAGAAGCCAGTTCCTCTTCACTTTTTGCAACTGCATTTCCTCGTCCATCATAAGCTAGTCTCCTTTTTGCAGATACTTATCCTCTTTGCAAATTCCTCTACTGTTGCACTGTCATCAAAGCTTCCTCGTGCACACCGGTCACCAAAATAATCCATCCTTCAATGGATCTCTGAGGTCCAGGACCGCCCTCGGCGGTGAGAGTATCAAAACCAGAACCAGTGAGATGCGAGTTACGGTTAGCGGCGGAATCAGAATCCTGACGGAAACCACGGCCTTTCGTCTTCTTGGGAACGGAGAGAGTCGAAGAAGCGGTGATGGCGGATTTGAGTTTAGGATGAGGTGGGTTTATGGTGTTTGTTGGTTTACAGAGGAGATCGAGGGAGTATGAATTTGTTACAGTGAAGAGGAAGTGGGTTCGTGTGGGTATGTACGCGGAAGCTTAGCTGGTAAAAAGATGAACATATGAATGAGTGTAATGATAGTAGATGGAATCAGATGATGATGGTGAAATGGAAGGCGGTTGTTAATGGGGATGGTACGGTGGGAGCATTTGGAAATGGGTGGTTGTGTAAGGTTGTTGTGAAGGGGAAAACGGAGAGGGTGGAGGTTGTGACTCCGGCGACGGGAAGACAGTGGTGATTGGAGTTGTTTCATCAGCGACCCAGTGAGGGATCAGCACCTTCCGTGAGCAACCTCGTTAGAATGGTGCTCTGCGAAGATGCACTGGTTATTTTGATTTTCTTAGATCCATTACTTTTTGTTTGAATCCACATTTGTTGCTCTGGTTTTGCATGATTGATAGTGTTGTTGTTCACTTTTTCAATTTAATGGCAGCTTTGTAATAGTTATGAGGTATTGTGATATGGATTATTAGAGATAAGGGACTGACACATATTGTTGTATTGATTTTTGTGAAAAGTTTGGTTTGAAATGTTTACATGTTTTTTGATTTGTGAAGAGAAGGAGGCTTATGCTGATGCTGGTTTTTTTTTGAGGAAAAGTGAGGAATAGAGATATGCTGTGAAGAGTTAAAAGGAGACATAGGGAGTATTATTGTGTTTTTTGTTGATTGGAGATTGGAGAGATGATAGCAAGTGTGGAGAGAGGATGAAAAAATAAAAAAAATATGTTGCATTGGATGTATACAGGCGGGAGTTTTTGATTGTGGGGGGGAAAGATTGTGTGTATTGAAAAATAGGAGGGAGAGTTGGTTTATGGTATTGTTCTTTCTCTTTTCTAATTTATCAATCCTGCACTACCTCTTGCAACCAATTAGAAAAAAGAATAGTTTAACAAAAAAAATTAATGATTAAAAATCCCTCTAAAATAAAATGACTTAAAAACCTGAAAGTGTACAAATTAATGCAATTTAAAATATATTTTTTTGAATTTTTCTGAATAAAAAATAAAGACCCAAAGTGACCGAAAATGATAAAAAACGGACGAAAATTTATCCGAAAAAATAAAATAAACACATTAAAATAATCTACATGTCACAAAGATTAAAGAAAAAATATTCAAGAAGTCAAAAAATGAAAAATAAAATAATAATAAAAATATCAGACTAAACAGACGTTTAAGGTTAAAAACGAGACTTCGAACTGTACCGAAAAAATAAAGCGAGCATACCGTCATAATCTACGCGAAACGCAGATTCATAAAATGATCGGTAAAAAGGTGAAAACTTGAAATATTTTCTCGCTACTAATTTTCGCACATTGTTGAATCGTTTTTAACAGTTTGTCTATAAAACCAAAATATTTTTATTATTGACATATAAACAACTTGGAGCAATGCAACAAATGAGTAAATAGATAAAAATGCATGAAGCAAAATGCCGGGTATTTTACAACTGAAAGACGATGCAAACTTTGATTTAAACTGACTTTTTCTGGTCAACTTAAATACGACTAATGATGCAAAATGTGATGAATGAAGGTATTTACTAATGATCGTGACCAAATAACAAAGTATGATATGAAAGTGCGACTAAAACAATTAGGGGCGAAATTAAGGGTGTAACGGTGTGCCTTGATGAATCAGTCTTCGAGAATCCACAATCAACCGTACTTCTGGCTTGGGAGACTCAAAACCTTAATTGAGGCGCGACACCCGATGCTCTTGATTCAGACCTGTCTCTGCACATGAAGCAAAAGAAGACATGAACATACACCTTTGTAGGGATTAGAAATTAGTGATACATAGGCTAAAAATGTTCAAAACACTTGACAATCTTCGCATAGTCAAAGCTCGAAGGTGAGACGTTAAAACCGACCGTATTTCGTGACCTTGACTTATGCAAAAATAAAAATGGGATCTTAGGTCAAAAATTGGGGTACAACAGCTGCCCCTATTTAAGTTTCTTCTATCTGGAGATATGAAGATTGGGATCTTCATTTCGACGAGATTGAAGGGACTTAAATATAGAATACACAATTTTTGGCCTTAAGATATCGCGATTATGTTCATGATATGATATGAATGTAATGCTCCAAATTTTATGGGGAATGACGTCATATGAGACAGACTATGCTGGAGAAACCAAGCACACTATACAGTAATCCCACAGAGGAAGAGGTTGTAACTCCGCTGGGGAAACAAAGTCATAGACTCCAAATGAGAGACTCTTGAATGATTTACATCAGTGTTGAGACTGGAAAAGGTAATGATTTACATCAGTATGAAGACTGGAAAAAGGTAATGATTTACATCAGTACGAAGACTGGAAAAAGAAATGATTTGCATCAGCACTGTGACTGGAAAAGGAAATGATTGACATCAGCACTGTGGCTGGAAAACAAAATGATTGACATCAGCACTGTGGCTGGAGATAAACATCTCTGATTTCTGAATTTTACCAAGAACGGTAACACATTTCTTCTTTAACCAAGATATCGCTTGAAAAGGATAAAATAACAAACTTCCCCACGGGACTTTTCCGAAAGGATGTCATTTGCTGAGTAGACATTATTGTTAGGGATACACAAGCTGCTCAAATAAAGAGGCCGCCACTTGCTTCCTTTCAAAGGTGTCAATAACATACAAGCTGCTCATGAAGAGACCGCCACTTGCTGTCTTCAATGAATGTTAAAACACACAAGCTACTCATGAAGAGTCTGCCACTTGTTGCCAATAAACCACAAGCTGCTCATGAAGAGCTGCCACTTGCCATCTTCAAAGAATATTAAAACACACAAGCTACTCATGAAGAGTCTGCCACTTGTTGCTTATAACCCACAAGCTGCTCATGAAGAGCTGCCACTTGCTGTCTTCAAAGAATATCAAAGCACACAAGCTGCTCATGAAGAGTCTGCCACTTGTTGCCAATAACCCACAAGTTGCTCATAAAGAAGCTGCCACTTGCCGTTTTCAAGGGAACAATAACACACAAGTTGCTCAAATAGATAAGCTGCCACTTGCTGTCTTCCAAAAATACTAACGTACAAGCTGCTCATAAAGAGGCTGCCACTTGCCGTTTTCCGTACAAGCTGCTCATGAAGAGACCGCCACTTGCCATTTTCCGTACAAGTTGCTCATGAAGAGACCACCACTTGCCGTTTTTTCGAGGTGTCAATAATGTACAAGTTGCCTCGGGAAAAGACTGCCGCTTGCTGTTTTTCAAGAGTATCCATAACACACAAGTTGCTCATGAAGAGACCGCCGCTTGCTGTTTGTCAAGAGTATCCATAACACACAAGTTGCTCATGAAGAGACCGCCGCTTGCTGTTTGTCAAGAGTATCCATAACACACAAGTTGCCTCATGAAGAGACTGCCGCTTGCTGTTTTTCAAAGGTATCAATGACACACAAGTTGCTCGTGAAGAGACCGCCGCTTGCTGTTTTTCAAAGATAACAATAACACACAAGTTGCTCGTGAAGAGACCGCCGCTTGTTGTTTTCTCAAAGATACCCATAAAATATCATGAAGATATTGCTGGAGGTGAGAATCAATAATTTCATCGAGGATGGACAAACTGCTCATGAAGAGACCGCCATTTGTCGTAGAGAAATCAGAAATAATCAAACTGCTCAAATAAAGAGTCAGTCGCTTGTTGTCATGTCGATATTCTAGTAGAAGGTTGTGATAACACTGCTGGGGAATAAAGTTCATCTTCAATGGGGAACCATGAGTAAATCCTTCTTGAGGAGGCAAAGTATTTACATTGCAAAATAAATGCACTCTTCATCTAGGTTTCACAGCCTAGAGATATTCACAGGGTATCATTCACAAGAGACAAAGCTCAATCCAGGAATAAACTGGAGAGAAAATAGTCAAACAAGACTCCATCCAATGAGGAAACAACTCAAATGGGGATTTATCCTATCCAGAGATGGAAAAGGAAAGCTAAAGCAAGGTTCTTCCACGAGAGTTAACTCAGTGGGGAATTAGAAAAAGAGGCGTACTTTCTGCTTAAGTTGACACTCTATTTGGAAAGATCAAATACGCTATTTGAATAGACATAACCAAGGTATACGTACTCAAAGACATCAACAAATACAACTGTGCATGCATGATGCAAGTGTGAATGAATAAATGAATGTCATGTATATGCTGACAAAACAGACAGGGGAGATAGACTGAAGATGATAAGACGTCATAGTATAACTCGACACTCTGCTAATCTCAATAAGATGGGAACATTACTGGAGATAGAACACAGGCCATCATTGGAGCAAGGTCCTTTTACAAGGCTTAAATCTCTTTGGAGAGGGAGATATTTTCAGGTAGAAAACCCAAAGTCCAGTCTTCTATTGCGAACAATCCATTGAAAGGATAACAACACAAACAAAGTTTCAGCTGGAAAAAGTCATGCTTAGTTGGAGATACTGGGAACACCACCCTCTGATAATGTGTGCAAAACATATCTTGACAAATCTGGATTTCCCCTGGGATTAATTTTGGATGCCCCAAGTTTACTGCTGATAAGCTGCATGATGCACGACGATTCTTGCGAATAACTTCACTTCTAAAATGCCCCAAGCTATATGGTTGATAGGGAGAAATCGTCTCAAGAGGATTTTACAAAAGACCTGGCATTCACCATGCTCTGGTGTCTTCAAACTCTTAGAGAGATTCATCAAATCTCGACGTGATTGCCCCGGATTGACTGTAGTTGGCACAACAAAGTCATCAAATTTTGCCCCAAAAGAGTAAACAAGTTGGGAAAGCGTTAATTAGGAGAAGCAAAATGTCCGTGCTTAAGGTCTTCAGGTGACATGCCCCTGCATATGATTTTGTTCTTGAAATAGTTCGCCAATTGCTCAACATAGTTTCAGGCCTTAAAAGAATAAACTCATCACTGGTGCTTATATGAGCTTCCTTGATATCAAACAAATGTTTTACAGTTAGAAAAATTTTACAATGAGAATGAAAATTCTAATGCAACAGTTATGTAAGTCTTGAAGATTTTGAAAGATATCGCACAAATTTTGTGAGTTAAAACACCATTTATTTTTGTATAGGAAAAACATATGATACCAACATAACTATTTAGAACATTCATGGGAGTCAGGAACACTATCTCATTGAAGTATGCTTTCAAAATAACCTTGCTTCAATTAGGACTTTTGAAGGTTGTAATGTGGTCCGGTTCATGGTTTTAGAAAAAAAAAAAAAGATTTAAGGCTCAAAATATTTGGTGCCCACCCCCTTCATGATGTTCTCCAACCCTATGTTCAGTTAATTCAACATGAGTGTTCATCTCTCAAAAGGATTTTGTGACGGTCAAGGAAACGACGAGGCTTTCGGAGTAGAAACCACCCTCATGTCTTCGTGTTTGTAGTCACCAATTTGTTCTTTGCTGAGGACTTTTCTTTGCAGTCCTTTTTCTTTGCAATTTTATTTTCCCTAACTTTTGCCTGAACTAATTCTTTTGAATTGATAGTCCAGCGGGATGCCTTAATTTTGCCTAAGTCACACGTTTTTATGTCTTTTGACTTAGCAGGCTTTTTCTTTTTTCTCGATTTTTGACTTTTTGAACAAAATGTGTGACATTAGCTTGTATTTGCTTGTTGAGAGGATTGTGATTGCCTCGTTTCTTGATGAATGAGGGATAACATTGTGGTTCCACATCTTTTGGCTTCATTATACATGAAGGATAGCCCTCGTAGTTTCTCTTCAAAAAACATCTTCCTTATGAATTTTGAACACTCAGTCAGATTAACTAAAAACTACCCTGCCCCAGGTTAAAATTCAAGGTTTTTTCGTATAGAAAAGAAACTTCTACTTCAAGGCTCAAAAGGGGTTAGCAAGGGATTATCTTCCTTATATCTCCGGTGTTTAGGGATTTGAAACAATGCCTGTACATCATCAGCAAGATTTTATCCGAAAGCAAACAACCAGAGATTTTGTGTTCTTTAGATCATCATCCTCCCTTCAATCTCTGCCTAGGCAAGAGAATAGGCAACAAGTTGGTATCATAATGCAAAAAGAAATTTAAAATTTGAAAACAAATATGAGTGAAACGAATGAATTTCTTCAAGACAAACATACTCATTGTATTAAGATAATCATTCAGATGCAAACAAGTTCTTACATGCAAACAATGTTTTGATAAACAAGAAAAATTACAAAAAGCATAAATAAGTTAATAATCTGGGAAGGCTTTCCATCTGGACTTGAATTACCGAAAACATCCTTCAAAAATCAAAGTCACCATCAATCGTGTTTACTCTTCGGCACATGCTTGATTTGAACTTCAAAACCAACGTCCTTGAATGACAAGATACCACTTCTGACCAACTTCTGAACTTCAATCTTCAAAGTAAAGCAACCCTCCAAGTCATGCCCAGGAGCACTTTGATGAAAGGTACAAGCCAAATCAGCTTTGTAGTACCAATGTATCTTCTCAGGAACCTTCGGCGGAGGTCAGGTCTGAACCAAATTCCTCTGCATCAGGATAGGGAACAACTCTGTATAGGTAATTGGAATTGGATCAAACTGGGTTTTCCTATGATTAGGAACTTGCTGATTCTGTTGATGAATGGGAGAAACATGATGATTCTGACAATGATTATTTCTTCCTCTGGTTCTCTTCTTGGAAAAGTTGTTATCAAATTTCTTCACACCATTAGCTGAGCTACCATCTTCACATAAACATCCCTTCCCAACATCTTCTTCTAGACGCACTCCCACATTCACCTTGTCAGGAAAGTCACTAGGCGCATTAATCATCACCTTCTCATGAGAGAATGATTTTAGAGTTTCAGTGAAGACTTTTATCATTGCTTCCTCCCTCCTAGAAGGATTGACTTGGGAGGCAACCAAAATTTTAACCAAACCAGTTAAGTGCTCCAAACTAGCTTTCAAAATAGTCACCTCTTTGCGGAGTTCAAAAATCTCTTGTTTGATATTCTCCATTGTTCTCTTAGCGTCAATGTTGTATTGGTGAGACCAAAGGAAAAATAAGACTCGGAAAAAGACCTTTGAAAGTGAAACAAAAAATGTAGAATGATGTATGATATGCAAAAGAGAGTTTTTATTTGATTTTCAAGGAACTCAAGATATTAAGTTGTAAACATCAAAGTATGAAGATAGAAGATGAATTTTAAATTGGCTCCAAACATTGATCAAGTTATCATCAAGATCAATCATCCATTTTGGTGGATTAGGGTTTTCGCCCTATCAACACCCAAGATCCATTGAGCTTGACGAAACTTGTGATGTTTACAAAGAAAGACCTCAAAATTCCTTCAAAGTTAAGTGAAAAAGATTTTATGGATGCATGAATGCATGGCTATGCAACAACCACAAGCAAGGTCACAAATAAAGTTGAAAGGTTCAACGTCACGAGCATGGAGTCAAGGGTAAAGAACATCCCCAAGGTATGTACTAAGAGTTTAATCACACCTGTAGAACAAGGTTCTAAGAGTTCCCGAAGTCTACATTCCTCCTTCGAATATTACCAACGTCTTGATTACTCAATAATCAGCAATATTCTCAAGAGAAACTCATCCGAGCGTAGCATCGCGTAACAATTACTTCCGGATTACTCCGTTATAATCTCCGCGCTACACCTAAAAGGCCAAGATGGGTTAGGGTTCTACGGTTCCCAGCTTCTCTGGCTCCCAGGTCGAAAATAATAATGTCTTCCCGATTACTCGGTAAACAAATATTACGTTCAAAAGGGCCTTCCACTGAGTGGGGGATCTCATGCCTCCTTCTTCGGGATTACTCCCTCAAAGTTAACATGACTATACCGCCCGTCCTATTCCTAAGTGTAACTTAGTCCGGGTATAGGACTTGTCCTTTGCAAAAACTCAAATAACCACAATATATCACAATTAATCAAACAAACAAGTAATAATAACAAAAACAAATATGACAAATTAGGCTTAACCCACTTTAGGGATGGACCAGCAAGAGGTCAATCTATCCCCAGCAGAGTCGCCAATTCTGTAGCGGTGAAAATCGGAGATCAATCTATTAATTAACTTGACTCACAAAAGCAAGAGTCGCCACCGCGCTTTATTATTTCCAAGGGAAAAGGGAAAAGAGCGAAATAAAACCCTAAAGTATGCAATGTAAATTAATATTTAAAAGTAATGAAAATACAATGCGTTTTTGAAAGAGATCGAGAGTTCGGGGGTTGGTTATACAATGGGAAGGTATTAGCACCCAATGCATATGCGGTACTCCGCAGGAACCTTTTGAAATATCTGTTTTTTGGTTTAAAATTGTTTGTTTGATTAAAATGATTCGTTTGGATAAAAGATGGGTATGGACGAGATTTTTGAAGATACGGCGACCTAGTGTCGAAGTTTTGACTTAAAAGGTGTAAGTTTGAAAATGGAGTCTTTTGGGAAAATTATCTTAAGTTTGGAAAAATAGTAAACAAGCAAAAAATGAATGAGGCTATTCGCACGATTGTAGAAGATGTTTGATGACGTGAAGTCAACAAATTTAATTCTTTCCCTTGGAGTTAGCAAAATAAAATGAACATCAAAATATAAACATTCAGAAGTTCACAAGAAAATAAATCTGACAAAAACAAATTAATGATCAAGAGGCACTGAGAAATTGAAATGACAAAGATATTTAAATAAATAAAGTAAAAGAGAATATAACTAATTATCTAAAGAAGTTATTTAAACTATATTAAAAATTTAAGATTACTTACTAAAAAATTCTAAACTAACTACAAATTCTGAGGTTGCAAAAAATAGTTCTAAAATTACTAAATTAAATCTAAGCTAAATTAAATATTTTAAAATTAGTAAATTAAATCTAAACTAAATAAAATTCTAAAGTTTACTAAGTCAAAAACAAAAACAAATAAAATTCTAAAGTTTACTAAGTCAAAAACTAAAATAAAACTCTAAAATTTACTAAGTCAAATCTAAATGAAATAAAATCCTAAAGTTACTAAACTAAAGCTAAAACAAAAAGTTATAAAATAAATCTAAATTAATACTAAACTAAATTAATTCTAAACTAAAGATTAAAATTCTAAGACTAAATTAAAATTCTAAAGTTATTAAGTTAAATCTAAAATAACTAAAAAAAAATAATTCTAAAGTTACTAAAATAATCCTAAATGAACTTAAAATTACTAAAATAATTCTAAACTAAAATTATTAAAATTTGTTTAATTGAAACTATATGTTTCTTTCTAAGAAACTAACTAACCTAATTTACATAAATTTAACTAAGGAAATAAAACTAAAATAAATAGCATGAAATTGTACCATCTCTCCCTCTCGCCACAATGACAGCAGGTACCCACTTTTCAGCATATAAATCACGAACAAATCCTCCAAGTGCATCCGCGGCAGAAGCCAGTTCCTCTTCACTTTTTGCAACTGCATTTCCTCGTCCATCATAAGCTAGTCTCCTTTTTGCAGATACTTATCCTCTTTGCAAATTCCTCTACTGTTGCACTGTCATCAAAGCTTCCTCGTGCACACCGGTCACCAAAATAATCCATCCTTCAATGGATCTCTGAGGTCCAGGACCGCCCTCGGCGGTGAGAGTATCAAAACCAAAACCAGTGAGATGCGAGTTACGGTTAGCGGCGGAATCAGAATCCTAACGGAAACCACGGCCTTTCGTCTTCTTGGGAACGGAGAGAGTCGAAGAAGCGGTGATGGCGGATTTGAGTTTAGGATGAGGTGGGTTTATGGTGTTTGTTGGTTTACAGAGGAGATCGAGGGAGTATGAATTTGTTACAGTGAAGAGGAAGTGGGTTCGTGTGGGTATGTACGCGGAAGCTTAGCTGGTAGAAAGATGAACATATGAATGAGTATAATGATAGTAGATGGAATCAGATGATGATGGTGAAATGGAAGGCGGTTGTTAATGGGGATGGTACGGTGGGAGCATTTGGAAATGGGTGGTTGTGTAAGGTTGTTGTGAAGGGGAAAACGGAGAGGGTGGAGGTTGTGACTCCGGCGACGGGAAGACAGTGGTGATTGGAGTTGTTTCATCAGCGACCCAGTGAGGGATCAGCACCTTCCGTGAGCAACCTCGTTAGAATGGTGCTCTGTGAAGATGCACTGGTTGTTTTGATTTTCTTAGATCCATTACTTTTTGTTTGAATCCACATTTGTTGCTCTGGTTTTGCATGATTGATAGTGTTGTTGTTCACTTTTTCAATTTAATGGCAGCTTTGTAATAGTTATGAGGTATTGTGATATGGATTATTAGAGATAAGGGACTGACACATATTGTTGTAGTGATTTTTGTGAAAAGTTTGGTTTGAAATGTTTACATGTTTTTTGATTTGTGAAGAGAAGGAGGCTTATGCTGATGCTGGTTTTTTTTTGAGGAAAAGTGAGGAATAGAGATATGCTGTGAAGAGTTAAAAGGAGACATAGGGAGTATTATTGTGTTTTTTGTTGATTGGAGATTGGAGAGATGATAGCAAGTGTGGAGAGAGGATGAAAAAATAAAAAAAATATGTTGCATTGGATGTATACAGGCGGGAGTTTTTGATTGTGGGGGGGAAAGATTGTGTGTATTGAAAAATAGGAGGGATAGTTGGTTTATGGTATTGTTCTTTCTCTTTTCTAATTTATCAATCCTGCACTACCTCTTGCAACCAATTAGAAAAAAGAATAGTTTAACAAAAAAAATTAATGATTAAAAATCCCTCTAAAATAAAATGACTTAAAAACCTGAAAGTGTACAAATTAATGCAATTTAAAATATATTTTTTTGAATTTTTCTGAATAAAAAATAAAGATCCAAAGTGACCGAAAATGATAAAAAACGGACGAAAATTTATCCGAAAAAATAAAATGAACACATTAAAATAATCTACATGTCACAAAGATTAAAGAAAAAATATTCAAGAAGTCAAAAAATAAAAAATAAAATAATAATAAAAATATCAGACTAAACAGACGTTTAAGGTTAAAAACGAGACTTCGAACTGTACCGAAAAAATAAAGCGAGCATACCGTCATAATCTACGCGAAACGCAGATTCATAAAATGATCGGTAAAAAGGTGAAAACTTGAAATATTTTCTCGCTACTAATTTTCGCACACTGTTGAATCGTTTTTAACAGTTTGTCTATAAAACCAAAATATTTTTATTATTGACATATAAACAACTTGGAGCAATGCAACAAATGAGTAAATAGATAAAAATGCATGAAGCAAAATGCCGGGTATTTTACAACTGAAAGACGATGCAAACTTTGATTTAAACTGACTTTTTCTGGTCAACTTAAATACGACTAATGATGCAAAATGTGATGAATGAAGGTATTTACTAATGATCGTGACCAAATAACAAAGTATGATATGAAAGTGCGACTAAAACAATTAGGGGCAAAATTAAGGGTGCAACGGTGTGCCTTGATGAATCAGTCTTCGAGAATCCACAATCAACCGTACTTCTGGCTTGGGAGACTCAAAACCTTAATTGAGGCGCGACACCCGATGCTCTTGATTCAGACCTGTCTCTGCACATGAAGCAAAAGAAGACATGAACATACACCTTTGTAGGGATTAGAAATTAGTGATACATAGGCTAAAAATGTTCAAAACACTTGACAATCTTCGCATAGTCAAAGCTCGAAGGTGAGACGTTAAAACCGACCGTATTTCGTGACCTTGACTTATGCAAAAATAAAAATGGGATCTTAGGTCAAAAATTGGGGTACAACAGTTGCCCCTATTTAAGTTTCTTCTATCTGGAGATATGAAGATTGGGATCTTCATTTCGACGAGATTGAAGGGACTTAAATATAGAATACATAATTTTTGGCCTTAAGATATCGCGATTATGTTCATGATATGATATGAATGTAATGCTCCGAATTTTATGGGGAATGACGTCATATGAGACAAACTATGCTGGAGAAACCAAGCACACTATACAGTAATCCCACAGAGGAAGAGGTTGTAACTCCGCTGGGGAAACAAAGTCATAGACTCCAAATGAGAGACTCTTGAATGATTTACATCAGTGTTGAGACTGGAAAAGGTAATGATTTACATCAGTATGAAGACTGGAAAAAGGTAATGATTTACATCAGTACGAAGACTGGAAAAAGAAATGATTTGCATCAGCACTGTGACTGGAAAAGGAAATGATTGACATCAGCACTGTGGCTGGAAAACAAAATGATTGACATCAACACTGTGGCTGGAGATAAACATCTCTGATTTCTGAATTTTACCAAGAACGGTAACACATTTCTTCTTTAACCAAGATATCGCTTGAAAAGGATAAAATAATAAACTTCCCCACGGGACTTTTCCGAAAGGATGTCATTTGCTGAGTAGACATTATTGTTAGGGATACACAAGCTGCTCAAATAAAGAGGCCGCCACTTGCTTCCTTTCAAAGGTGTCAATAACATACAAGCTGCTCATGAAGAGACCGCCACTTGCTGTCTTCAATGAATGTTAAAACACACAAGCTACTCATGAAGAGTCTGCCACTTGTTGCCAATAAACCACAAGCTGCTCATGAAGAGCTGCCACTTGCCATCTTCAAAGAATATTAAAACACACAAGCTACTCATGAAGAGTCTGCCACTTGTTGCTTATAACCCACAAGCTGCTCATGAAGAGCTGCCACTTGCTGTCTTCAAAGAATATCAAAGCACACAAGCTGCTCATGAAGAGTCTGCCACTTGTTGCCAATAACCCACAAGTTGCTCATAAAGAAGCTGCCACTTGCCGTTTTCAAGGGAACAATAACACACAAGTTGCTCAAATAGATAAGCTGCCACTTGCTGTCTTCCAAAAATACTAACGTACAAGCTGCTCATGAAGAGGCTGCCACTTGCCGTTTTCCGTACAAGCTGCTCATGAAGAGACCGCCACTTGCCATTTTCCGTACAAGCTGCTCATGAAGAGACCGCCACTTGCCATTTTTTCGAGGTGTCAATAATGTACAAGTTGCCTCGGGAAAAGACTGCCGCTTGCTGTTTGTCAAGAGTATCCATAACACACAAGTTGCTCATGAAGAGACCGCCGCTTGCTGTTTGTCAAGAGTATCCATAACACACAAGTTGCTCATGAAGAGACCGCCGCTTGCTGTTTGTCAAGAGTATCCATAACACACAAGTTGCATCATGAAGAGACTGCCGCTTGCTGTTTTTCAAAGGTATCAATGACACACAAGTTGCTCGTGAAGAGACCGCCGATTGCTGTTTTTCAAAGATAACAATAACACACAAGTTGCTCGTGAAGAGACCGCCGCTTGTTGTTTTCTCAAAGATACCCATAAAATATCATGAAGATATTGCTGGAGGTGAGAATCAATAATTTCATCGAGGATGGACAAACTGCTCATGAAGAGACCGCCATTTGTCGTAGAGAAATCAGACATAATCAAACTGCTCAAATAAAGAGTCAGTCGCTTGTTGTCATGTCGATATTCTAGTAGAAGGTTGTGATAACACTGCTGGGGAATAAAGTTCATCTTCAATGGGGAACCATGAGTAAATCCTTCTTGAGGAGGCCAAGTATTTACATTGCAAAATAAATGCACTCTTCATCTAGGTTTCACAGCCTAGAGATATTCACAGGGTATCATTCACAAGAGACAAAGCTCAATCCAGGAATAAACTGGAGAGAAAATAGTCAAACAAGACTCCATCCAATGAGGAAACAACTCAAATGGGGATTTATCCTATCCAGAGATGGAAAAGGAAAGCTAAAGCAAGGTTCTTCCACGAGAGTTAACTCAGTGGGGAATTAGAAAAAGAGGCGTACTTTCTGCTTAAGTTGACACTCTATTTGGAAAGATCAAATACGCTATTTGAATAGACATAACCAAGGTATACGTACTCAAAGACATCAACAAATACAACTGTGCATGCATGATGCAAGTGTGAATGAATAAATGAATGTCATGTATATGCTGACAAAACAGACAGGGGAGATAGACTGAAGATGATAAGACGTCATAGTATAACTCGACACTCTGCTAATCTCAATAAGATGGGAACATTACTGGAGATAGAACACAGGCCATCATTGGAGCAAGGTCCTTTTACAAGGCTTAAATCTCTTTGGAGAGGGAGATATTTTCAGGTAGAAAACCCAAAGTCCAGTCTTCTATTGCGAACAATCCATTGAAAGGATAACAACACAAACAAAGTTTCAGCTGGAAAAAGTCATGCTTAGTTGGAGATACTGGGAACACCACCCTCTGATAATGTGTGCAAAACATATCTTGACAAATCTGGATTGCCCCTCGGATTAATTTTGGATGCCCCAAGTTTACTGCTGATAAGCTGCATGATGCACGACGATTCTTGCGAATAACTTCACTTCTAAAATGCCCCAAGCTATATGGTTGATAGGGAGAAATCGTCTCAAGAGGATTTTACAAAAGACCTGGCATTCACCATGCTCTGGTGTCTTCAAACTCTTAGATAGATTCGTCAAATCTCGACGTGATTGCCCCGGATTGACTGTAGTTGGCACAACAAAGTCTTCAAATTTTGCCCCAAAAGAGTAAACAAGTTGGGAAAGCGTTAATTAGGAGAAGCAAAATGTCCGTGCTTAAGGTCTTCAGGTGACATGCCCCTGCATATGATTTTGTTCTTGAAATAATTCGCCAATTGCTCAACATAGTTTCAGGCCTTAAAAGAATAAACTCATCACTGGTGCTTATATGAGCTTCCTTGATATCAAACAAATGTTTTGCAGTTAGAAAATTTTTACAATGAGAATGAAAATTCTAATGCAACAGTTATGTAAGTCTTGAAGATTTTGAAAGATATCGCACAAATTTTGTGAGTTAAAACACCATTTATTTTTGTACAGGAAAAACATATGATACCAACATAACTATTTAGAACATTCATGGGAGTCAGGAACACTATCTCATTGAAGTATGCTTTCAAAATAACCTTGCTTCAATTAGGACTTTTGAAGGTTGTAATGTGGTCCGGTTCATGGTTTTAGAAAAAAAAAAAAAATAAATAAAGATTTAAGGCTCAAAATATTTGGTGCCCACCCCCTTCATGATGTTCTCCAACCCTATGTTCAGTTAATTCAACATGAGTGTTCATCTCTCAAAAGGATTTTGTGACGGTCAAGGAAACGACGAGGCTTTCGGAGTAGAAACCACCCTCATGTCTTCGTGTTTGTAGTCACCAATTTGTTCTTTGCTGAGGACTTTTCTTTGCAGTCCTTTTTCTTTGCAATTTTATTTTCCCTAACTTTTGCCTGAACTAATTCTTTTGAATTGATAGTCCAGCGGGATGCCTTAATTTTGCCTAAGTCACACGTTTTTATGTCTTTTGACTTAGCAGGCTTTTTCTTTTTTCTCGATTTTTGACTTTTTGAACAAAATGTGTGACATTAGCTTGTATTTGCTTGTTGAGAGGATTGTGATTGCCTCGTTTCTTGATGAATGAGGGATAACATTGTGGTTCCACATCTTTTGGCTTCATTATACATGAAGGATAGCCCTCGTAGTTTCTCTTCAAAAAACATCTTCCTTATGAATTTTGAACACTCAGTCAGATTAACTAAAAACTACCCTGCCCCAGGTTAAAATTCAAGGTTTTTTCGTATAGAAAAGAAACTTCTACTTCAAGGCTCAAAAGGGGTTAGCAAGGGATTATCTTCCTTATATCTCCGGTGTTTAGGGATTTGAAACAATGCCTGTACATCATCAGCAAGATTTTATCCGAAAGCAAACAACCAGAGATTTTGTGTTCTTTAGATCATCATCCTCCCTTCAATCTCTGCCTAGGCAAGAGAATAGGCAACAAGTTGGTATCATAATGCAAAAAGAAATTTAAAATTTGAAAACAAATATGAGTGAAACGAATGAATTTCTTCAAGACAAACATACTCATTGTATTAAGATAATCATTCAGATGCAAACAAGTTCTTACATGCAAACAATGTTTTGATAAACAAGAAAAATTACAAAAAGCATAAATAAGTTAATAATCTGGGAAGGCTTTCCATCTGGACTTGAATTACCGAAAACATCCTTCAAAAATCAAAGTCACCATCAATCGTGTTTACTCTTCGGCACATGCTTGATTTGAACTTCAAAACCAACGTCCTTGAATGACAAGATACCACTTCTGACCAACTTCTGAACTTCAATCTTCAAAGTAAAGCAACCCTCCAAGTCATGCCCAGGAGCACTTTGATGAAAGGTACAAGCCAAATCAGCTTTGTAGTACCAATGTATCTTCTCAGGAACCTTCGGCGGAGGTCAGGTCTGAACCAAATTCCTCTGCATCAGGATAGGGAACAACTCTGTATAGGTAATTGGAATTGGATCAAACTGGGTTTTCCTATGATTAGGAACTTGCTGATTCTGTTGATGAATGGGAGAAACATGATGATTCTGACAATGATTATTTCTTCCTCTGGTTCTCTTCTTGGAAAAGTTGTTATCAAATTTCTTCACACCATTAGCTGAGCTACCATCTTCACATAAACATCCCTTCCCAACATCTTCTTCTAGACGCACTCCCACATTCACCTTGTCAGGAAAGTCACTAGGCGCATTAATCATCACCTTCTCATGAGAGAATGATTTTAGAGTTTCAGTGAAGACTTTTATCATTGCTTCCTCCCTCCTAGAAGGATTGACTTGGGAGGCAACCAAAATTTCAACCAAACCAGTTAAGTGCTCCAAACTAGCTTTCAAAATAGTCACCTCTTTGCGGAGTTCAAAAATCTCTTGTTTGATATTCTCCATTGTTCTCTTAGCGTCAATGTTGTATTGGTGAGACCAAAGGAAAAATAAGACTCGGAAAAAGACCTTTGAAAGTGAAACAAAAAATGTAGAATGATGTATGATATGCAAAAGAGAGTTTTTATTTGATTTTCAAGGAACTCAAGATATTAAGTTGTAAACATCAAAGTATGAAGATAGAAGATGAATTTTAAATTGGCTCCAAACATTGATCAAGTTATCATCAAGATCAATCATCCATTTTGGTGGATTAGGGTTTTCGCCCTATCAACACCCAAGATCCATTGAGCTTGACGAAACTTGTGATGTTTACAAAGAAAGACCTCCAAATTCCTTCAAAGTTAAGTGAAAAAGATTTTATGGATGCATGAATGCATGGCTATGCAACAACCACAAGCAAGGTCACAAATAAAGTTGAAAGGTTCAACGTCACGAGCATGGAGTCAAGGGTAAAGAACATCCCCAAGGTATGTACTAACAGTTTAATCACACCTGTAGAACAAGGTTCTAAGAGTTCCCGAAGTCTACATTCCTCCTTCGAATATTACCAACGTCTTGATTACTCAATAATCAGCAATATTCTCAAGAGAAACTCATCCGAGCGTAGCATCGCGTAACAATTACTTCCGGATTACTCCGTTATAATCTCCGCGCTACACCTAAAAGGCCAAGATGGGTTAGGGTTCTACGGTTCCCAGCTTCTCTGGCTCCCAGGTCGAAAATAATAATGTCTTCCCGATTACTCGGTAAACAAATATTACGTTCAAAAGGGCCTTCCACTGAGTGGGGGATCTCATGCCTCCTTCTTCGGGATTACTCCCTCAAAGTTAACATGACTATACCGCCCGTCCTATTCCTAAGTGTAACTTAGTCCGGGTATAGGACTTGTCCTTTGCAAAAACTCAAATAACCACAATATATCACAATTAATCAAACAAACAAGTAATAATAACAAAAACAAATATGACAAATTAGGCTTAACCCACTTTAGGGATGGACCAGCAAGAGGTCAATCTATCCCCAGCAGAGTCGCCAATTCTGTAGCGGTGAAAATCGGAGATCAAGCTATTAATTAACTTGACTCACAAAAGCAAGAGTCGCCACCGCGCTTTATTATTTCCAAGGGAAAAGGGAAAAGAGCGAAATAAAACCCTAAAGTATGCAATGTAAATTAATATTTAAAAGTAATGAAAATACAATGCGTTTTTGAAAGAGATCGAGAGTTCGGGGGTTGGTTATACAATGGGAAGGTATTAGCACCCAATGCATCTGCGGTACTCCGCAGGAACCTTTTGAAATATCTGTTTTTTGGTTTAAAATTGTTTGTTTGATTAAAATGATTCGTTTGGCTAAAAGATGGGTATGGACGAGATTTTTGAAGATACGACGACCTAGTGTCGAAGTTTTGACTTAAAAGGTGTAAGTTTGAAAATGGAGTCTTTTGGGAAAATTATCTTAAGTTTGGAAAAATAGTAAACAAGCAAAAAATGAATGAGGCTATTCGCACGATTGTAGAAGATGTTTGATGACGTGAAGTCAACAAATTTAATTCTTTCCCTTGGAGTTAGCAAAATAAAATGAACATCAAAATATAAACATTCAGAAGTTCACAAGAAAATAAATCTGACAAAAACAAATTAATGATCAAGAGGCACTGAGAAATTGAAATGACAAAGATATTTAAATAAATAAAGTAAAAGAGAATATAACTAATTATCTAAAGAAGTTATTTAAACTATATTAAAAATTTAAGATTACTTACTAAAAAATTCTAAACTAACTACAAATTCTGAGGTTGCAAAAAATAGTTCTAAAATTACTAAATTAAATCTAAGCTAAATTAAATATTTTAAAATTAGTAAATTAAATCTAAACTAAATAAAATTCTAAAGTTTACTAAGTCAAAAACAAAAACAAATAAAATTCTAAAGTTTACTAAGTCAAAAACTAAAATAAAACTCTAAAATTTACTAAGTCAAATCTAAATGAAATAAAATCCTAAAGTTACTAAACTAAAGCTAAAACAAAAAGTTATAAAATAAATCTAAATTAATACTAAACTAAATTAATTCTAAACTAAAGATTAAAATTCTAAGACTAAATTAAAATTCTAAAGTTATTAAGTTAAATCTAAAATAACTAAAAAAAAATAATTCTAAAGTTACTAAAATAATCCTAAATGAACTTAAAATTACTAAAATAATTCTAAACTAAAATTATTAAAATTTGTTTAATTGAAACTATATGTTTCTTTCTAAGAAACTAACTAACCTAATTTACATAAATTTAACTAAGGAAATAAAACTAAAATAAATAGCATGAAATTGTACCATCTCTCCCTCTCGCCACAATGATAGCAGGTACCCACTTTTCAGCATATAAATCACGAACAAATCCTCCAAGTGCATCCGCGGCAGAAGCCAGTTCCTCTTCACTTTTTGCAACTGCATTTCCTCGTCCATCATAAGCTAGTCTCCTTTTTGCAGATACTTATCCTCTTTGCAAATTCCTCTACTGTTGCACTGTCATCAAAGCTTCCTCGTGCACACCGGTCACCAAAATAATCCATCCTTCAATGGATCTCTGAGGTCCAGGACCGCCCTCGGCGGTGAGAGTATCAAAACCAGAACCAGTGAGATGCGAGTTACGGTTAGCGGCGGAATCAGAATCCTAACGGAAACCACGGCCTTTCGTCTTCTTGGGAACGGAGAGAGTCGAAGAAGCGGTGATGGCGGATTTGAGTTTAGGATGAGGTGGGTTTATGGTGTTTGTTGGTTTACAGAGGAGATCGAGGGAGTATGAATTTGTTACAGTGAAGAGGAAGTGGGTTCGTGTGGGTATGTACGCGGAAGCTTAGCTGGTAGAAAGATGAACATATGAATGAGTATAATGATAGTAGATGGAATCAGATGATGATGGTGAAATGGAAGGCGGTTGTTAATGGGGATGGTACGGTGGGAGCATTTGGAAATGGGTGGTTGTGTAAGGTTGTTGTGAAGGGGAAAACGGAGAGGGTGGAGGTTGTGACTCCGGCGACGGGAAGACAGTGGTGATTGGAGTTGTTTCATCAGCGACCCAGTGAGGGATCAGCACCTTCCGTGAGCAACCTCGTTAGAATGGTGCTCTGCGAAGATGCACTGGTTATTTTGATTTTCTTAGATCCATTACTTTTTGTTTGAATCCACATTTGTTGCTCTGGTTTTGCATGATTGATAGTGTTGTTGTTCACTTTTTCAATTTAATGGCAGCTTTGTAATAGTTATGAGGTATTGTGATATGGATTATTAGAGATAAGGGACTGACACATATTGTTGTAGTGATTTTTATGAAAAGTTTGGTTTGAAATGTTTACATGTTTTTTGATTTGTGAAGAGAAGGAGGCTTATGCTGATGCTGGTTTTTTTTTGAGGAAAAGTGAGGAATAGAGATATGCTGTGAAGAGTTAAAAGGAGACATAGGGAGTATTATTGTGTTTTTTGTTGATTGGAGATTGGAGAGATGATAGTAAGTGTGGAGAGAGGATGAAAAAATAAAAAAAATATGTTGCATTGGATGTATACAGGCGGGAGTTTTTGATTGTGGGGGGGAAAGATTGTGTGTATTGAAAAATAGGAGGGAGAGTTGGTTTATGGTATTGTTCTTTCTCTTTTCTAATTTATCAATCCTGCACTACCTCTTGCAACCAATTAGAAAAAAGAATAGTTTAACAAAAAAAATTAATGATTAAAAATCCCTCTAAAATAAAATGACTTAAAAACCTGAAAGTGTACAAATTAATGCAATTTAAAATATATTTTTTTGAATTTTTCTGAATAAAAAATAAAGACCCAAAGTGACCGAAAATGATAAAAAACGGACGAAAATTTATCCGAAAAAATAAAATGAACACATTAAAATAATCTACATGTCACAAAGATTAAAGAAAAAATATTCAAGAAGTCAAAAAATCAAAAATAAAATAATAATAAAAATATCAGACTAAACAGACGTTTAAGGTTAAAAACGAGACTTCGAACTGTACCGAAAAAATAAAGCGAGCATTCCATCATAATCTACGCGAAACGCAGATTCATAAAATGATCGGTAAAAAGGTGAAAACTTGAAATATTTTCTCGCTACTAATTTTCGCACATTGTTGAATTGTTTTTAACAGTTTGTCTATAAAACCAAAATATTTTTATTATTGACATATAAACAACTTGGAGCAATGCAACAAATGAGTAAATAGATAAAAATGCATGAAGCAAAATGCCGGGTATTTTACAACTGAAAGACGATGCAAACTTTGATTTAAACTGACTTTTTCTGGTCAACTTAAATACGACTAATGATGCAAAATGTGATGAATGAAGGTATTTACTAATGATCGTGACCAAATAACAAAGTATGATATGAAAGTGCGACTAAAACAATTAGGGGCGAAATTAAGGGTGCAACGGTGTGCCTTGATGAATCAGTCTTCGAGAATCCACAATCAACCGTACTTCTGGCTTGGGAGACTCAAAACCTTAATTGAGGCGCGACACCCGATGCTCTTGATTCAGACCTGTCTCTTCACATGAAGCAAAAGAAGACATGAACATACACCTTTGTAGGGATTAGAAATTAGTGATACATAGGCTAAAAATGTTCAAAACACTTGACAATCTTCGCATAGTCAAAGCTCGAAGGTGAGACGTTAAAACCGACCGTATTTCGTGACCTTGACTTATGCAAAAATAAAAATGGGATCTCAGGTCAAAAATTGGGGTACAACACCAGCAAGTCAACACGGACTACTTTCTTCTTGGGCCAGAAAAGTGCTATCCACACCCCCCAAATTGCTGGTTTCAGGCCCAAATTCCTTCCTCTTTTCATTTATATTTTATTTAATTAATTTAGTTTATTTATTTTACTAACACAAATTTATTTTTCTTTTATAAAAAAAATCACATAAAATCAACTTGTCACCAAATTAGGTTTAGATTTTATTTTTTATCAAAAAGTTAATTAATTTAATTATGTTATTTAATTTTAGGTAACTTTAATTATTTTGTAAATAATTAAAATTAATTAGAACAATTAGGGTTTTAATTTAATTCTATTTTCTTTTTCTTAAAATAATAAAACACAAAAATAGGCCATTTATTTATTTTCATTAATTAATTTAATTAGCTAATTAATTTTGTATTTCATTTAAAAAACTAATTCTTTTTCTTAAAAAAACAATCAAAAACAACAAAAACAAGTTTTCTTTCGATTAGGATTAGAAAGGGGTCAAAACCCTAGTTCTCTCTCGTTCTTAATTTCATTGCGCGCGCTTTGTTATTTATTTTTACCATATTAATGTAATTGCTCACAAGTTGTAATAGCTTAATTAGGACCTTTTACTTTCATTTATCGTTTTTTTTTTCAAGGGTTTATTTTTGGCTATGTAAATACCCGAAGCCTTGTAATAGCGTAGTTTATTTTCCGCATTTTAAATTTCGCAAATATTAAACTGTTAGATGTATGATATTAGGGATGCATGACAAGAATGTATGTAAACCTTAAAACGGTTAGCAAACCCTAAATGTGCAAAGATAATAAACTTGAAATTGAATCACTCGTACATGCGCACTCCTAGGGTATACTCCCACTTCGGTTGCCTTCGGTAAACGGTCATTAAGTATAGGATATTTTAGTGGTCGCTCTCTTGTCTAAACAAAGATCAAAGTCCCGTTCAGAAAAGTTGCCTCAGAATGGTTGCCTCGGAATTGTTGCCTCGAATAATTGATCTAACACATTAGGGTTACTACTAAGACGTCCTAACATTGCTTTAGTGACTGTACGTCCCTTTCGAATTGACCCTCAAAACTCCAACGACGGTGCTACCTACTCACTAATAGTGGGATATCGCTGTCGAAAGGAAACAAACAAAGAATAATTCCTTTTTCGAGTAGGTAGTTTAGCTCTTAAGTACTTGTTCAATCCAAACAAACTTTTTCACACTTACACTCATTTTCAAACAAAGTTTTCAAAAACACTTCGTAACACTCTAGAAGACAGAAGCAAGGGTTAAATCAAAGTCAAAACAAAAACCTTTCAAATCACACAAACACACAAAGAAGAAATTTTGAAAATGATGAGAAAGTACTTAAGAGCCCGTGGAAAACCACGGATAGAAAGGGTGCTAATACCTTCCCTTTCTATAATCTACCCCCCGTACTCAGAAAATCTCAAAAAAGGAATTTTTCTGTGCTTTTTCCTTTCCTTGTTGGATAAATTAAAAGTCAGTGGCGACTATTGCTTACCGCGACATTTTGCGAACACAAAGGCAAAACGCAAACCAGCATTCCTAAAAAACAGTCCCGGTTCTGGCCACTATATCACATACGGTAACCATGAAGAGAAAACGGTACATCTCGTGCCAATCTTTGTATGTCATTGTCATTTTCTGTATGATCTTCTTGATGTTTTTATTGGCAGCCTCTACAACGCCATTCATCTTCGGCTGGTAAGGAGAAGAGTTATGTTGCTGAATCTTGAATTGTGTGCAGAGCTCGGTGATCATAGTATTATTGAGATTGGTACCATTATCCGTAATTATTATTTCTGGAATACCATACCGGCAGATAAGGTTATGTATGATGAACCATGCCACAACATTCTAGGTAACGAAAGAAAAAGAGACTACCTCTACCCACTTCGTGAAGTAATCAATGGTGACAAGGATGAAATGGTGCCCATTAGAAGTGGTAGGTCTAATCTCTCCGATCATATCAATGTCCCACATTGGGAATGGCCAGGGAGCGGTCAAGACATTTAGAGGAACCAGAGGCACATGTACTTTGTCAACATAGATCTGGCATTTGTGACAAGTTCAGGAATACTGATAACAATCTGCTTCCATAGTAGACCAGTAGTATCCTACCCGTAAGATCTTTTTAGCCATTGTGTGCCCACTATAATGGGTGCCAAAGGTACCTTCGTGTATGTCCTCCATGATCTTCTCTGCTTCACTCTTATCCATAAACTGAAGCAAAGTAGAATCGTGGTTGCGCTTGTATAGGATTCCATTACTGAGGAAAAACATGGCAGAGAACCTTCTTAGGAACTTCTTATCATTGACGAAAGCTTCCTCGAGATACTCTTGGGCTTCGAGGTATCTTTTCACTTCGTGGAACCAAGGTTTCTCCATTACTTCTTCAGTGTCAACCTCATAAAAGTATACTGGTTCATCTAATCTCTCAATAGTGATCTGAAGAGCTTCATTATCCAACCTGACCTTGAACATGGATGACATAGTAGCTAGCGCATCCGCTAATTGATTTTCTTCTCGTGGAAAATGCTCAAAGGTAACTTCTTCAACATATGCTCTTGGTACGTGATGAGATTGGGATGCTTCGTGTGCCATTCTCCTTTGATTTGACTGATCACCAGAGTCGAGTCTCCAAATACACTCAAGAATTTGATTCTCAAGTCGATAGCAGCTTTAAAGCCCATAATGCATGCTTCATATTCAACCATATTGTTGGTACAATTGAAACATAACCGAGCGGTGAAAGGAGTATGACAACCTTCGGGAGATATTATCACAACACTAATTCCATTACCAAGTGTGTTGGAAGCTCCATCAAAAACCATAGTCCATCGGGATCCTTTTTCAGGTCCTTCATCTGATCCAGGTTCTTCACAATCAGTCACTGACATGATGTTCTCGTATGGGAACTAAAAATTCATGGATTGGTAGTCATCCAAAACCTGATGAGCCAAATGATCAGCTAGTACACTTCCTTTGATTGATTTCTGGGTAGTGTATTGAATGTCATATTCGGTCAGGACCATTTTCCATCTTGTTATTCTTCCAGAGAGATAGGGCTTCTCAAATATGTACTTGATATGATCCATTTTAGATATCAACAAGGTAGTGTGAGTCAACATATACTGTCTTAGTCGGCGAGCAGCCCATGCCAAAGCGCAACAAGTTTTCTCAAGCAGTAAGTATCTGTTTCACAGTCGGTAAACTTTTTTCTAAGGTAGTATATTGCATGCTCTTTTCAACCAGATTCTTCATGCTGCCCCAGCACACACCCCATTGAATTCTCTAATATTGTTAAGTACATGATCAAAGGTCTTCCTTCATCTGGCGGCATCAAGATTGGAGGCTCTTGAAGGTATTCCTTGATTTTGTCAAAGGCAGTATGGAAGTCGTCATTCCACTTCACTACTTGATCTTTCTTCAGCAATTTGAAGATTTTCTCACAAGTAGCGGTTAGATGGGAGATGAATCTGGCAATGTAAATTAGACGTCCCATGAATCCCCTAAATTCCTTCTCAGTGCGGGGAGTTGGAATTTCTTGTATAGATTTAACCTTTGTAGGGTCTACTTCAATAATTTTGTTTCTAACAACGAAGCCTAAGAGCTTACCAGATCTTACTCCAAAGGTGCACTTGTTTGGGTTAAGTCTTAGCTTGTACTTCTTCAGTCTTTCAAACAGCTTTTGCAGGTGATCAAGGTGATCTTCTTCATTTTGAGACCTGGCTATCATATTTTCGACATAGACCTCTATCTCGTGATGGATCATATCATGAAACAAAGCTACCATAGCACGCTGATAGGTTGCCCAAGCATTCTTCAACCCAAATGGCATAACTTTGTAGCAAAAAGTGCCCCACTGTGTGATGAATGTTGTTTTCTCCATATCTTTAGGTGCCATTTTAATCTGATTATACTCGAAGAAACCATCCATGAAGGAGAATATCTTATGTTGCACGGTATTGTAGACCACAACATCAATATGGAGAAGCGGAAAGTCATCCTTGGGGTTCGCCCTATTCAAGTCTCTGTAATCCACACACATACATACCTTACCGTCCTTTTTAGGTACCAGAACAACACTAGCAACCCATTGTGGATAAGAAGTAACAACTAAGAACTCGACATTAAACTTCTTCATAACCTCAGCCTTGATTTTTTTTGACATCTCAAGACACATACGATGAACCTTTTTCTTAACTGGAGGGCAATCTTATTTCATGGTAAACGATGAACGACAATATTAGTGTCCGGCCCCGACATGTCTTCGTATGACCAGGAAAAGACCTCAACATAGTCATGTAACATCTGAATTAACCGCTCTTTGACACTATGCTCCAAGTTGGCAACTATCTTGACTTCCTTTTTATCCTCTTCAATACCTAAGTTTACCGTCCCGACTGGCTCTTCATGAGGTTGTATGGCTCTTTCCTCTTGTTGCAACAGTCTAGCAATTTCTCCTGGTACTTCACCATCTTCATCACCTTCGTCCTCGGCTTGGTAGATCAGATTTTCAAAGTCATGATTAGAAATAGCAGAACCATTATCAATGGGATCCAGAGTGGATGTGGATCTGCAGTTTGATATGTGGGTGTGTGTAAGAGAGCATAGCTATTTTGATAAAGTAAAAGCAGAAAAGAAAGACAGAGAGCGTAAAATTTGTATGCAAAACGTCCAATGATTTATTAATGACATATGAATATGAAGTAATAACCCTCACAAATAGACCATTGTGCCTCGGGTAAAACACAAGGCTTTAGAGTTTAAATTATTCAAATATTACATATTCCAAAAAAACAAAAAAGACAATTACTCCTGGATAAAAGTAATGGGAACAAAGTCTCTAGCCGTCTAATTATTTAGTCCACCACTAGTAGTCGGGAAGATTCAATTGTCCATGTCGCAGTCACTTTTATTGTCCTCTGGCACGAGCACGACGAATAGCTTTTTGAGCTCTTGAAGTAAAACCCAGGCCAAAATTGTTAGATTTGTAGGGGATGTTAGGGAGCTGGCCCCAAATAGTAACCCCACCTTCTTCAACTACAGCTTTGGTATCCTTTAGATAAGCCATCTTCAATGGAGGTCTAGTAATCTTTGGAACACTAGAAACAATCTTGGTAGCAGCAATTGTCTGAGGAACCTCTTCAAAGTTCTTGTAGGGGGTTTCAATGAACTCGCCATCCATTTCAACATACTTGAAAGAGTTCAGATGGCTCACCATATACTCTTCTTCACCATGGACTGTAACAATCTTCCCATTAACCGGATACTTCATCATTTGATGCAGAGTAGAGGTCACAGCACCGACCCCATGGACCCGAGGGCGTCCCAATAAGCAAGAGTAAGACGGGCGAATGTCTATCACATAGAAAGTGGAATCAAAAGTATGAGAACCAACTTTAACAGGAGTGTCGACCTCCCCGTGTACCATTCTTTTAGAACCATCAAAAGCCCTCACGACAATATTGCTGGGCTTCAGTGTGAGTCCTTCACAGTCCAATCTGTCCAAAGAATTCTTAGGTAAGACATTTAATGACGAACCTGTATCCACCAGAACATAAGCTAGGGTAGTGCCCCTGCACTCAATAGAGACATGTAGGTCATCATTATGCTTTCTTCTTTTGGACGTCAAATTAGCATCAGAGAAACCAAGTCCATTGTCAGCAGTCAAACTAGCAACACAGTTCTCGAATTGGTTGGAAGAAGTCTCTTGAGGAACATGAGCAGACTTTAGGAACTTCACCAAAGCTTTAGCATGGGGTTAAGAGAATAACAATAAGTCCAGCATTGAAATTTTTGAAGGAGTCTAGCCCAATTGTTCCACAACATTATAGTCACTTTTCCGTATGATTTTTAGTATCTCTTCCATTTCTTTTTTTGAAGCTTCAGGAATGGTTTCTTTAGGTGCCTCCATCCGGGCAGGCTCAACCAGTACTTCCTTGCCCTGAGTCTCAGCTGACTCAATAGAAGGAATAACAACAGAAGTGACAGTAGGGGTAGTAACATGAGTAGCAACAGGAACATTAGCAGGAATAACCAAAGGAGTGGAAATAGTATTTGTAGAGATCTTGGGAGAGAAGATCCTTCTGCTTCTGGTAATTTTAATGGTCCCAACAATGTTGTCGATGTTAGGATCAGTATCTTCAGCAACTTAATCTTTAATAGACAATAGGTCTTGCTTGACGGCATGTAGTAGACGTCAGCTCCATAGTTCCAAGGAACAACCTTATCGGAGGAATATGGTATCGGCCCAGGAAAAGTGATAATTAAAGGAGAAACCTTAGGAGTGGATGTAATCCTGACGGGTCTTTTGGAGGAGACCCTGAGAGGATTGTCGGAAATGGTAATAATTGATATATCTTCACACAAATTTCTTGTAGAGGGAGTCTTCTCAAACATAATTTATTTGTTATTCATCAGGCGCTGGACACCTATCTTCAACAACAAGCAACCATTGGGTAGAGACACACGCAAGTGGCAACCTTCACCATAGCCCGGAAATAAACCGGCTCGTAAGTGATTCTTATTAACAACTGAATGAGGAGTAACTAATTCATCAATAGAAGAAACAAACAAGTCATCATCAACATCATTAATAACCTGACTATGCTTGGGAATTAGTGCAGTTATCACATTCAGGGTTTCTAGAGGGTCAAATTCAATCTCCTTTGCCTCAATAAGATCTTGCACTTTGTTCTTCAGGGCCCAACAATCATTCGTATCGTGCCCCTGACTGTTGGAGTGGAAGGCACATCGATCATTTGGATTATAACAGGGAGATGCAGTATTTGGATTTTTAGGATCCTCCCTCAGAGCGACCAGATTGGACTTTAACAAGTGTGGCAAAACCTAAGATAAGGACATGTTATGTTGGGTGAACTATCTTCTGGGCGCATCCTGCCTGCGCTGATTGTTTTGTTGTTGATTTGGCGCCGGGTTGGAGATCATCACAACTCCTACCGTTGGACGGCGTTCAACTTTGCTTTGATTCCTCTGACCGTAGGTAACACTTACTTCTTTCATCCTAGAGAATTGTTTCTTCACTGTACTTAAAGATGCATCTCTTTGAATCTTACCGCTCTTGATACCACCCTCTACTTGTTCACCAGTCAATATCAGCTCAGTAAACCCGGATGAGGAACTTCCGATCATATGGTTGAAAAATGGTCCTAACAAATTACCCAAGAACATATATACCAACTTTCTATCAGAAAGAGGAGGACGGACTCTTCCCACAAGATATCTCCATTTCTGGGCATAATCTTTGAAGCCCTCACTTGAACCTATAGACATGCTTTGAAGTTGTGTACGGGTTAGAGAGAGGTCGGCATTGTATTGGTATTTCCTGTAGAAAGCAACAACCATATCCTCCCAGTTGTGGATATTGGTTCCCTCCAGTTGATAGAACCATTCCAATTGAGTCTCGGATAAACTTTCCTGGAAGAAATGCACCCACAAATTCCTATGAGCGGTGTGAGGTTGGGTCTTCCTGGCATAATACCTGAGATGCAGCTTAAGACATGAAATCTCATCATATTTAGCAAATGCGGAAACCTTGAACTTCTGTGGAATGACCACTCCAGAAACCAGCCCTAGTTCTTCAGAATCCAGCCCGGGTACTCTTTGAATTTCCATAGCGTAGAGACGGTCTTGTAGCTATTTGTATTTGTCATCAGCAGGAGGATATTGCTCTCCAGTATAATCAGCTTCTTCTTCATCGGACTCTAGGCTGTGATCTTATTCTTTTGGCATCTCCTCCTGATTTTCCACCTCGTTTGACGGAGTTGAGAATTCTAGAGCTCGCTTTGCTGGTCCTCTGAATCTCCTTCCCATATTCAGGACACCCACTGGTTTCTTTGTCTTCTTCTTTTTGTCTTTGAGAATCAGATCCTTCAGGTCTTCAAAACCTGCTTATGTAATGATATGCATAATATACTTATGAAATGTTTTCAAGGACCTTTAAGATTTAAATTTTCTTAGACAAAGAGAGAACAAACATTAATTGAATTAATAACTTTAAATGATTACAACAACGCCTCTTGGGCTTACAATGGAAGAACAAAGATAATACAAAATAAACTCCTAAAATAGAAAGGACTCAAGCTTCCCATGAGCGCATCCTCTTTGGAGCAATGTAGGCATTCAGACTCTGCTCTTCATGAAGTTGTCTTGTGAGCTCCAAAACCTTCTTCTCGCTTGCAAATAACTGGGTTTCAAAGGTGTCTCATTCCTCTTTGAGTTGAATCCAAGATCTTTGCAACTCCTCGAGAGTAGTTGGAATGTCAGGATGGAGAATAATTTAAGGAACATCTCTCTCGGCAATAGGCTCCATGATGATAGGTAGGATGGCCACATAGGGAATCTTGAGATTTTGAGCGCGTGCTCACACCCACTTAAGATAAGGCTCCAAAGGAATGGAGTTCTTATGCCTTAATGCCTTGATATTAACTTTGTTCACCATGCCCCAAGCTCGTATGAATTTCTGACGATAACCTTGTACATCGTTATCATAGTCGAATGTAATTCCTTGGATAAGTGCATCATGACGACCATCCCTCCTAGCATACCCAAACTGTCGCAATTCTAAACAAGGGTTTTAGGTGATTCCTCCCCTAATTCCTAGGAGAGGGACATTAGGGAATTCTCCACAACGATCAATGATGGTAACTTCCTCCAAAGATCAAGGACACCAATGAATATCCGAATGCGTGAGAGAATCAAATCTCTTAGACCATCTCATGCCTTGCTCATTCTTCAAAACAGATCGAGGTAGGTCCGAAATTAATTACCTAGCCAACAAAAGAGTGCAACACATAAGGTTCCCTCTTTTCTTCATGGTACGAGTGTGAAGAGAGTGCAAAATGTCTCCAAGTAAGGTAGGCACCGGGTTACGAGACAAAAACTTTGACCGCATTCACATCAATGAGTTGGTTCGTATTAGGGAATAGTACTATCCCATATATGAGAAGGGCCAACACTTCTTCAAAGGCTTGTAAATCCAGAATATCCTAAAAGTAGTGAGCCTTCTAAAAAAAAACTTGTCTAGAAACCCTTTGACACCACTTCTTGTTTCCCAATTGGCCACAACATCTGACCATTATAAATGTAGAGCTTGAGAAATCTCTTCAGGTTTTGGGTCTCTTTCAATACCGTTGATGGGTAATTGATTAAGAATAGGCACTCCAAATAACTGATAAAAATCCTCCATGGTAGGCACTAATTGGTAATCGGGAAATGTAAAGCAATGGTGTAAAGGATCAAAGAACTGAAAGAGCACTTTCATCATGTCTTCATCAATGCTCGAGGTAACCATATTGCGAAGTCAATCATGTCTTTTTGTAAATGGAGAATGCTCGGGAACCCTTGACGCTAACTTCTTGAGTTAAGGAGACACTCTTACGAGGTTGACTTGGATAGTATTCCTGCAAGTGGAAGCCATGTCCTACAAAACAACACAAAGATAAGTCCTGAAAATCCTTGAAATGGTTAGTGCAACATGCCATGTTATGATGTCATGATGTTATGTACAAATAAATATATACAAGCACACAAACAAGTCCTTAGGTTTAGGCTTGCATGAGTTCCATAGGTAAGTACCCTCTTGAAGTTTTAGTTGGTTCAACCTGTCCTAGAAAGTAATCGAGTTCTAGGGAATCTCAATATCACTGATCTTTCTTCATCGGCCATTGTTTCAACGCAAGCCTCTTAATTGGTGACCAAAATATCCCGAAAGTTCGATCTCATTAAGCGTAGTATCGAGTATCAACCAACTTTGGACTGCACCAAAGCCGACTATCTCACTACTTCCTAATGGCCAAGTTGTTCAGTTAATGGTTCTAAGGTCAGTTAGTGCTTCATCACACCACACAACGACCTCATATTCTCCTTGACTAAATTCAAGGGCTACCGGTACCAACAAATGTGTCACACGATTGAAGCTATCGCTTTAACCATGTCGGTAAACCCCGCACAGTCTCCAGGATCTATTGCTAGGTACCTAAAAGGTGCCCAAGATCCGGGTGTAGGATCTTTAGTAACAACCCAAACAAGCCATAAAAAGTAAAGCATACAAAACACATAATGTAAAAAAAATTTAAAATGATCTAACTCTAAAGTAACCCCACTTTATAAATAATTCCCCAGCAGAGTCGTCCGTTCTAAGATACGGTGGCAGAACTAACTGTTATACTGGTTTTGCATTTTGTATTCGTAAATGTTGCATTAAGCAAGAGTCGCCACCAAATTTTCTTTTATCCAACAAAGGAAAGGGTGAAAAGAATAGAAAAAGAACTTTAAAGATTATTTCTGAGTAAGGGGGTAGATTATGGAAATGGAAGGTGTTAGCATCCTTTCCGTCTGTAGTTATCTATAGGCTCTTAGATGCTTAGATCATTTTGAAATACCTTGTGCTTTGTGTATTTTTGAAAAGCATTTTGAAAACACCTTAGTGCGACAAACTTTGTAATGTTTCTCGGAATGGTAGAGAACGTATACAAAGTGTTTGAAAATGTTTTTTTGAAAGAAGTTTTATGTAAATGTAAAAATTGTTTGAGAATAGCATCTAAGAACCATCTACTTTTACTCGAAAGGTTGTTTTTTTCCTCTTTTCCTTTAGACAATGTTATCCTACTATTAGTGAGTAGGTAGCCCTAGTCGTTGGATATTTGAGGGACATTTGAAGGGGCGTTTATACAGTCATAAAGACAACTGGGTAAGAAACATTAGTAACTACCCTAGGGTTTGTAAGATCATACCAAGGCAACGTTGAGAGGGTCATCGAGGTACTTATGATCTTTAAACCGGAGGGTAGCCACTAAAATCTCTCACTTTTCAAGAGTTATGACTTTTGCCAAAGGCAACCGAAGTAGGGATACCCTAGAGGTGCGTATGTGTAATTGTGTTGTATTCAGTTATTTTTATCTTTGCATTAGGTTAGCTAGCGTTTTATTTTATTCTTGCTATACAATCCTAGTTAGCATGCATTTATACAGTTCATAGTTTGCAATAATTAAAAGTGCGGAAATATGAATCTAGTTATTACATGGCTTCGGGAAGGGGGATTATTACAAGTCCAAATTTTGGGAAAAAATAAAGAAAACAGTAAAGTAAAAGTCCTAATTATAGTCTATTACATCCAATATGCAGTTACAAAAATATGAAAATAAAATGCGAAAGGTAAAAAACGCGCGCGAATTGAAAGTACGTCTAAAAATCCTAAGGTGTAAGAAAAAGATCTTTTTGTTTGTTTTTGTTTTAATTAAGAAAACAGTTAAATTAAATTAAGATTAATTAACTTAAATCTAAACTTAAAGGAAAATTGAAATAATTGAAGAAAATTGAAACTAATAAAAGGGAAATAATTCTAATTTTTTTGTATTTTTATTATGGAAATAAGAAATAAAAATGAATTAAAAACCAGGTCTAATTAATTTTAATTAAGAAAGAAGGTTAAAATAATTAATTAATTAATTTAGGAAATTAAATTAATTAATAAAAAACCTAAAACTATAATTTTTGTGATTTTAATTATTTTTGTTGATCAAAACAAAATTAAAAGAAATAAATAGTAAGGATAAAAACAAAAATATAAATGGGCCTGGTTAGTAAAAAACAAAAACTAGGGGGTGTGAGTTAAAAAAAATGTTAGGCCCAAGTTGTTGAAGCCTAGGTTTCTAGTGGATCTAGTGAGAAATGCTTTGGAGAGTGCTTGGTGGTCTGCGTGTTTGGATACATTGGATCTAGATCAACTGTGATCTGGTGGCTTAGATTGATGGTTCATGATGCACGCGTTCCTTTACCATCAGAGCTAGTTGTTCAATCGTTATTATAATAGAATGATAATAATATAATAGTAACTAAAACTTAATCCTAGCTGTCACGCGCGCGCCATGAATAATTTGAATGGACCAATGAAAATATACGTTTTTTCCACGCAGACCCTTAACGGAGTCCACGCCGGTCAGAGACACCAAAGTAGATCTCCGGTCGTCTTCTTCGGCCATGTCCAACACCAAACCTACATTTTTGAAAGTTTTAAATCTAGAAATAAAGCTTATTCCACACAAAATTCAATCCTGAGTTCGAATATGGCCGTAGATTCTATAGATCATGGCTATATCATCCAGTTCGAACCACGATCCAGATTTTGACCTAAACATGGAAAACCCCTTAATTTTGCATCCAATCTCTCATGTGTTACGTTAGAAAAAATCAAAATAAGGATATAAATAAGGATATATGCATTAGATTTGCTTAAACTGTATGTATAAAGAGATTCAGATCATGGAAGTTTTACCAAAGTGGAGTAATCTGGTTGGCTGATATCAAGGCACTTCTAGCGTAGGTATGGACTGGAATGGACTCCTGGGAGTCTAAGGAGCACAACACAAGGCTTAGATTTGATGAATATGGGATGGGATGAGAGCTTCGAATTTTTTCAATTCTTTGAAAAATGATGATTTTGAGAGGGCTTCTTCAGGCAGTGTGTGCATATCCAAAGCTTGCAAATGTGTTGCATATTTATATAGGGAGAGAGAGCTTGCAAAGAAGGGAAGAGAATCAGACAATAACTATTATGTTTAAGGACGTGATTCAAAATTTGAAAATATGCCAAAAATGAATATTTTATGCCTTTTCCAACTTTGAGTGAACCTGGACAATTTGGCACGAAAACTTGGGCTTCAAAACAAATCAAAAAACTAGCCGAAAGGACAAGGCCCGTCTCTAAATATTTTGTACAATTTATTTTATATTTATTTGAAATAAATCAAAATCAATATGAACAAAATAGGTAAAAATTGTAAGGCAATGTAAAAATGAGATTAGAGGTCACCTATAAGGTCATAAGAATGTTTGAACCTCAAAAAGTTAGACCATTGACCCAAAAGTTCAAATTTGCCCAATGCACCATCTTTGAATTTCCTCAAATGTTCCCAACTTGGGCAAGCCATACCTTGCTCAATTTTTATCTCTTGAAGATGATCTTGGACTTTTTGGAAATCCCAAGATTTCCTCTACCAACTACATGTTGACCATTTTGTATTTGAAGATTTTATCTTGATGTAAAAGGTCTTGGCAAAAATTGTCTTTTGTTGACTTTCTGTAAATGACCTGTAATGTATGAGTTTATATATTTCAAATGGTACATTTCATGAACTTTAGGATAAAAGAGAAGTTGTAGGGAATTGTATTCTCTTTAAAATGAGCTTTGGTTGGGTAAAAGTGGATGAAGTATGTGAATGTTATGCCTGGTCAAAGTTCAGTTGACTATTCCTATAGAAATCCTAATTTAGCAATTCTTGACTTTTGATAGATTAGGAGTATTTCTTGAGTAATCATGATCAACCCTTGATCAAATGATTTTTTTAAATTAAAAATGTTGATGTTGACAAAAAATATTGAAGTTTGACTGTATATAGGCCATAGTTGACTTTTGACCTAGTATAGTTGATTTTCAAACGTTTGAGCAATTGACTGAGCAAACTTGTTGTGCAAGGAATAAAATTTGACACGGAAAATCTTGAAGACATATTAGGACCATGGTAAACATTTGAGACCTTTGGAACTCACACACCTTGGTGAAAAGTGAAACGCTAATTGAAAGGCCATTGCTTAGGAGGAGAATTGGTTTGATCAATTCTTGGTCAACCTTTAGCAATTGAAGACCTTAATGAACATGTCTTAGATAAAATGGGAGGGAAAATTTTGGGGTACAACACAGTGTATATTTTCCCATGAAATGAGAATCAAGATAAAATCGAGTCGGAAGCGAATCCACAAATCAAATGCTTTTAAATCAAATAACCAACACTTTAGTTACATGATTGAAAGGTCTTACAATGTACCTTGCACAAGTCAACAAACATATTAGTGATAACAAGAAACTGCAATCAGAGTTATGCATTCTCAACACAATTAAGTTTATGATTAAATCATGAAGAAGTAGAAGTTAAATGTATTTTGGAAGTATAAACACAAACTCCGGACAACATTGTATTACAAAAATGAGTGCGCAAAAAGTCAGAACATAATCACATGAAAATTGCTAGGTAGTCTCCAAACTTACCAAGAAGCTCACGAAAGTGTGTAACATGAATTAAATAACATCACAAGTGTCATTTACTTTTATGGGGCAGCACTACGGTTATAGCATGAATTGTCCCAAAAAATGCACGGGAATCAATGAGAATCAATCAAGATGGTTCATGAACGAACAATAAAGTGTACACATGCATCAAATGAAAGTCAAAGCTCAACATACATGTTATAACAAACTGAATAGCACTATGTTCAAAATTTAGGTGCACGAAATGTCAGAACGGTATTGCAAGAAAATTACACAGTTGCTTCCAAACGCACCAACAAACTCAAAAAAGTATATGTCTCAATTTAAATCCAATCGCAAGTACCACTTACATTCCCGGGGAAACCGTGTACATTTGTGTTAATTTCAACTGAAATCAAGCTTAAGAAACATAAACAAGTGCATAAAAGTGCTCAATAACTTTAGTATCTTCACTTGCAAACTACACACATTTCACAAACAAATGAAATCCGCATAATTCAAATCAAAACAACATAATTCAAGTGATTATGCAACTAATCGGATTTGAAGTTTTGATGTCGAAAAAGGAATTCATCAACAAATTGATTTGAAAAGTTTCATTAACACATGAATTAACAACTTAAACCTCATCATAATTCCATAATCGATATTAAGTCTCAACTTCGGTGTTCAAAAATCAACATCAATTTTCCAAATAAAATTCAACACCTATATCGATTATGTAATTATCTAACCAAATCCGGATTTCAAAACCATATCCAAAATCAAGAATAAAGTCATATCAACAAATCTCCACAATTCAATTCACATCAAAATTCATATTATGTCAACATGTATAATTCAAGAATTCAATTCACATCATAATTCAACTCTATTTAGTGTGATTATATCTCTCAAGCATTTATATAAACACTTAAACCTCAAGAATTTCAACTCATGCTTTAATTCAATTCAAGATTCAATCAAAGATAATTGAGAATTTAAAGTAATTGAATTACAAAAAATTATGAAGAGGAGGTTGATGTTGTCACAGGAAAACGACTGGAGAAGGAGGCGGTGATCGGAGAACTCGCGAAATCATGATCTGAGGGAGGAAGCAAGCTCGGGGCGAAATTGCACTATCACTGGTGGTATGCGGCAGAAAGAGGCTACCACTACCGGTCAAAAAGAGGCGCTCATTAGTGGTCAGAAGACGGAGGAAGATCGCAGTGGTTGATTGGTGGAAAGTGAAGAGGGTTTGAGTTTCTGATGATTGTTGATCTTGAGATTGTTGAAGATTGTTGATGTTCTTGAGAAAAATTGAAGAAAAGTGGAGTTTGATCCTTGAGAGAATAAAGAGAGATTTGTGAAGTGTTTTTGGGAGCGAGTGAATTTATGAGAGAAAATATGAATTTTGAACTTATATATTCCCTCCAATTTGGCCTTGGATTTGAAATTGAATTGGGAATTGTTTTGACAATGTCAGCAAATTTATTGCACAATGCAAGAAGAAAATGCCAAGTCATTATCGGCGTGAAATTTTGACTCAAGCTCAACATCAAAATCAAAGATTGCAAAATTTGTGATGCGATGCTAAAATAATAGACTAAATTGGATAAATTACGAGATAGTTATGAATTTTCAAAGATGCACAGATGCAGAGCAGAGTTAGCTAATGCAAATTTTTCTCAGTTAATTTCAACGTTCAGTTTGGAAAGAATGCCAGAACGAAAATCATACGATCAGACTCTGAACTCGGGGTATGAAACAAAATTATAGCTGACATAATTTGTGAAATTATGCCGAAACAATCGTATCCATACGATTAAAATCAAAGAAGTTACGATTTTTATAATATCCAAAAATGGTGAATTAATATTCTGGTTTAGCACAATAAATTTCTCTAGTAATCCATAGTTCTGGGGACCTTCCTCAAAGAATTAGCTCTCGTCCCGAACATATGAATTTAAGAGAAAATCAATACTGATTTCTCACCGAAAGAATGGATCAAAAAAAATGAACCAGGTGAAAGTTATGAATTTTTGAACATCTGCAAAATAACGGTTCAACACACTATTTTTTCAAAGTACTCGCGCATTCGGAGATCTTCCTTAAAGAATTGGCTTTCGAGCCGAACATGAAAGTTGGAGGAAATAACAAGACGATTCAAATGCTTAAAAAGGAACTCAAATATGATACTCCAGTCATAAGTTATGAATTTTTAAGCATCCGAAAACCAGAAAACGGCAAATCCACTGTATACTGCAATTCAAGTATTATGCACTTTAGAAAATCTTCCTCACAAAATTAGCCTTCGACATGAACAGATAAAATAAATAAGACATCAAGACGGTTCTAACTACTGAAGAATCAATCCAAAACCATTTTCCAAACTCGACTTGTGAAATTTTGAGCTTGGAACGCACGATACTGAATTTATGTATGCACTTTCTCTAATCGACTGAAACGCTTGACTTTCTGCATAATTCAGAGCGTGCTGAAACACGTAAGAGTTTAACATGTTGATTAATTTATTTATTTTTATTGGATAGCTTGGAAAACATGCAGATTGCATTAAAATGCGGAAAACCCTGAGTTTTACTTCACAGTGCTGCTTAACGGAACAATCAATTTTCGCAACTCTTTCTTACAAAGAAATACCTCTATTCCATGAGCATAGAACCAATGACACATATGCATGTGTTGTACCCCAAAATTTTCCCTCTCATTTCCCAATGGATCATCCTGGACCCTCAGGATTGCTTCTGTAAATTTTCAAGTCTCGGATTACAATTTTCCAAGAAAGTCATTCATAAGGGCAAAATGGTCAAATGCATACTAAAAAGTAAAACTTTGACTTTTTGATCAAAATCAAGTTTCAAAAATTATGTTTCATCAAGACATGAAGTTGGTTCATCAAGAAATCAAAAGTCAAAAATTACTTTGAAAAGTCAAAATTTTAAGCACTTAGAAAATTTTCTAAGTGTTAAGAAAATATGATAATTACATAATTTTTGGCCAGATTTTCATCATGATGCAAGATGATTCAATCAGAACTTCTGACATGAAAGTTATAGATCTCAATGAGATCTAAAACATTGTTGAGAAGAACTTCTCCTAGAAATGCTGGGATTTCAAGTTATAAATCCTTGAAGACGCATTCATGAAGCTAAAACACTTAGTAAATTTTGGGCATTTTTTAGACAGAATTTAGACAGAACTTTTGGGCCAGTTTTCACACAAGTACAATCAGAATTTGCAAAAGTGATGGAAGAACATTTTACAAGCTTTCTAGAGAATTCCTTCATACCATGCTGGAGCAGTGAGAATCGAAGGTCAGAAGTTTGCTTCGATCAGAACATGACCCTTCGAATCTCACTCTTTAACATCCAGAAGCTCTACTCTTCGATCAGAACATGACCCTTCGAATCTAATTCTTTAATGTATGGGAGTTGTATTCTTCAATCATAACATGACCTTTGAATCCTCATCCAAGCTTGCCTCAATTTCCCAAGTTTCGACTAAAGTCTTGAACTGTTGCTTGCTTGCTGTACACAAGCTTCGACTGGGCATCTTTTCCCTTTAAAATATCCTCCTTCGATCCAAAGGGGAAGGGCTTCTTATTAGTGCTCCTTTGATTGAAACACTGTCTTTGCATGTTGGTTTGACTCACAAATACAATAGTTACCCACATGCAAGCTGGATCCTTGCTTTGATTGAGCATTTATTTTCCTTGGAGCAAGCTTATTTCCTACTTCTACATGGAAAACTTTCCCTCTAGGTGTGCCTTCAGCGCACAAAAGCAAAAACTTATCCAAACTGGCCTTCGATTCACAAAAACTCCCACTAGGCAAAAGACCCCTCAATGTGTCACCAGTGCACGTATCCCTTTTCAGTTTGTCTTCAACATAAGGCCAAAACTCCTTCAAAGTTGCCTTCGACCACAAGGCACTGGACACCTTTGTGTCAGCTTCACCTAGGCGGTGACCTCCTTTATGCCTTCCCTGACTGGTTTCATGCTAGCATCCAGAAGGCACATGCTGCCTTTGTGCCAGTTTTGACTGAGCACAGACTCCCCTTTGAAACATTTGTGTACACTTCAACATGCAGAAGGCCCAGTTGAAGGCCATACAAGAGGCTCATTCGAAGGAAGTAATACTAGAGTCATTCGAAGGTTATACAAGAGGTACATTTGAAGAAGCATGCAGAAGGCCCAGACGAAGGCCACACAAGAGACCCATTCAAATAATACATGTTGGTCCATTCGAAGGACACGTAACTGGTGGGAACGAATGTTGTTTTAGTATGGTCAAAAGTTATAGAAGGATGGAGGATTTGATTCAAAAGATTAAGTTGAACATTTAGACCCATAGGCTAGGCTACGTGTTTCCCCCTTTTCAGGCCTTAAACCTATGACTCAGTCTATATTTAATTGTTTATACAAGTTAAAATGGTCTTTTACCCATTTGTTGTCCAAGACAACTTGCCCTTAATAGTATAATACTACTTTTAGAAAAGTTTTTCTTGAGCCTTGCGCCTGTTTTTCCTTCTGCAGGAAGTAATACATCTAAACCATTCATCTTGCTATTTCATCTTAGGATCATGACACATGTGGACACTTATTTTCCAGCTGAGCCTTATTTTATTATTTTTACTCCCAAACTTCCCAAAACCTTTCTCTATAAATAGAGAGATCCTTTGCAAAGAAAAAGAGAGAAGAAGAAGAGAGGAACGTATCTTCAAAATTCTTAAACACCATAAAATTCTCAAACACTTAAACAGTTGTGAAAACCCAAACCCAGAACCCAAATACTTGTCTCTTTCAAATATGAAGAATCCTTACATCTTGCCATCCTTCGAATCCAACAAAGAAGGACATTTCACTTGTTTTTCTCTTTCGAGTCCAGTGTCAAAGGCCCACCCTTGGTCTTTCCCTTCGAATCCAGAAGCATTCAAGGTAACCACTTCAAGGTCCAGCACACGCTCCAGCCTCATGCAAGGTAAGTTGCTCTAAACCTTGAACTCTTCGTTTCTTGCATGACATGTAAATACAGTTCCTTCTCGTTTCAAACATGTACTTACTATTTTTCTTCTTTTCATTTCCACCCTTTTAATATGTTTCATGGTTAACAACCTTCTTGATTTTTTTTCTCTTTGTACATTTAAACATGCTTTAAGAACTAACATGGTCCTAAGGTAATGTTGGCATGGCCTTAGGCCATGTTTCTATTCAAACTCAAACGAAAGAAACAGGAAACAGGAAGTTGGAAACGAAGCCTCTGGTTTCCATACTAACCTCTGGGTCAAACGAAAGAGGCAGACGAAAGGCACAACATGCTGGCGTCCAGGCCCAAACGAAAGGCACAACATGCTGACCTCCAGGCCCCCAGTCGAAAGGCATAGCATGCTGACCCCCAGGCCCCCAATTAAAAGTCATGCCTTCACTCTTTTCAGGCCAAATCAAAGAGAGCCAGAAAGTGAAGAATCGAAGGGTTTTCTTCCTGAATCAAAAAGACCCTTTTTCTTGATTTTATCTTATTTTTTGCCTTTTATATTTTCATGCAATATGGTTTTAATAGTGCAGGATTTTACCTTTCTACATTTTTTTACTTTATACAAAATACTAGTAATTAGGGCTTATGGCAAGATAAAATCAACAAGTAGACCACCCTGATCAAAAGACAAAAATGCATGCAATCAAAAACACTTTGCACACAAGTGTAGCGGTAGAAATGTTTAAGACTAAGCCATTGGATTGACAAGACTTATACAAATAAAAATAAAAATCGCCACCACGCTTTATTGTTTCCAAAGGAATGGAAAAAGAGCGAGTAACCCAAAAAGAGGGGGAAAGATTCTAGGTAAGGGGGTTGGTTATGCAAAGGGAAGGTATTAGCACCCTAAACATATGTGGTACTCAGAAAGAACCTCTTTGAAAAATCTGTATATTTTGGCTATAAAATGTTGTGTAAAAACAGATGGTATAGGTGAGAAAATAAGTATTTTTTATGATTTTTGCACCCGCTGCAGTTGCAAACCTTTAGTGCCTACGTACCACCTTTTGTGAAATAGGGGATCAGGATAGACGTAGTTCCTCTTTTAAAAATTTTAAAACAAAAGTGTGTTGGTTAATTTTATGAGATAAGACATTATTGTCATTGTCCGTGTGGAAAACATACTTACTACCCACAATCATGAGAAAGGAGAGTTTGCATCATCTCAAAGTGGAGGATATGGCTTGGATTTTAAAATGAACAACACCTCACTCAACTCCCAAGTGGAAAATATCTCTCTTCACTATATATTGTAGAAGTATAGTTGTTTGCATCACTACAAGGATTAAGAAGAGTCTAATCTTTTGAGAAAGGTTTTAAAATAGAAATCCAAAGTGGCAAAAATGGTTTAAAATGAGATTGATTGACTTTTAGACTTCTAAAAAAAAACTCAAGATATTATTAAGTTGATTGAAATTTGTTTATGAAAAATGTTTTGAAAATGCATGGACATATGTCCAAGTTTATTATGAAAGTGATTCAAGTTTCAAAATAAGAAGAGTTTTTAAAAGGAGGAAGAATATTTTTGAAATTAAAGAAGATGGGAGGAGAAGAAGAGAACATCCTAAAGCAAAAAGTAAAAAGCTAAGGATAAGAACCATCTAACTAAAAAGAAGCCAATACTTGACATTATGAGTAAAGATAGAATTCCATTCCTTGGATTGAAACCAAAAAAGCAAAGATACTAGACCTCTTGAGAGAACCTAACTTCAAGTGTATGAAGTCTTCACAAAAATTGGGGAGAGTAACGACTGTATACGGGTGAGTTCCAGATTACAAACAAAGAATGTAATCACAATAACCTGCACACAAAACAAACAAACAACCCAATGTCCTGAGGTAAACCTCAAGAACTCCAGACAAAATATCAATTAAGGTCACAAGGTCTCCAACATAGGTCAAGGCATCTAATCCTAAGTCCAATAAGTCCAATACTTCACAATGCCAAGGATAGTAGCCAAATAGTCCAAGTATCATTAAAGCATTTTATGGTTCATGTTGATTATTAGGTGTCTTAAAAGAGAAAAGAAAAGCTCAAGTGAGAAAAATAAAAATAACAAGAATATAAATGCTCAAGTGAGAAAAATAAAAATGGCATGAAATGTAATGCTTAAAGTAAATGGTACATAAAGCATAAAATTAAAAGCATAAAATAAATACAATTTAATAATTAGTGATTAGTTGGTTGACCATCTTGAAACTTGCATTTGGAACTCATTAGAGGATTGGTAGAACCAAAGCCTCCACACAACAAGTTGCATTTGCTTTTTGTCAAGTATATCATCCATTTAGAATCCTCAAAAGTAGCATTTAATTATTAACGATGTTTAAGTGATCCGCGTTGACCAAAAGTGTTGTAGATACATTAGAGGATTTGTTGAACCAAAGACTCCAAACAATGGATCTCAAAGTTATTGGATCAAAGAGATCAAATTAACATACTTGGACTTGCAAACATAGGTTTGGGCCACAAATGATCATTTATTCGAATCCTTACAAAGTTTAGCACTATGTTAAGCAATCTTAAGTGGACTTATATAGAAGTTGCACCTATTTTGAGATCAGTCAATAATAATCTATGCACCATTTGTTTTGAGACATGATATAGAGATCATGCTCCAAAAACACTTAGTTCAATAAGAAAGGGACAAGATGAAAAGGGATGGGAAAGAATATAAACCACATTTGAATTAAAATTTAATCAAACTATTATTAAAATCATTCATCCATTTTTATGGAGTTAGACTCAACACCATGAATCCAATGATGTTAATAAAATTCATGATCAAAAATTCAACACAAGATCAGCCAGAAAATAATCACAAAATAATATTGCATTTAATTTATATATTAAAAAAAGTTAAAAATGTTTTAAAATAGAAATAAAAGAGAAAAATATCAACTATGTTCAAATTAATCAAGAAATTTAAACTAAGACCATAGAAAAAACAAAAATGAATTAAAATATTTTTATAAAATTTTTGGTAATATTTTAAAGTCAAAAACTATTTTAAAATTAAAATAAATGAGTAAAATAAACCAAAAATGATATAAAATAACAAAATCAGAAATAAAAAATAAATGAGGTCACCAATATTTGTCACAATATTATTGGATCATTCCATATTTTTTTCAGAATTTAAAAATGCATAAAAGTATTTTTAAACATTTAAAACAATTCAAATAAAGTGAAAATTTATAAAAAATATCAAGACAAAATAAAATTATGAAGAAATAAAAATCAGAAAGAGAAAAATCAAAAATATTTTTCATAATTTTTTTAGATTTTTTGGACTAAATGAATTTTCTATGATTTTTTGAAGTTTAAAGCAATTAAATATAAAAATAAGAAATAAAAAGTAAAGTCAAAAATATGTGAACCATTGGATGAGAGGTAAAAACGCGTTAGTAATCAAATCTAAGGGATCTGGTGCATTGTGTATATCATGGTCATTACTGAATAAAGCATAAAATCAAATATAAATCAGAATTTCAAAAAATACAAATGGCACGCCATCATTGGTTGGAAGATGACACGTTGGTCATCTTCAACCTCCAGCAAGTCCCAAAACCAGGTTGCTCAATCTGTAAAATTAGAGCATGATACCTATGCCATTCGCTTCGTCTCTTCAAGACGAAGACAACCACACCTTCACGACAAATTTATATAAATTGTAGCTCAAGCAATTTGGAAGAGAAGTTTTGAAAATGGATTTGAAATATCATGTTCAAAACGTGTTTCAAGATAAAAGCAAGTATTGCGACTAAAACCAGGGCAATGAGAGCTTCAAAATGATATCAAAGTTTGGAAGAATTAATGGAGAAATCTACCTATTGAAGTTGAGTTGCAGAGCTCTGAAACTGGACTTATTTGGACCAATATAGGTCACGATTCTTGAAGGTAATTGTATAGTTAACTTTAGGGAAGATCAAGGAAGGTGAATTGATAGGAAAATTGGATTGAAAAAGGCTTGAACACTAATTTCGAAGTTGCAGAAAAATGAGTTATGGAGCAAGTTTAGAAGGGTAATTTTGGTTGTTCAAGCTTGAAGAAATGAATGAGGGATGACCCTCTATTTATAGGGAATCAAATGGAATGTTCAAGCATGTCAAATGATGAAGTTTGGAGGGAAATCATGTGAAGTTGCATACATGAAAAGTGTGACTTCTATATTGATCAAAACTCATCCAAAATGCGCGTTTTTCTATGCTAATCACTTCTGGAAGTTCACTAAACATGTTTAGAAGCAAAAACACGCAGAAACAGTGTCTTTAGAAGCTAAATCAATGATTTCAAATTCTGACTTTTGAAGAAACTTCAGTTTCAAGTTACCAAGTTCAAACCAATGGCATTCTCAGCTCAAGGGGTCTTAGGGCATGATTCTTGATGCTTTAGAAAGATGAGATTACAAGCTTTTCAATGGGAAAATAATGGAATCAAATGGATGTTTGATCTGAAAGTTGCAATGAGTCAAAGTTGGGAAAAAGAGGTTGACTTTCCATGCTTAGAAATATTTCAAGTTTTTCTTCAAAAGTGACCTATAATGTTTTGCATCCAAACATGGCCTTCCTATTGGAATTTGCTCTTGACCAAAAAAGATGGAATGAAATAGAACACTTGAATTACATTTTGAGACTTGAACCATTCAAAATCTCCAAAAATTGAGATAGTTATGAGTTGTTGAAGTTTGCAAAAAATCATGAAATGACCTATAATATTTTGTATCCTTAGGGCATCTTCCATACATTTTCTCACTTTGCATATAAAATAAGGAATAAAGTTCACATCCTCAAGATAATTTTGGAAAAAGAGTGGGCTCAAGGTAATAAAAATTGACCAAGGTATGATCATTTGAAGTCACACATGGGAAATTGGGGGTTCATCTGGAGGACTTGTAATCTTTCTTCAACATTAATTTATTCCATATGAAAACTCCTTTAAACTTTTGAAGTGATTTGTTTATAACCATTTGAATAGAAGGATGTTTTTGGAATCACTCAAAAATACCAAAAGATGCGCAAGATATACTTCTTTAAAGTTCAAAACCCTAGCTCCTAGATCAAGAAAATGCTTTGAGGAACTTTGACAATTTTGAGCAACCTTCTTGTACCAACACTTTTTCTTTGTATATAGAAGTTGTTGATGGAATTGCAACCAAAACCACTTACATATCTTGAGAATTGAGAGAAATATGCACTTGTGACCAATGGAATCAAGACCTTGTCCAACCATGACAACTTCTTCAATCAACCCCTTGTACTTTCGAATCAATTTTGATAACCTTGAAATACAGGGAACCAAAATAAACCTTGCCATGCCATTTATTCCAAAAAAACTACAATGGTGAGGTTTGAACTTCTCAAGCTTTATCGACTAGGACATGGAAATAAACTCATGAACCCATGGATCAACTTGCTAAGCCACATTGCCTTTACCTACATTATTAACAAGTGAGACAAACCAACATTGCATTTTATTAATTAAAAGGAAATTCAAAATAAAACATGAATGATCACAAAAGAAAAACAAGTTAAGGGGCTTGGTGATTCCTCAAAGAGCAAAGCTAAAGATAGGGAGGAGAACCAAAAACCCTAATGTGATTTTGTTGTGATTGAATCAATATGGTCTGATGAAGGGATCTTAGGGGCCAAAATTGGGGTACAACAACATGCACCTCTAGGGTTAACTCCACTTGTTGCCTTATAAAAATGGTCATGTTATGCATGTGAGACTTCTTACAAAAACAATCAAAAATATAAGATCATAGTCCCTTGATGACGCTTCGAGTGTTGCCTTACAAATGATCTTAGTCCCTCAAGAGAAATATTAAGATATCTTACAAAATTGCTATCATGACTATACGATGACCCACACCCGTTCTTTTACATCCAAAGATAAGGCTTCTTACGAATCAATGGTAAGATAGCAATATCAAAGGAAGAGAGAAATGGACAAAAGATTTTTTGAGTAAGGTAGAATGTTCCTAATTGCTTGCTCATCTTCAAACACAAACACCTTTCCAAATGCACCAACATTTTCCATGAAATATTATCAAAAAGTCCAACACTTAGTATAAATTCTTATAGAGACGAGAATCATTACAAAGTTTTTCTAAACGAAAGCGCTTTTCAAAAATACTTTCAAAACCCACCACAAAGCACACTTTCAAACAAAAGCAATGATATAGCAAGCAACTAAGAGCCCATAGATAAATATGGATGAAAAGGGTGCTAACACCTTACCTTTTCATAATCTACCCCCCCCCCCCCCCCCGAACTCAAGAAAATAATCTCAAAGGTCTTTCCTGTTCCTTTCACCCTTTCCTTTATTTGGATAAAATAAAAGTCGGTGGCGACTCTTGCTATGTACAATAATTGCGATAAAACACAAAACACCCAAGTCAGTTCTCCCACCATGTTATAGCATGCATATGGTAATGAAGTATAAGCCAATTAAGTTTAAAATGAAGAGGGCGAATTTTGGGGTACAACAGCTGCCCCTATTCAGTCTTCTTTAACCAAAGGGTGAGATTGGCGTAAGCCTTTCGAACAATAAAGGTGAAAAAGGATTGAATAATTAATAGAACCATAAAATTTGCACTCTGAATACTGTCAGGTATTATTTAATTTTTTGGTTTTCTCTACTTTCTATTTTTTTGCTTTTGGGTTAAAGTGGTTACAGGGATAGATGTGTATATCAGGTCAAAGTTAGACACACAAAAGAGATTGGCTATCAAGAAACATGTGTTCGGAGTTACTGGTGAACACAAAAAAAAGAGACTAACTGAAGAAAGCCCTATCGAAGATACCAATAATACATGTCCGCAGGAAAGGACATATACGAAATATATCGAACAAACGTGCCCAAAGTTGGTAGTAGACACAAGAAAAATATCGGATGAAAGGACTCTTACCAAGGCATCACAATCATATGTTTGGATTTTGTAGCAAACATATGACAAGAAAGAGACTAGAGGAAAGGACTCTATCAGAGATACCAAATATACATGTTCAAAGTTTGTAGCAGACAAGTACGAAGGAGATAGACCGAAGAAAGCTCTAACAAGGATATCAAAATGTATGGAGTTGGTAGTAGACACATAAGACAGAGACCAGAAGAAAGGACTCTAACCAAAGATATCACGAATATATGTTCGGAGTTGATAGCGAACATATGACAAGAAAGACACGGAGGAAATCACTCTTTACAAGGATATCAACAACTATATGTTCGGAGTTGGTAGTGAACATATAACAAGAAAGAGACCGAAGGAAAGGACCCTTCACAATGATATCATGAATGTACGTTCGGAGTTGGTAGCAAACATACGATGAAGACTAACTGTAGGAAGCCCTATCAAAGATATCAACCATACATTTCAGAGGAAAGGAGACATACGAAAGATATCAAAGATATATGCCCAGAGTTGGTAGCAGACATACAATAGGAAAGAGACCGAAGGAAAGGACTCTATCCAAAGATATTGATATTACATGTCTAGAGTTGGTAGCAGACATATAACAATAAAGAGACTGAATGAAAGGAATCTTTAATAAAGGGACTATAAATATATGTTCGGAGGAAAGAACATATAAGATAGAGACCATAAGAAAGGACTCTATCGAAGATACCACAAATGTATGTTCAGAGTTGGTAGAAAAAATACGACATAGACTAACCGAAGAAAGCTCTATTAAAGATATCAACAATAAATGTTAGAAGGAAAGGACATATAACAGGAAAGAGGCCGGAGGAAAGGAATCTAACCAGAGATATCAAGAATACATGTATGGAGTTGGTAGCAGACATATATCAATAAAGAGACCGGAAGAAAGGACTCTTTAAGAAAGACACCATAACTATATGTTTCGAGGAAAGAACATATACGAAAGAGACCGAAAGAAAAGACTCTATTGATGATATCAAAAGTGCATGTCCAGAGTAAGTAGAGGACATGGAAAATATATAGGGTACATGCTAGGTAGAATTGGACATAAACAAACAAGGAAAAGATCAACAGAAGAAGGTTCCAACACGGAATGCTAGCCGGAGATAGACTCCTGGAGAAAGAACATTGACCGAAGGTGAACTTACTGAGGATAAAATACATGCCTAGTCAGAGTTATACATATATAGGAAAGAGAACGACCGAAGTAGACTCTAACAAAGGACGCTTGAACACGGGATGACCTGCAAAGACAAGGAGACTAGTCAAAGGTAGACTCTTAAGGAAAGAACACTGATTAGAAACGAACTTACTGGGGATTCACGTTTGTATGGAACCCGAATAGAACGTCGGTCAAAGGAGAACTTGCAATTGGAAAAGAGACTGATTGTAAGGACTCTAGATAAGGATTTCCAACACCCGTTGGACTTTAAGAGGTGGAAAATGTGCAAGAACTACAATATCTCTTAGGCCAAAGGCAGGGTGTAATTCTTCAAGAGTGACAATTATCTGAATTACCACACACCAAGTATGGATACTTAAATACTTGTGAAATAATAAAGTTTATACACCGACTCTTATTTGCACTCAAACGGTAAGGCAAACACGGGTAAAAATAACCAAGGGCTTGCAGGGGCAAGGAAAAACCACGACTCACTAGGGAAATGGAAAATACCAAAGACCCGACTGGTGGAAAACCAAAATAGAATTTTTTGGAGAATTAGGACAGGATCACCCTAGAGACTTGTTGTAACGGTAATTCAAATCTGAGCACATAACCACTCTGGTTACTTCAGGTAAACATTATTGGCTTACACTTATGCATGTTTGAATTTTTTCAGTTTTTTTTGGTAAATGCAATGTAATGATGCATGTTTAGTGATGCACTACGGAAAATAAAACAATAAGTGACTGCTGAGAAGACAATGAACTTCCGAATGATTAACTTTGCACATTTGATCTTCTGTAGAGAATAATCAATCTGAACTTTAATGGGGAGTCTAGATTTGGAACCATCAACTTCTAAAGTTCGATATCACTGGGGAAATAAACTTCCTGGGAGGAATACAACAAAAATAAATTACAATTTAGAGAAAAACTTGAACTCTGGTCAAACTCTTGACTTCCCGAGGAACAATATCCTTGTCTCCTATCCGGATGAGGAGAGCTTCGCTGGAAATGAAAACTTCCTCGAGTACAATTTCTTAATGAAGATAACTTCTACTTGTGATAATGAGAATTCTTAAATAAAAAGAATTATTCCCCGTCCACACTGGGGATATTACCGCTGGGTAAAAATCTTCACTTGGGGAAGAAACAAGAATCTTTGGAACAGAACTCCACTGTGGAATATTTCAACCACCTTCCATCATTGGGGATGAAAAGAGTTCTGACTGGCATTCCCATATACACGACACTGGTGGTATAGGATTTTGTGCAATATTTATCCTCACCAGGCTTTAATGGGGAGAAAGCTATATCTCCCACTGGGGAGCATAAAACTTTGGATAGAAATATCACTGGTACAAGCTACATTGGGGATAGCCATATCCGCAAGATTCATGGAAACAAGTACTTGTACTGGGGAGGAAAATCTTCAACGAGCACAATAGTTATCTTCATGGGGATACAAACCACGATCTCCCATAAGTAAATAAAAATCTCTTTAAGAAATCTGGAAATAACATACCGCACTGGGGAGAAAAGGTGAAAACTTCACTAAGGAGAGGAATGCACACTTCATGGGGAAGACGAGCACCAACCTCACTAGGGAAAATACATATATCAAAAACATTTGGTCGGTAAATAGAGATTATTCTTCCAATAATCCCAGAAAGGAATAAACTATGTTGCGAAGAAGGATTATACTCGGGCGAGGGTACACCTACATTGGGGATAATGGATTATGTTTTGAGAAAGCATCTCATCTAGTAAGAAACTGATGCTGGTCACAAGCAGACCTGTCTTTGTTCATTTGCTAGTACACTTCTTGTCATAAAAGACCAACAGTACCTGCAACAGGGAAACTACAACAACAGGCCCCAGGTATAAAGTGGTAACCTTCACAGAAGAATAAATAGTCTGAACAACTAACCACTAGGTAAAAACTGCGATGCAAGATTGTAACTCCAACATGTCAACTCCAAGGAGGAGTGGCACTAAAAAGTGGACTTTGGAGAGGATATTGCAAAAATAAATTGCAGTCCAATGAAAAGAAATCATCTTGACTTCAAATAACTCCTAAAGTCCTGGGGAGAGGATCCATTCTCCTCCTGCAGAGAAATGAAGAATGCTTCATCGGGGAATAAAGAAATCTGAAGAGAAACCCCTTAGCAGACAAACCTTTGTCAAGTAGCAACATAGCCTTTATTGGGGAAAGGGGTCCTTCTAGGAAACAATGTTTCCATCATGAACCTTGTAAGGGTAAAAACCTCACACACTTCCTGCTATCTTTCTCGTACTCTGCTGAGGATAACAATCCAAACTTCAATTGGAGATAATGATCATAAATTCTGATGAAGGAACACCAATAACCCGAACTTAGACCTTTGATGAGCCGAGTATAATCAAACCTTACCACTCTACATTCATAAGTTGTTTAGTTTGTGTATGGGATCAACTTTATCAAACTCTAAAATGGAAGAATACCCTGCATAATGCCTTGCCCTAGTCTGTAGGGCTTTTGAAGAAATTTTCCTCTAGAGGATTTTTTGAGATTTGTATCGTTAAGATAACCCGCCCTAGTATTATGAACTTCAGAACACTACCCTTGACTGACCAGAGTTGGAATCGGTTTCAATCATGTTTGGGTGAATGCCCATGTATCTTCATATCCTGAAATGATTCTACTCTCATCAACGGATTTTCAAAGAGATTTGTCAAATCTAGACATAGCTGCCCTAGTTTGACTGCACTTTGAGGGATCAAATCCTGACTTAAATGCCCCAGATTGGATAATTTTGAGATATCTCCTCTCGACTTTGATTTCCACAGGCTGACTGCATTCGACACCAAACTGTGTTGGGAAAATAAACTAGCTCATACTCAATAGAGTATTAAAATTTTACTTTTTAGGGTAATTGACTTATGTCTTTAAAGTAGGCTAGTACACAACTGTACTTCTCAATTTGAATAACTCATGTTCTAGAAGATACTTGAAGCAATCTGTCCTTCGGGACCAACTAAAAGTGATACACCATTGCTCAATGTAGACTTCTGGATCGAAACTTCCACACAATCATCAAGGTTTTCAAATAACCAACTTTTGATCACTTCTTAATCTGGTATTATTTTACTTAACGAAGTCAACAGAAGGTCTTCCCCAGATTAAGATCATTTTCAAAAATGATTTACCCCTTAATGGTATCCTGAAGCAATTTGTCCCTTGAGATAATCAAACTTTTCATATGATGCTCATTATGCAAGCTCAATTGATGTTTAAGAACTTGTTCATATGTAAAGAATGTTTATTCTAAGAATGATAATTCTAATGCAAATCCTATGCTTGTCTTAAAGTTAAAAACTTTTATTGAAAAGATGTCGAAACATCGAGTTTTTTTTGTACAAATAAAATAAAAAGATAGAGTGATACCAACTAAAATTTTTAGTAAGCCTCCTAGGAGTCAGATTACCGCACTCTCGTTACAGTGTTGATTCGAATTAACCCATGCTTTAGTTAGGAATTTCAAGGGTTGTAACGTGGCCTGGTTCACGGTTTTAGAAAAAAGGATTTTAAGGCTCAAAAATATTTAGTACCCACCCATTCTCCATGATTTTCTCCATTCCTATGTTCAGTTAGCCTGATACGAGCAATCATCTCTCACAAGGAGTTTACGAGGATTGAGGAACCATTGAGGTTTCTTGGACAAGCAGTCACTTCATCATTTTTGTTTTGGTGTCTGATCACACGACTTTGTTCCTTTGAGAATTTTTCTTTTTAATCCTTTTCTGCCTTTCAGGCTTTTCATTTCTCTTTTTGTTTTCCCAAAATTTTTCCTGGACAAATTCTTTTGAATTTTGATTTTGGAGTCCAGCGGGATGCCCTAATATTTGCCCAAGTCACTTGTTTTCCAGTTTTGGACTTAGCGGGCTTTCTTTCTTTTTCTTTTTAATTCACTTTTTCCTTTTGAACCAGTCGTGTAACCCTAAGTCTTTTGACTTGCCGAAAAGTGGTGACTACCTTGCTATTTGGTTGATGAGGGATAACCATTAAGCTATTATCATCTTTTGTCCTCCTGACGGGTGAAGGATAACCATTATGGTTGATCCTTATATGCACTCTCCTGATGAGATTTGAATACTCGATGAGGTTAACTTAACACTACCCTGCCCCGGGTTAAAAATGAGGGTTTTTCTAAAAAGAAAATAAACTCCTACTTCAAGGCTCAAAGGGGTTGACGAGGGTCTATCTCTCTTATATCTCTAGTGTTTGGGAATTTGAAACAATGCATGTACATCGTCACTAGGGTTTTACTCAAAAGAACACCATTTGATATTCTAGGTAAATTATTCATCGTCCTCCTTCCTGAGGTATTTGCTTTGTTCATAAGAGTTGAGTATCCAAAGCAAAGAAAACATTTAAAAGTGAATACGAATGGATTAATTCAAGACAAACATATTCAATGCATTATGATTAATATTAGAAAAATGAGCAAGTTTTACATACAAGAAAGTACTGAATCAAAACAAGAAAGATTATAAATGATAATGGAAATGAAACTTGAAAATTACCATGTTGAGGACTTTAGACTTTGTATGACTTATTGCTCCAAAAGATGCACTTTGTAGTCTTGACACCACTGAGTCAAAGGAGACTTCAAATCTGGCCAGCTGGTGCTAAATTGACAGCCTTTGTATCAATCAGGTCATGCACCTTGTCTTTGAAGGCTCTGCAGTCTTCGATGGAATGGTCTAGTGCCCCAGCGTGATAACTATAACTGACGTTGGGATTAAATCCCTCGGGATAAGGAGAAAACACAAGATCCAACTGCTTGGTTTCTACCAAGGAAAGTTAGAGTAATTGCGGGAAAAATTGACCATAAGGCAGAGGAATGGTGTCAAACACTCTTTTCGGCTTTTGGTCCCTCTACTTTCCCTGTTGCTGACGTTTCCGTCAATATGTTTGCGACTGCAGCGCACCTTGAGCTGTCTAGGCATAAAGGTGATACCAATTCTGATTAACCAACTGATTCTCACAACTTGGAATAGGAAAATATTGCTGGAGAGGAACCTTTATGAATATAGGTTGTGAATGATGTGACCCAGGACACGAGGTGGAACCTTGAAAATGAGAAATCGTAACCATCTTCTCTGCAGTAGTTGGGATAACACTGATTTGTGCGCTCAAGCCTTTGGTGGTGAACATAATTGTCCTTGCATCCAACAAATCTTGGACTTTGTGTTTCAATGCATAGCAGCTCTCAACATCATAACCTGGTGCCCCAGAATTGAACTCACGCCTAGCATTTCTATCATAACCAGGTGGAAGCTTTGTGGAAGAACAAACCAGAGTACGAAGTTTAACCAATTGGAGCCCAAGCAAACAATGAAGTAACTAAGCTTACGACATCAGAATATGATCAAAACACCTCTCAGATGGCTCCGACATTTATTGAGGAGCTTTACCCTTTGGATTCTCTTGGGGATCAACAATTGGTTGTGGATGGGAAGACCCCGGAACACAAGGAAGTGAAGGAGGTACACGAATCACTCCATGACCTGAAGTTGCCTCTAAAGTATGGGGAGGAATGGCAACCCTTGTTGCAGCAACAGGTATAAGACCATCTTCCTTTCTTAACACTGTCTTCAGAACTTCCATAACCAAACTTAGTTGAGTCTTCAGATGACGATTCTCCTCCTTCAGGAGTTTCTGACCATGGACTAAAACCTGTATGTCCACCATGAACAGCCCCTGACCCTTCATCTCATCCAATTCCCCATGAAATTGTTCCATATCTTGTTTATGATCACTAAGAGGTGAGAAGTCAAGATTTGCAGTTCTGAAAAGAAAATACCGAGTCTGAATAAGAATTCCCCACTCCGAGTACTTGTTATGGATGCATGAAGATGCATGAGGAATGTGAGTGGATGAAATTCTATGTTCGATCATTTTCAAGAATCCTGCATGCTTTTAATTTTGATTTTGATCTAGTAAAAGATGGAAAAGCACAACATAAGGCTCACAAGCACGATTCCTTGGAAATGGAAAGAACACATGTGTTAAATTTTTTCTGCATACATTTTTTTACATTTCTTTTTTTTGTAAAAATAAATATGCCATGATGCAAGGATAATAACACATGGAATCATGGTTTCCACAATAATGATAATATGTTGTACTCTCTCTAAACACACCAAGAATACCAGAATAAATGGTCTGAAACATTACCATAGAACCATATAACAAAGGTCACCAGAACAATACGGTCACCATCAGAACATAGTCACTATATGTACATATAAAGATATTCTCGCCCCACTCACGCGTCAATACTAGGTCAAGGTAAGGTCAATGGTAACCCAAAATCCCATGTTCGCTTGAGAATACTATCATCATACACCTACGTGATAATGATAACACCTCATTAAAACCTCATCTGAGCGTGGATGACCTAGCCATCTAGGGAGATCTACATCCCATATATGTCATGTTCCACTATATTCCAAATGTTCCTATGGTTTGTCACTTGGCTTGAGTATGGGGCCTTTTACTTCATAGTAACACCCACCCAACAAAGAAACACAGGAGTCAGCACAACACTAGTATATGGAAAACAATAAAGATGCAATGCAAACATATACTCAGATAAACACGTACAAATGAATAAACTGAAAGCATAAAAGTATAAACACCCAAAGAAAAGAAAAAAAGATCTAGGAGCGACTCGGGGATGGACCAGCAATTGGTTAAAATAAACACCCAATGAATTCGCGTGTTGAAATAATCGGCTAAAATATCATCAAGATGAAGTCGTCAATGAAGTCACTATCGAACATTTTTATCCCACAGGAAGAGAAAGGTAAACATTAAATAAACTTGAGAATGGTGAAATCAAGGTCTTGCGACCAAGAGATATGGGTAAGGGAGTCTATTATGCAAGGGGAATGTATTAGCACCCCTCACGTTTGTGGTACTCCAAGATCCACTCTTGTTGTTCAAATCTATAGCTTATGTGTTAAAAGGAAAAATGAAAAGAGGGAATGAATGTAAAAGAAAACACGGGGAAATGAAGGAATATTTAAAAAGTTTCGCTCGACTGAGCCCTGCGACCAGAGGCCTATGTATCCCTTTTAAGGAATTAGAGCGTCGTAATTTGGCTTACATGTTTAAGTTTGTTGTATGTTTTTTATGAACAATATTAATTTCTCTTTCTGATGTAACTCGACCTTTGGAGACTCACGCGTCAGCACATAAATGAATTAACATATGTTCTTTTTGAAAGTTTGAAAGAAAAGTCCCGAAGGAGAAAAATATTTTGCATTGGTTTATATTTTACACCTTAAAAAGGATTTGAAAATTGTTAGGTGTTTTTTCCATTTGCCAAGAAAAGAGTTTTAGTTTTAAGGATCCAAAGGGAGAGAAAACAACTAAGGGAAACTACCTAGTTGTATTCCTAATGTTACATACAATGATGGTCCTAAGGTTGAGTTTGAAAGGGAAATGACTACCTATTTTAGCATGCGTGGATTACAATCCTAATATCTAACTTACATCGGAAATGAGACGAGTGAATCCTACGGTATCATGGCAATGGTTTAAAACCTTAGGGAATATGGTATATACAAGGATGAAAAGCGATCAAGCAATCAACAAGCTCAAGAGAGCACACACATGTCATGATCAATGCACACTAGCTCAAGTCAAAAGCCCTAACCAAGATATCAAATCATCGAGGTAGGTAAAAGGGGGGAAGTTCCTGACCATAAATATCTCATCTAGGCAAGAAGGGGTCATGAAAGCTGCTCTTAACCAAGGTGTCATGTTACGAAGGCAAGAAGTATAGAGTGGGTGAAGTGAATGTCCATGGCGAATAAGCACCTAACCAAGATATCAGAATTCGAGGTAGGAGATAGAAGACAATATAAAAAAGCACGGAGCATCAATGTCGCCCGACGTGAGCTCAAGAAAAAATATGGGGGATTTGTTACAGATCCATGTATTCCACTTGACCGACTTGATAACAGGAATAGCACGATCCAAGGCATCAACGCACGTCGTGAGCTACGCATGACACAGACTAGAAATGGCGGGGTTGATTGTGGACCCTCTACTTGCCTTGCCTCCTTTTGAGGACTTATCAATGAGGAATGGGAACGGGATGCCTTCGTCGAGGTCTTTGGGAACAAATGTAAACATTCTGATTAATAACCAAATGCAAGTAGGAATTGCCTTCTACAGGTCTTTTAAACAACAACTTTGCCTCAAAGGGACTCCCAAAACATGGATCTATATCCTACTTCTCATGGCAAGGAAATCAGTAAAGCATGCATCTCTATTCCTACTTCTCATGCGTCAATCAAATAAGAACAATGGGAGTGCGTGTCAGACACATCCATAATAAATAGAACACTTGCACACAAATTCACATCTAGACAAAATGCACACAATGTATATTTTCTCAAGAAATGAGAATCAAGATAAAATCGCGTCAGAAGTGAATCCACAAATCAAATGCTTTTTAATCAAATAACCAACACTTTAGTTACATGATTGAAAGCTCTTACAATGTATCTTACACAAGTCAACAAACACATTAGTGATAACAAGAAACTGCAATCGAAGTTACGCATTCTCAACACAACTCAATTTATGATTAAATCATGAAGAAGTAGAAGTTAAATTCATTTTGGAAGTATAAACAAAAACTCCGGAGAGCATTGCATTACAAAAATGAGTGCGCAAAAATTTGGAACAAAATCACACGAAAATTGCATGGTAGTCTCCAAACTTACCAATAAACTCACAAAAGTGTGTACCGCGAATTAAATCACAACTCAAGTGCCATTTACCTTAATGGGGAAGTACTACAGTTATAGCATAAATTGTCCCGAAAAATGCACCGGAATCTAGGAAAATCAATCACAACGGTTCATGAACGAACAATAAAGTGTACACATGTATCAAATGAAAGTCAAAGATCAACATAAATGTTATAACAAACCAAATAGCACTATGTTCAAAATTTAGGTGCACGAAATGTCGGAACAAAATTGCACGAAAATTACACGGTTGCTTCCAAACACATCAACAAACTCAAAAAAGTATATGCCTCAATTTAAATCCAAGTGCAAGTACTACTTACATTCCTAGGGCAGCCGTGTACGTTTGTTTGAATTTCAACTGAAATCAAGCTTAAGAAACAGAAACAAGTGCATAAAAGTGCTCAATGACTCGAGTATTATCACTTGAAAACTACGCACATTTCGCAAAAAAAATTATATCCGCATAATTCAAATCAAAGCAACATAATTCAAGTGATAACGCAACTAATTGGATTTGATGTTTTAATGTCCAAAAATGAATTTATCAACAAATTGATTTGAAAAGTTGCATTAACTCATGAATTAACAACTTAAACCTCGTCATAATTCCATAATCGATAATAAGTCTCAACTTCAGTGTTCAAAAATAAACATCAATTTTCTGAATAAATATCAACACTTATTCGAATATGTAACTATCTAACCAATTACGGATTTCAAAATCATATCCAAAATCAAGAAACAAGTCATATCAACAAATCTCCACAATTCAATTCACATAAAAATTCACATTATGTCAACATGTATAATTAAAGAATTCAATGCACATCATAATTCAACCCATTTCAATGTGATTATATCTCTCAAGAATTTACACAAACATCTAAACCTCAAGAATTTCAACTCATGCTTTAATTTAATTCAAGATTCAATCAAAGATAATTGAGAATTAAAATTAATTGAATTACCAAAAATTATGAAGTTGAGGTTGATGTTATCGTCGGAAAACGATCGGAGAAGGAGACGGTGATCAGAGGACTCGAGAAATTATGATCGGAGGGAGGAAGCAAGCTCGCGGAGAAATTTCACTATCACTGAGGGTATGTGTCCAAAAGAGGATATTGATAGAGGTCGGAAAGAGGCTATCGCTAGCGGTCGGAAGCCGGAGGAAGATCGCGGTGGTTGATCGGTGGGAAGTGAAGAGGATTTGAGTTTTTGATGATTTTTGATCTTGAGATTGTTGATGTTCTTGAGTGTAATACGGTGGGAGAGCTGACTTTTGGGTTTTGCATTTTATTGCAAATGTTGCGGATAGCAAGAGTCGCCACCTACTTTTCATTTATCCAATAAAGGAAAGGGGGAAAAGAACAGAAAGACCTATTGAGAATTTTTTTTTTGAGTTCGGGGGGTAGGTTATGAAAAGGGAAGGTTTTAGCATCCTTTTCATCCATAGTTATTTACGGGATCTTAATCGCTAGCTCATTTTTTGAAAATGCTTTGTGCTTGTGTGTGTTTGAAAATATTTTGAAAATGCCTAAGTGTGGCAATTTTATAATGATTCTCGTATCATTGAGAATGTATACAAAATGTTTGTTTTGAAAATATTGTGAAGAAAGTGTTTGTTTTGTGAAAAGATGTTGTTTTGAAAAGTTTGTGAGCAAGCGACTACGAGTGTTCTACCTACTAAAAGAAGTCTTCGTTCTTTTCCTCCTCCTTTAGATGGTGCTACCCTACCAAGTTAGTAGGAAGCCCTATCATTGGATGTGAGGGACAGGCGCAGGTCATCAAACATTCATAGAAAGCAACTTGTAGGACGCTTTAGGGACAAGCGAAGGGTCAACGAGGGACCATGATCTTCTAACAGTTAAATATATACAAGTGCGGAAAAAATGCGGGAAATAAATCTACGCTATTACATCGCTTTGGGGATGGGGAGTACAAACCATAAATTGGGGAGGAAAATATAAAGAAAATCCTAATTTATCTATTACAAGCTTTGAGCAATTACATAATTATATAAATGCGAAAAATAAGAAAACGCGCGGAGATGATGAAGAAGAAAAATATTTAAGACCTAAAAAAAATTCTAAGGGTTTAAGAAAATCTTTTTGTTGTTTTTGTTTAGAAAAATATTGGAAGTGGTTAATAAAAATAAAACCTAATTCTTAGTTAATTTACAAACTAATCATTTAAAATAAAACAAGGTGATTAAATTAAATTAATTTTAATCATAAAAAATTAAATTAATTAATTAAAAACCTGAATATAATTTTTTTTATGATTTTATGATTTTTGTTGATTAAAATAAAACTGATTAAAAAAAGAAAATGTTAATTAAAACAAAAATAAAGAAATTTTAAATGGGCCTACAAACAAGTAAGATGCGGGTGAGAAAAAGCAAAACCAAAAGGCCCAAAATGGACAAAGCCCAAGTCTGCGCTGGATTCAGTATGGATGACTTTCAGGAGATGCATCATGGGGCGTGCATTTGGTGCGTTGGATTTGTCTTTGATGAGATCTGATGGTTGTAACATGAGGCGCATGATGAGCGCGTATGATTGGTTCATAATGGATCTACAGTGAAAATTTTAGAAAATTAAATGCCAGAGGCAGGGATCGAACCCCTGCCCTGGCACACCAAAGCCTTACTCACACACACGCTTTCCACTGGGATGGTTGTTTCATTCGGTTATGAAATAACACCTATTAAATATATTATAAAACATGTTCAAAAGTTCAAACTTATGAACTTCATCTTCTTCCTCGCGCCAGACCAACAACACCACCATTTTCAAATATCAATCTCTTCCATTTCTCAACCATTTTAAAAACTATAAACATGAAAGTTGTTTTAAATTTAACCATGAATTAAACCATGCTATTAACTTTAATTATCACTCAAAGATTAAAAAGAATTTATGTTGGTACCAAAATGAAAACGTAACTGGTCAGAGCTAAAATTCTCAACACACAAGCAATATAACTGAAAACTAAGGACATGGTTAGCTTCAGGGAATTGATAACTACATTTTATCTTTTGAAATCGAATGCAAATGATGCATGGATAAGGATATCACAGTTTGAGTTTTTTACCTCTTTGGACAAAAGTCCAATGCTTCTTTTAGTTGTTCCAGGTACAATATGATGATCAATTAAGCTTGCTGGGACCTCACTAAAGCTATTCCAAGTAGTAGACTGCTTTGAAAGTTGTTGAATCACTCCAACAAAGTCAAGTTGCAGGCCTCAGTTTTTGAGTTTGGAAGATGATGATAATGATGCTACAGAAGTTGTTTTGGTGCTTGAATGAGTTCTATATGAGGTATATGAGGTGTATAAATGAATAGTTTGCAAGGAACTTGCAAGGGTTGTGAAATTCGAAGAAATGAACTTCTTGGCTCAACAATGGAGTTTTTTGAGCAATTCTGGTTTGAGAGAGATTAAGGGTGTTTTTGAAGTTGTGTGTTCGTGTCTTTAAAGTGCAAATGAGTCTCTTATTTATAGGGAAACTTCAAAGATCAAGAGTGGTTTTCAATTTCAACTTGTGGAGTTATGGTTTGGTTGAGATGGAAGTAGCAAGTTTCATGAAAATGGTGGTTCTAATGCATATTACTGTAGCTTCTAAAGGGGTTGGAGACTTTAGACATGTTGCTTCTAAGTTGCTTTGTTGAGTGTGATAAGAGCAAACAAGTTAGAAGATTAAGGAGTGGACTTTTTGCAAAAGCTTGCTTTTCTAAAATGGAAATGGTGCCTTTCTCCCCTAAATGGCAAGTTAACTTGGACACATCTTGAATCACTTGGATAATGGCTCAAAAGTTTGTGTAATTTCCTGATTATGGATAGATTTTTAGGTGACAGAAAAGTGGGATTGCATAGCATGGTGTGAGATTTGGCCATAAGGTTTTCAAAAGAATGACCTATAATTCAAGTTTGACATTCCATCTTCATCTCTTCGAAACATCTAGCTCAAGTATGATAAATTTATGTTCTTGGACATTTTGGAAAGCTTGAATAAAGATCTACAACTTTCATGTTTTGAGTTTTTGCTGAATCAATTTGGATCTTAGTGAAAAATTGCCATAAAGTAGTGACTTTGTTAAGAACAAAACACTTAGAAATTTTTCTATGTGTTGGGTAAAAATATCAGAACTTCATGAGCCCATATCTCTTAATCCAATCACTTTTTGAGAATCATCCCACATTAACAAAGTTGTAGAATTCATCAATCCCTACAACTTTAATATTGAAAGTTTTCCTTGAATCAGCTTGTATCTTGAGGAAACTTGCTTGTGAAGTTAGGGTTTTTTAGGCACAAAACACTTGAATTTTTCTAAGTGTTTGGAAATCTTCAATTTTGAATTTTGTTTACTTTATTGATTCTATTGATTCTTGATGGCAAAGTTTGATAGCATTGAATGTTTTGATGATCCTTGATTTTTAAATTCCAATGTTGACCAAAAAGTTAAAGATTGACTTTTCTGTGCCCATTGACTTTTCATTCAATGGATTCAATTCTTCAATTATCAATCACTTGTATCTTTGGAGATGTCTTGAGCCATGTAATTAGGTCAGGATGTTGTATTTGAGCCCATTAGTCGTTCATCGCTCTACTGGGGAGTTTAATTCTTATATACCCTGACTGGAGATAAAAGAGATAGATAACCTTCTGACTTATTTGGGGAGTTTAATTCTTATATATCCTAACTGGGGATAAAAGAGATGGATAACCTTCCGACTCATCTGGGGAGGATAAAGTGGACTAATATGTGGTTTGTTTCCAGGTTTTATAGCAACTCTCTAGGGATAGTGGCGACTTCACTCGTGTAGCGGTAGAAATGTTAAGACTAAACCATTGGATTGACTTGACTTATATATATCAAAATAAAAATCGCCACCACGCTTTATTATTTCCTAAGGAATGGGAAAAGAGAGAATAACCCAAAAGAGGGGTGGAAAGATTCTAGGTAAGGGGGTTGGTTATGCAAAGGGAAGGTATTACCACCCTAAACATCTAAGGTACTCCATAGGAACCTCTTTGAAAAATCTGTATATTTTGGCTATAAAATGTTGTATAGAAGAAATAGATTGTAGGGATGAGAAAAGAAGAATTTTTTATGATTTTTGCACCCGCCGCGGTCGCGAACCTTTACTGCCTACATACCACCTTTCGTGCAATAGGGGATCAGGGTACACGTAGTTCCTCTTTAAAAAAAAAATTAAAACAAAAGTGTGTTGGTTAATTTTAAGAGACAAGACATCATTGTCATTGTCCGTGTGGAAAACATACTTATTACCCACAATCATGAGAAATGAGAATTTGCATCATCTCAAAGTAGAGGATATGGCTTGGATTTTAAAATCAACAATGCCTCACTCAACGCCCAAGTGGAAAATATCTCACTTCACTATATATTGTAGAAGTATTGTTGTTTGCATCACTACAAGGATTAACAAGAGTCCAATCTTTTTGAGAAAAGTTTACAGATAAAAGCCAAAATGGCATATTGGTTTGAATGAGTTTGATTTACTTTTAGTCTTATCACCAAAAGAATTTCAAGGTATTTTTAAATTGATTGTGATTTTATTAAGAAAATATTTTGAAAATGCATGGACCTAACTCAAAGTTTATTATGAAAATAGTTCAAGTTTTAAAATAGGAATAATTTTCAAAAGGAGGGAGAAGATTTTTTTTTTAATTAAAGAAGATGGGAGGAGATGAAGAGACTATCCTAAAGCATGAAGTAAAAGCTAGGGAAAAGAACCATCTAACCAACAAGAAACCAACATTTGACACAATGAGTCAATAAAGAATTCCATCCTTTGGATTTTAAACCAAGCAAACAATTAATGAAACCTCTTAAGAAAACCATGCTTCCACTGCATTAAGCCTTCACAAAAATTGGGCAGAGTAACAATTGCATACATATGAAATCCATATTACTGACATTGTATGTAATCACAATAACCTGCACACAAAACAAACAAACAACCCAATGTCTTGGGGTAAACCCCAAGAACTCTTAACAAAATATCAATTAAGGTCACAATGTCTTCAACATAGGTCAAGGTTTCTACTCCTAAGTCCTAAAAGTCCAACACTCCATAATGTCAAGGATAATAACCAAGTAGTCCAAGTAACATTAAAGTTTTTAGGGTTCAAGTTGATTATTAGGTATCTTCAAAAAGAATTGAAAAGCTCAAGTGAGCAAAATAAAAATGACATAAAAGATAAAGGCTCAAGTGAGCAAAGATGAAAATGGCATGAAATGTAAATGCTAAAGTAAATGGTACATAAAGTAAAAGCTTAAAATGAAAGCATAAAATAAAGTCAATTGTTAGAAGTTAATGGTTAGTTGGATAAACATATTGAAAATTGCATTTTGAACTCATTAGAGGATTGGTAGAACCAAATCCTCCCAACAATAAATTGAATTTGCTTTTTGTTAAGTATATCATCCATTTAAGATTCTCAAAGTAACACTTAATGATCAATGATGTTTAAGTGATCCACTTTGACCAAAATTGATGAAGTTCCATTAGAGGATTGGTAGAACCAAAGTCTCCTAACAATGGATCTCAAGGTTATTGGATCATAGGGTTCAAATTAACATACTTGGGCTTGCAAACATAGTTTTGGACCATGAATAATCATTATCTCAAATCAGGACAAAATTTAGCGCTATGTTAAGCAATCGTAAGTAGACTTATATAGAAGTCGCACCTATTTTGAGGTTGCTCAATAACAATCTATGTACTTCATGTTTGGATAAATGATATAGAGATCATCATCCCATAACATGTAATACAATAAGAATGTGGTAAGATGAAGAGGGAAGGGGAAATGAGTAAACCACATTTGAACCAAAAAATTAAATCAAACTATTATTAAAATCATTCATCCATTTTTATGGAGTTAGACTCAACAACATGGATCCAATGATGTTAATAAAGTTCATGATCAAAATTTCAATCCAAGATCAGTCAGAATATATAAAAATAAGATTATATTTAAAATAAAAATGAAAAAAGGTATTTTAAAATGATTGAAAAAAAGAAGAAAAAAAAGAGAGAAAAATATTAACTATATTCAAATTAATCAAGAAAAATTAGGTAAGGCCATAGAAAAATCAGAAAGTAACTCAAATATTTTTATGAAAATTTTGATAATTTTTAAACGTCAGAAACTATTTTTAAACTAAATAAAATTACTCAAATAAATGGAAAATATATCAAAAATAGTAAGCATCAAGATAAAATTCCATAAAATTTCCAGAATGTCAGAAATAAGAAAAATGATGTTGATGAATATTTTCAGAATTTAAAAATGTCAGAAAGTATTTTTAAAACAATTAAAATAAGGAAAATATGGTGAAAATTATGAAAAATACCAAACATCAAAATCAAAATATGTAAAAATACTCATAAAGTCAGAAATAATTCAAATTATTTTTTTGTATATTTTTTTCATAATTTTTGGATAAAAAATAAAAGAGTTATTAATTTTTGAAATTTAAAATAATTAAAATATTAAACCAGAAAATAAAAATAAAACCAAAAAGACATGGACCATCAGATCATAGTCAAAACGCGTTAGTAAACTGATCAAGTGGACCAGACGCGTTGTGCTTGATATGGACCTTATTTGAAAATGCATTAGATTAGGAAAAAGACAACCGATAAAAATAAAACAATTAGCGCGCTATCTTTGGTTGAGACGAGACATGTCATCGTCTTCAACCTCTAGACGCCCTACAATGGAGATTTCACGAGTTTCTTCAAATGGAAAAATTAGAATCCCAGACTAGTATCATTAGATTTGTCTCTTCAAGACGATCCTAACACCACCATCGCGCCAAATTTATATAAATCGTGCAAGGAGATATGGATCAAAAACTCAAAAAATAGCAAGCACCTTTCATTCGAGATTTCTCTCTCAATTCTCAATGGATTTAAAAATTGTAAGAAGCACAAGAATCATGAGAAGGAGTAGAGTAGGCTAGTGCTCTATTTGGATCCAAATCATTGAGAATTCTACTTGTTCGAAGTTCAAGAATAAAGCTCTGAAACTAGACTTCTGTAGCTTGAATTATGGCTCGTTCTGCTTGGTTTAGGTGTTGGAGAGTTTGTATGATGCTGAAGGATGATGAATGTGCAAAGAATTTTGGAAGAAAAGGCTTAAATCTAAGAAATTGATTTCAAAAATTTGAAGTTCGTGTGAGGTTTTGACAGGGTGTATTTGGCACTCCAAGATTGAAGAAATGAATGAGGGATGATCCTCTATTTATAGGGGAGTGAATGGGATCCTTAAGCGTGTGAGATGATGAAGTTTGGAGGGAAATCGTGTGGGTCTGCAGCATGAACAAAGTGTGACTTGTTTAGCATCAAAACTCAGCTAAGTCGTGTGTCTCATGATGCTAAACGCCTTTGGAAAGTTGCTAAACATGATTAGAATGAAAAACGGGGGGAAATTTTGTGATTAGAAGCCAAAACAAAGATTTCAAAATCTGACTTGTGATGAAACTTCAATTTCAAGTTACCAAATTCAAATCAATGGCATTCTCAACTCAAGGGGTCTTAGGGCATGACTCTTGAAGCTTTAGAAAGATAAGGTTACAAACTTTGCAGTGGGAAAAGAATGGGATAAAATGGTTGCTTGAGCTGAAAGTTGCAATGAGTCAAAGTTGGGAAAAAGAAGTTGACTTTCCATACTTACAAAATTTCTAAGTTTTTTCATCAAAAATTACTTATAATGTCTTGCATCCAAACATGGCCTTCCACTTGGAATTTTATCTTGACCAAAAAATATGGCATGAAGTAGATCTCTTGAATGACAGTTTGAAACTTGAACCATTAAAAATCTCCAAAAATTGAGAGAGTTATGGCTTGTTGAAGTTTGCAAAAATTCATAAAATGACCTATAATCTTTTGCATCCTTAGGGAATCTTCCATCCATTTTCATACTTTGCACATAAAAGAAGTGTTGAATTTCACATATTCAAGATAATTGTGGAAAAAGGATGGGCTCAAGGTGATAGAAAATTATCAAGTTATGATCATTTGAAGTCACACAAACGAATTTTAGGGTTCATCTGGAGGACTTGTAATCTTTCTTCATCATCAAGTTTCTTACACACAAATTTCCTTGGAAATTTTAAAGTGATTTGTTAATAACCCTTTGAAGGGAAGGATGTCTTTGGAAAAACTCAAAAATTCCAAAAGATGAGCAAGATATACCCCTTTGAAGTTCAAAACCCTAACTCCTAGAGCAAGAAAAATGATTTGGGAAATCTTTTCACTTTTGATCAACCTTCTTGAACCAATACATTTGTCATGTAAATAGAAGTTGTTGAGGATGACAATGAAAATTCAAAGCAACCAACACAACTTCCATATCTTGAGAATTGAAGGAGATGTGCACTTGTGATCAATGGAAACAAAGACTTGTCCATTTGAGTCAAACTTCTTCAATCAACCCCTGTACTTTTGAACTAATTTTGATAATCATGAGGCATGATAAATCATAAAAGACTTTGTCATGATATTATTTCAAAACGTCTTTAATGATGAGGCTTGAATCTCAATGAAGCTTGGTTGAGGAAGGCACATAAATGAACTTATGAATCCCTAGATTAACCTTGACGGAATGTTTTGTGCTTTCACCTACAACATCAACAATTGGGGCAAACAATAATTGTATTTATTAGTTAAAGGATAATCAATACAAAAATAGATGATCATAAAATACAAGTCAAGGTGTTTGGTGATTCCTCCTAGAGCAACAGTCAAAGACAGGGAGAAGTACCAAACCCTAATGTGATCTTGTTGTGATTGAATTGATATGATATGATGAAGGAATCTTAGGGGGGGAAATTGGGGTACTACAACAGGGGAGAGGAATTTTGTCGGTTATTCGTAGCCATCTGAGGAATAGACTCAAGCTGGTGAGACTGTAATCTGTTGGGGAAATAAACCCTGTTGGGGAAATAAACTCTGTTGATGGAGAAATACTTTGTTGAGGAAACAAGCTCTGCTGGAGAGAAGAAATATGCAGGGGTTTTACAGTTTTGGAGGAATAAACTCAGCTGGTGAAGAGAACTTCCATGAACTATACTGATTGGAAATCCGTAGGTTAGTGATACTACTGGGAAGGAGATCATACTCATTTATCCTCCAGATCAATCTGTTGGGGAAATTGTGGGCAATGTGTCTTCATTGAAGATGAATTTGTAAAGATTACTCTGTAGGGATAATCTCATGGAAGTGGCTCTGTGGGGATTTGTGGACAGCTTGAACGTCATCCCAACTCCTAGAGTCTCGAGTAAATGCTCATTCCTGTTCTTATGCATATATTTGTTAACAGTTAATCATGTTCATATGCATATGTTCATTCATTTTTGTCATTGGACGTTTTTGCAAACAAAACAGAAAAATAAAAAATAAAAAGTTTGAATTTTAGGGTGTATTTGTATTGATAGTTTGCCTATAAACAAATGATTTTATACAAAGAGACATAAATCCTAGTAAGAGGAAATTGTCAGGAAATGAAAATAGTACAAAGCGAAAACCAAACATATAGCTATATGGAAATGATCTCGTCGGGTTCCAACTCTGGTATTGCCCCTATGTCTTCCAACATCTCATCCCTTGTTGTCAAAAGATGTTGATTGAACTGATATGTACCATTTGAACTTTTGACTTTTCTAATAAAGCTTGCAGTGAATGATCCAATTGGACATAGTTGTATGCTTTTTAATCCCTAACTTTTGCATGGACCGCCCTTTCGGGTTTTCAGTCCACCGGGAAACCCTTTCTTGCCCAAGCTGCCTTTTCAGGTTTTTGACTCGTCAGGTGTACAATATTTTATATATATCTCTAATTTTTCCCTGAATCCTTTTGGTTCTTCGGGATGCCCTTATTTTTGCCTAGGCCAGTCAACATAGCGGGTCGTTTTCATGCGTAGTATCTTTTAACTATGTCCATGTTCACAAGGTGAGGGAGATCTTCATCGTCCATGGTGGTTAGTATCATAGCACCACCCGAAAATACTTTTTTGACAACAAATTCCCTTCGTAGGTGGGAGTCCATTTGCCCTTGGATCACCTTGCAGTAGAATGATGCGATTTATTACCAAGTCACCAGCCTGATATATCTGATGCTTGATTTTCTTATTGAATGCCATGATCATACGTTTCTGATGCATCTAACCGTGACAGACACCCGCAAGCCTATTTTTGTCAAACAAATTCAACTGGTCTATCCTGGTCTGAATCCACTCATCTTCGTCTCATTCTGCATCTTTCATAATTCTTAGAGAAGGAATTTGAACTTTGACAGGTAGGACAACTTCAATACCATAGACCAGAGAGAATGGGGTTTCCCCAGTTGATGTTCATGCTGAAGTGCGATAGTCATGCAGAGCAAATGGTAACATCTTGTTCCAGTCTTTGTAAATCACAACCATCTTATGTATGATCTTCTTAATATTTTTATTGGCAGCTTCCACTGTGCCATTCATCTTTGGTCAATACGGAGAAGAGTTGTGGTGCTTGATTTTGAACTGCATGTAGAGTTCAGTGATCATATTGTTGTTGAGGTTGGTACCATTGTCTGTGATGATTCTCTCGGGGATGCCATATCGGCAGATAAGGTTATTCTTAATGAATCAAGCTACCACATTCTTGGTAACATAGGCAAATGAGGCTGCTTCAGCCCATTTTGTAAAGTAGTCAATGGAGACGAGAGTGAAGCGATGTCCGTTAGAAGCAGTAGGCTTGATTTCTCTGATCATATCAATTCCCCACATTGTGAATGGCCAAGGAGCAGTAATTACCTTCAAAGGTACTGGGGGTACATGAACTTTATCAGCATAAATTTGGCACTTATGACAAGTTCTTGAGTGGTGGTGACAATCAGTTTCCATAGTCGACCAATACTAACCTGCTTTAAGAATATTTTTGGCCATTATATGCCCGCTGGAGTGAGTACCAAAGATGCCTTCGTGCATATCCTCCATAATTTTTTCTGCATCCTTCTTGTCTACACAGCGAAGCAGAGTTGAATCATGATTTCACTTATATAAAATTTCATTTCTCAAGAAAAACATAGCCGAGAAACTCCGTACGAATTTCTTGTCATTGATTGATGCCCCTTCATGGTATTCTTAAGCTTCAAGGTACGTTTTCACTTCATGAAACCAAGGGTTTTCTTCTGCTCCGTCAGTATCAATTTTGTAACAGTGTGCCGGTTCATCGAATCTTTCAATGGTAATTATGGGAGCCTCATTGTCCCATATGACCTTGAACATGGATGACATGGTAGCTAATGCGTCTGCCAACTGATTCTCTTCTCTTGGGAGACGGAATCAAAGTTAACACATGTTCTCGGTAAGGGATAAGATTCGGATGCTTCCTATCCCATTCTCTCTTGACTTGACTGATTACCAAGGCTGAATCCCCATATACACTCAGGAATTTGATTCTCAGGTCAATAGCAACTTTAATACCCATGATGCACGCTTCATATTCAGCCATATTATTGGTGCAGTCAAAACAAAGTCTGGCAGTGAAGGGCATATGACAACCAATGGGAGAGATAATTAAAGCATTAATCTCGTTTCCAAGTGTGTTAGAACCTCCATTTAAAACCATAGTCCACCGGGATCCTAGCTCAGGTCCTTCATACGGTTCAGGCTTTTCAAAATCCATAACTAGCATGATGTTCTCATCCGGGAATTCAAAGTTCATAGATTGGTAGTCATTTACAACTTGATGCGCCAAATGATCTGTCAGTACACTTCCTTTTATTACCTTTTGAGTGGTGTACTGAATGCTTTACTCTGTTAGGACCATTTGCCATCAAGATATTCTTCTGGAGAGGGTTGGCTTCTCAAATATGTATTTAATGGGATCCATTTTAGAGATCAGTAGAGTAGTATGACTCAACATGTACTTTCTTAGTCGGCGAGCATCCCATGCCAAAGCGCAACAAGTTTTCTCGAGAAATGAATATCTTGTTTCACAATAGGTGATTTTTTTGCTAAGGTAGTATATTTCATGCTCTTTTTGACCAGACTCATCATGTTGCCCCAATACACACCCTATTGAATTTTCTAGCACTGTGAGGTACATGATTATAGGTCTTCCTTCAACTGGTGGAATCAGAATCAGAAGTTCTTGTAAGTACTCCTTGATTTTATCAAAAGCTATTTGACAGTCGTCGTTCCACTTTACCACTCCATCCCTCTTCAGCAACTTCAAGATTGGCTCACATGTAGCAGTCAAATGAGAAATGAATCGGGAAATATAATTCAGTCGTCTTAAGAAACCTCCGACCTCTTTCTCAGTATAGGGAGCCTACATTTCTTGAATAGATTTAACTTTTTGGAGATCAACTTCAATACCTTTTCCGCTGACAACGAAACCCAAGAGTTTACCGAATCTCACCCCAAAAGTGCATTTGTTCGGATTTAGCCTTAGTTTGTACTTCTTCAGCCTTTCAAATAACTTATGCAGATGATCAAGATGTTCTTCTTCAGTCTATGACCTTGCTATCATGTCGTTGACGTAGACCTCTATCTCGTGGTGAATCATGTCATGAAATAAAGCTACCATGGCATACTGATAAGTTTCCCCAGCGTTCTTTAACCCAAAAGGCATAACTTTACACAAATAGTGTCCCACTGTGTGAAGAAGGTTGTTTTCTCCATCTCTTCAGGAGCCATCTTGATCTGATTATAACCCGAGAAACCATCCATGAAGGACAATAACTTATGTTGAGCAGTGTTGTCAACCAAAACATCAATATGTGGAAGCGGGAAGTCATCTATGGGGCTTGCCCTGTTCACATCCCTGTAATCTACACACATACGTACCTTGCCATCTATATTTGGTACCGGAACAACATTAGTGACCCATTTAGAATAGGATTTCACTACTAAGAAACATGTGTTGAATTGCTTCATAACCTCGGCCTTGATCTTCTCTGACATCTTGGGACGCATGAGACAAACCTTCTGCTTAATCAGAGAAAACCCTCTTTCATCGACAGACGGTGAACCACAATATCAGTATCGAGCTCTGGCATATCTTCATATGACGAACCAAATATCTTAACATAGTCATGTAACATCTGAATCAATTTGTTCTTGACATTGTCCTCTAAGTTGGCGCCTATCCTGACCTCTTTTTTGTCTGTCTCAGAACCCAAGTTTACCACTTTGATCGTCTCTTCGTGCAGTTGGATATCATTTTCATCTTGTATTAAGAGTCTGGAAAGTTCTCCGGGTATTTCACAATCTTCCTCACCTTCGCCATCGGCTTGGTAGATCGGATTTTCAAAGTCGTATGCGGCAATAGCAGAATTATTATCAACGAAATCCAAGAGTGGATGTGGATATGGAATGTAGTGTGTGGGTGTGTGTAAGAACACATAGTTATTCGAAGTGTAATAAAGTAAAAGAGAGACAGAGAGCCCAAAATTTGAATGCAAAGCGTCCAAAGTTTTCATTGAATGAAAATATGACATATGAAATGACAACCCTTAACAAATAGACTATTGTTCCCCAGCAAGACAAAAGGTTTAAAGTCATTGTTTTTAAAAGAAATTACATAACCAAACTTCTTAAAGCAATAAAAATAGAAATATCTATTACTCCTGAATAAAGGAGATAGGGATAATGTCTTCCACCTTCCAATTGTTGAGTCTGTTGCCCTTGGTAGGAAAGATCCAATTATCGAAATCACAATCACTGTCAGCATCTTCTATAGAATTGATTCCGTTGTTGCTGATACGGAATGAAGGTCTTCTAGCTCGAGCGTGACAAATAACCCTTTGACCTTAATTAGAAAAGCCCAAACCAAACTTGTCATATTTGTAAGGGATATCAGGAAGCTGGCCCCAAATAGTGCAACCACCTTCTTCTATAGTAGCTTTGGCATCTTTCAAGGAAGCCATCTTGTGCGGAACTCTGGTAGTCTTTGGAATGGCAGAAACATCTTCAACAGCAGCATGGGAAATCACTTTAAAGGTTTGACATGGAGTCTCGATTAATTATATATCCATCTCCATGTACCAGAATGAATTCAGGTGGCTGACCATGTACTCCTAAAGCTACCGACAAAAAAACACAGAGCCGCCACCGAACTTTATTCATCCCGAAGGAAGGGGAAATATTGATAAAACCACAAGAGAATAGATAATATGGTCTTGCGACCAAGAGAAATGGTAAGGGAGTCGGTTATGCGAGGGGGAGGTATTAGCATCCCTCACATCCGCTGTACTCAACGGGATCCATTTTGTTTGTTTGTCTTAAAGGGTGTATTTATCTACAACTATACTTGCTTAAGGGGAAATGAATGGTTTTTTATTATTGCATTCGTGAGGGTTTCGCGACCCTTTACCTACGTATCCAATAAAGGAATCAGAACACCGTAGTTCCTCTAGAAAATGGTTTATTTTGTTTGTTTGTGTTTTTTAGTGGGCGATGTTAACTCACGCATTCTAGCAATAGGAACGACCGGTATCGCGGTAGGAAAGAGATAACATGCCCTTTGAGGGAGTTTTGATTGGTTGAGTGATTTGCAAGTTTTAAAATAAATTCAAGTTGTGATTAAAGGTATTTTTGTATTTTTGATTTGTGAATGACGTTTTAATTACAAAAGAAAAGGGTTAAGAGGGAGACTAAGAAATATCCTAATTGTTTGTTATGTATAAGTGGTGAGTTAAAAGTCTATTTCAACATAAGGCGATCGAAACAGGATTTAATCGCCTCATAGAGCTACCTAAGGGAGTATGACACCGAAGTTTGAGCGAGCAAATAAAGAAACTAAGACTCTAAATATTTTTATGGTTTTAAATAAAAGAAAATAGTACTAAAATATTTTTAGGACTTATTGTGAAATTAAATCCTAATTCTAACTTATTTTAGGTCTTTTATTAAGTTAAATAAAACAAATTGAATTAAAAGATATTAAATAAAAGATTAAGTGAATAACAAAATGAAAGATTAATTTTAAAAAAAAACATGTTTTTGTATTTTTCTCATGAAATAACTATATAAAGAAAAACTAAATAAATATTTGTTTAAGAGGTATATAGTAAAATATAGAGAGATAAAGCCTAAAGAACTAAAAAAATGAAAAAAGGCCCCAGCAGGGGTTGAACCCGGGTCCTTAAAGTTTATGGTGAAGTGCTCTGCCAGTTGTACCAAGCTTATTTGTTATACTCATGATTTTATTAAAACAAATAGGGAAAATCGCTAATGGATTGGGCCATCAGCCCAATGGGATGACCCGGCTGGAGGAAAGAAACAAGGAGGGGTCTTGAGGAACCCTAGACCAAAGAAAAGCGCCGCTGGGAATCGTGTATGGGGAATAGAAACTAATTTCCTTAAATATTATTATTACTGGGAGGGCAAACATTATGATTGGAACTTGTTCTTAAGTTGTACCGTGAAAAATTAAAACTTTAACTTTCCCAACAAAAACTTCAACTCTCACTCTGCTCTCTAATATCTACCGCAAAAACAAAATCAAACAGAATTTCTTTCCCTTTTTCATTGTTTCACTATGAAGAAAAAAGTGTCTTCATTTGGTTCCGCCGATGTACCAATGCCTTGATGAGTAGGGCCATCCTTAAGCTGATAGAAGATAACAGTTTCCCACTCTCACTAAGACCAATCAACACGATGGTGTTCAACCTGGCGTGCTTAAAATAACAAAGTAGGAGAATAATTAGGGTTGTGAAAACCGCGATAGCAGCAGCCGTGTAGAGTTGATTAGAAGGAACTTCACGAATATAATCGTTTGCGACATTCAACAGGTGAGAAATATGTTCCTTCCATTGACCTAACTCTTGCATTGTGAGATTTAGAGTTTTTTTATTCAGAATGTTGAGATGTTATGTTTTTGTGTTGTGCTTGACGGTTGGGGAGTGAGATGTATAGGTCTTCCGTCGTACACAGTGTCCATTGATGGTGCTAAAATCATCAGATCTGGAGGGACGACCTAGAATCGAGGGGGTTTTCTGCGAGAAAGTCGGCCATTGCATGTGTGAGCACCAAACTAAACACTTCTCTACTTAGGCTTTAAAACATCCATATTTTCCTTTTTTTTTGTTTTCATGAAAACAGGTCAGATCGGTGAGAGGTTAGATGGGTGGAGAGCTAAAGTCAGTAATGTCACAATAGAGCTAAAATCTGTTTATCAAAGGTGATAAAGTTTTTGAGAAAATTTTTCTATTCCTTGATTTATGTTCAACAATAATATGACTATGTGTTCTACTTTCTCCATCTTCTAGCAACAAGAACAACAACATTTGCATTTTTCTTTCCCGGCCTCCCGCTCTCTGATTCTCGTGGTCATGGAAAAAGCGAAAAGTCTTTAAAAACTCACAATTTTCTCAATTTGATATCAGTTCAGAAAGACGACTACAGTGCAGGTATAACACTCGTCTAATTCCCGCGTATAACAATAGTTCCGCTCAGATTACTGCCCACTGGTAAACAAACAATACATAAGTTTTTTTCTTTTCAAATGCTTTTCATTCAAAGTCTCTTTCTTTCCCAATGGATTAAAAGATAACAAGCCCTTAACGCAGGGATATAATAATGACAATAAGAGTACGCACATGAATGTTTTACAAGATGACAACAGAGCAAACAACACTCAAGAATTTATATATTCAAGAAAATAGCAAAGTATTATGAAGAAAATGTTACCAATATGAAGGCTACTCGAAAAGAAGAATTCTTGAGGTAACTCCATTTTCTCCTTGTCTGCTTCTACTTTTGCTCTGATTTCCTCCATTCTTCTTCTTTGAAAAGAAAACTGGTGTGAACAATTGTTGCAGTGAGTAAGTCCTGGCCGAAACATGAAGTTCCTTTTTTTTGTCCTCTCCCTCTTAGTTTTCTTATGCTGTCTAGTTATCCCCCTCTTCAATTAAACAATGGCTTTTCTTTATAGTGAAATAGAGGTGGAAATTGGGGGGGGGGGGGGGGGGAATTAGTGAATTTTGAACATATTTGGCAAGCTGACTTTGAACATTTGAGTGCAGGTTTTCTGTCTTACTAATTTTGTGCAATGTTTAGACTGTTTAGAGCAGGTGTGGTATAGATGAGGTGCAGGTTTTGGCATGTTTTGTTTGGTTGTTTCTGCAACAGGTTTTGGCAGATGTGAGGCAATAGTGCAGGTGATATCTTTTCCTCTTTCATCTTTCAATGATGTAAAGCAACCTTGCTTTTCACATAATTCTGAAGGGTTTGAATTTTTAGGAACATGATGATGCAATTAAGGTCTTGTGGGCTATTGCTAGTTTGCATTGTTTTTATGACTTGCTGCTTTTGCTTTATTTTGGTTGCTTGTTGTTTGTTGTTTTTGTTTGCAGCAGCTGTTATTATTTGACTTCTTTTTGCTACTTTGTTTGTTTGCTGGTTTGTTGCAGCTGCTGTGGGCTATGTTTGGCAGTTTGCTTAGGCTGCAGTTTTGTTACTTATCGAGCTATTTTGCTATTTGCATTGCTTTGTTGCAGCTACAGTTTTGCTTGTTAGACAATGTTGGCAATTTTCCTTTCTTTTTTTTTGTGAACCAAGAAGGGAAACTTTTTGTGATTTGCAATTGGGAGAAAATGTCCCATGATTAAAAATAAACCCCTTTTAATATGATTCCAAATACAAACCATCATGATGAAATAAAGATTTCTTTTAACCATTAATTCTTGCTTGGAATTTTTTTCACGATGCTTGCTAACTTTTTCATTTTGTCTTGTTTCATGAACACGAGAATTGGACGATCGAGGAAAGGTTAAAGGTCGAAGAGGCCAGGGCGAGGAGTGAGGACGAATGGCTTGAAGATGAAGCAAAGAGATTTGAAGAAACAAACATTTTCCTTGTAAACAAAAGATTTGAAGCTTATATTTAAACAATTGTAATTTAGGATTTCACATGTTCTGTAATCTGTCCCAAAAATGTAATGAACACAAAAACTTGAATGATATATTTTTGAATGAATTTGTTGTATGGAAATTAAACAAACTCTTGAATTTTAATTGAAAGTAGCAATTTCCACTTGAATGATTTGAATGCATATCTTTCCTTTATAACTTGAGTTTCAAGAAATCCAACATGACTTTAGTAACTTGTACTTCAAGCAATCATGCGCCTTATCTTCCTAACTCCAATCAAACTCTTAAGCAAAATAAATGCTTAAGAATTTAATTCCACTTGGTTAATTCAAACCCAAAACAATGGTCACCTAAATCTTAATCTTTATATCACGCCTAAACCAAGCTTGCACTCTCAAATAGAATTTTAATTTTGATATTAAAACCACAAGTAACTTGTAACTTAAGCAACCAAAATATGCCTTGATCATTATGAATCCCCAAACTTATTTATTGTGCCCAAACTCCACATTCGTCAACTTAAACTTCAAAATCTCGACTATGTGACTTAGGGACCTTAAGAAGAAATCTTGAAATGCAAGGAGATGAGATCCTTGACCTAATGAATTGAGCTTTGAGTTATCTTTGAGGTAGGTGAAAGAAACATCTTCACAAAAACCATGGATCCAAAACCCTAAAATCTTGACCAACAAATAGGGAAATAAACCCTAATCCAGGCTCTGATGAATTCGAGCGAGTAAGAACCTTGTAACTTGGTGAGAAAGAAATTCAACATACTTCAAAAATCTATCCCACAATCCACTAATCGAGAACCAGATGCATTTCCCTTTTACCTGATAAGAGAACTTCAAAACAAAATTAGACATAAAGAGGGCACAACCCTAATACCTTAATCCAAGGCGCCTGATTCCGTGAGATGCGGGTTATGAAAATGACTTAGTAAAAATGATGCAAATAGGATGCAAAGTTCAAATCCGAACAAAAGTAAAAAGAGGTAGGGCAAATTTGGGGTACGACAACTGCCCCTATTTAATCGTCTTAAACCTGAAGGTGAGATTGGCGTCAGGCTTTTGAAAGTTCAAGGTGGAAGATGATTAAATACCAGGACCCAAAATTTGTTCGGGAGAGATGGTGTGAGTGTTATTTATTGGCGTGAGTGTCTGTTAGGGAAAGAAAAAAAAAAGGTCTTCTGGTGGACTGGTCATGATGGTTGAAAAATGGTAGCTCGTACTGCGGTAACAGTGCCAATACAAATTTCTCGTTGAAGTTGGCGGTGAAGTGTCTAAAAAGATATGGTTGACGATGTCATGATGACTGGAGGTAGGATTACTAACAACATAATAACTTAAAGATGACGGGTAGAATTTGACGACAGCAGAGAACCTATTGTGTGGGGTTCACGACCCAAAAAGAAAGGTGAAGACAATGGGTAAAGATCGGCGTATGATCTATGACCCAAGAAAGATAATATGAGCGTAAGACCTACGAGTGACCTACGACCCTAGAAACAACGTGAGGAGAGGGTAAAGTCTACGGACAACCTACGACCCTAAGAGGGTTGAAGGCAAGATCTACGGATGGTCTATGACCATAAAAAAGATAGCGCAATGGTAATATCTACGGATGATCTACAACCCTAAAAACAAGATGAGGAGAGGGTAAAGTCTACGAACGACCTACGACCCTAAGAGAGATAAAGTAAAGGTAAGATCTATGGACGACCTACGACCTTAGAAAAGATAGCGCGATGGTAAGATCTATGGACGATCTACGACCCTAAAAACAAGATGAGGAGAGGGTAAAGTCTACAGACGACCTACAACCCTAAGAGAGATAAAGTGAAGGTAAGATCTATGGACGACCTACGACCTTAGAAAAGATAGCGTGATGATAAGATCTACGGACGATCTACGACCCTAAAAACAAGATGGGGAGAGGGTAGAGTCTACGGATGACCTACGGCCCTAAGAGAGATAAAGTGAAGGTAAGATCTATGGACGACCTACAACCTTAGAAAAGATAGCATGATTGTAATATCTACGGACGGTATACGACCCTAAAAACAAGATGAGGAGAGGGTAAAGTCTACTAATGACCTACGGCCATAAGAGAGATAAAGCGAAGGTAAGATCTATGGACGACCTACGACCTTAAAATGATAAAGCAAAGGTAAGATCTACGAATGATCTACAACCTTAGGAAATGTAAAACGAGGGTAAGATCTACGGACGATCTACGACCGTAGGAAAAGATAACATGAGTATTGAGAGTTGGGGAGTACGATGTACTGACACCATGGTTTATTTTAGTTGGTAGTGTAATAACAGATGTTAACTTGGAATTATGAGGATGATATTATTTGTGGGGATGTTTTGTTGATTTGGGATTGATTTGGGGATTTTTGGTAAGGTACCAAATCTGACTCATTCTTCGTATGCATTTTGAAGTACGGCATGATGATCCATGGATATGCTATGAGTTTGAGGATGAAATGCAATATGTCGTGATGATTATTGTATGCGAAGTTCCAAAAGCTCATTGGGATCTGTTGCTCGTCATCTTGAGGTACCAATATGGATTGATGCTCGAAATCTGAGAGAAAAGAGTTAGCCTTGTCGAGTTCACTGGGGATTAAATCTTGCTGAGGGGAAGTAACTTGATCTGACTTCCTTCATGTGTTAGACTTCTTGTGAATAACTGAACAGAGACGTGTATCTTATCAAATGCCCCAAGTTTCTCGGTGTTGGATAATCGGGTGCTCGTTCGACTATAAAGAGGCGACGAAGATGGAAGTTTGGCCGAGGTGACCGTTATGAGTTGCTACTTGCACAGAAGAACAATCATTTGAAAGTCGTGTCTTTCCCTTGGTATGCCTTTGTATCCATGTAATGTAGTGTTTCACATCTTAGCTTGTGATTATTATTGACTTATTGTTTTCAATGCAATGCTTAACAAAGAATATAAATCACAATTCGCATACGAGAATAAAGTAGAAAGGACAAAAACTTTTTGGCGGAAGGGCAAATTTTTATTAATGAGTTTGGCCTGTGAATAGGCATTCGTACATGGAAACGACTCCTAAATGAGGAGGTTGCAAATAAAAATACAAAATACAACGAGTGAAATGTCAACAAGAAAATCTCGAACTTCCGTTAAAATTGACATTGCTATAGTTCTCGTATCCTGGGTCGTCCTAGTGTCGTGCTTCCAAAGGATAATATCTGAATTGATCCATCCCGTATTATGAGGGTGTATGTGAAGAGTCTTCAGACTGTAGTCTCTCACTTTTTGTCCCTATTTTTTGCCTGGATCGCCCTTTCGGGTTTTCAATCCACCGGGACACCCATTTTATCCTAAGCCGCCCTTTCAGGTTTTCAACTTAGCGGGTTATTATTAATTTTTTTCTTTTTAGCCCTTATTTTTGCCTAAGACACCCTTTCGGGTTTTCGACTTAGCAGGTCCTTTTATGCATAGTATTTTTTGACTGAGTATGAATTGACTGGAAGTGGAATGTCTTCCCCATCCGCGGTTGTCAGGATTAGAGCACCTCCTGAGAAAGCTTTCTTCATGATGTACGGTGCCTCATAGTTGGGAGTCCACTTGCCTTTTGGATCAGTTTGGATTGGGAGAATCTTCTTTAAGACCAGGTCACCTGTGTGGAACTCTCAAGGCCGAATACTCTTGTCAAATGCTCTCTTGAGACGTTGTAAATATAATTGACCGTGGCAAATGGCTGCTAGGAGTTTTTCTTCGATGAGATTGAGTTGGTCGAGTCTCGCTTGAATCCATTCAGCTTCATCAAGTTTAGTATCCATCAGAACTCTTAAGGAAGGAATCTCCACTTTGACCGGGAGTACCAGGTCCATACCATAGACTAGTGAAAATGGAGTTGCCCCCGTGGAAGTACGCACCGAAGTTTGATAGCCATGCAGGGCAAAAGGCAACATCTCATGCCAATCTTTGTATGTTCTGACCATTTTCTGGACGATCTTCTTTGTGTTCTTGTTAGCAGCTTCGACTACCCCATTCATCTTCGGTCGATAAGGTGATGAATTATGGTTCTCGATCTTTAATTCTTCGCACATTTCCTTTATCATCTTGTTGTTGAGATTTGACCTGTTATCAGTGATGATCTTGTTAGGAGTTCCATAGCGACAAATGATTTCTTTCTTGATGAAACGAGTGAAAACTTGCTTGGTCACATTCTTAAACGAAGCCGCTTCCAATCATATCAATCCCCCACATTGTAAAGGGCCATGGTGAAGTAATCACATTTAAAGGAGTGGGAGGAACATGTATCATGTCTACGTAAACCTGAAATTTGTGACACATATTTGCATATACACAACAGTCGCTTTCCATCGTCATCCAGAAATAACCTGCTCGTAGGATCTTCTTCGCCATGGAATATCCACTGGCATGAGTCCAAAAAGCGCCCTCGTGTATCTCTCGTATAATGGATTCGGCTTCGTGCCTATCCATGCATCTGAGAAGAACCGAATCATAGTTTCTCTTGTACAGAACGTCACCCGACAGTAAAAACTTGTACGCCAACCTTCTAAGAGTCCGCTTATCACAAATTGTAGCATGTTCGGGGTACTCTTGCTTTTCAAGATATCTTTTGATGTCGAAGTACCACGGCTTTTCGCCCGATACATCTTCAGTTGTGAGACAATGAGCAGGGAAAATATGTGTTGGCTCCTTGTAACAGCAAATTATTATATTGGGCGCATGACTCGGGTAACTGACTTTGAACATTGCTGCTAAAGTAGCCAGAGCATCTTCCAGTTGATTTGCTTCTCTAGGAATATGCTCGAAGGTGACCTCATCGAAAGCGGGAAACAACTTTAATATGTAGTCCCGATATGGAACTAAATTAGGGTGTGATGTATCCCAATCACCTCGTACTTGATGTATCACTAAGGCAGAATCCCCATAAACTTCAAGAATCTTGATCTTCATATCAATAGCTGCTTCAAGACCCATCACACAAGCTTCGTATTCAGCAACATTATTCGTACAATCAAAATATAATATGGCAGTGAAAGGTGTGTGAGTATTGTGCGGAGAGGTCATAACTTCCCCAATGTCGTGGCCCATAGCATTTAACGCACCATCGAACGTGAGAGTCCATCGCTCCCATGGTTTGGCTCCTTCATTATCATCAAGTTTCATAATATCCTCGTTTGGAAAGTCGAACTTCATGGGTTGATATTCTTTCAATGGCTGGTGAGCGAGATGATCAGCAAGAATTCTACCTTTGATAGCCCTTTGTGTGACGTACTGGATGTCATACTCAGACAAAAGCATTTTCCACTGAGCCAATCTTCCTGTAAGTATTTGTTTCTCAAAGATGTACTTTATTAGATCCATCTTAGATATCAGAAGTGTAGAATGTGTCAACATATACTGCCTCAAACGTCGAGCTTCCCACGTAAGGGCACAACAAGTCTTCTCAAGTAAGGAATACCTTGATTCACAATCAGTGAACTTCTTGCTTAGGTAATAAATGGCGTGTTCTTTTCGTCCAGTATCGTCATGTTGTCCGAGCACACAACCCATAGATCCTTCCAGCACAGTTAAATACATAATTAGAGGTCTCCCTGGAACTGGTGGTATGAGTATTGGTGGTTCTTGAAGATACTTCTTAATCTTCTCGAAAGCTTCTTGACAACTTTCATCCCAACAGACATCCTGATTCTTGCGTAACAATTTAAAGATGGGTTCACAGGTAGCAGTAAGGTGAGAAATGAACCTGGCTATGTAATTCAACCTTACAAGGAAACCTCGTACCTCCTTTTCATTTTTTGGTGTCGGAATATCCTGTATTGCTCTCACTTTGTCTGGATCTACCTTAATTCCTCGTTGAATCACAATAAAACCAAGTAACTTGCCTGATCGAACCCCAAAGGTGCATTTGTTGGGATTAAGCCTTAACCTGAACTTTCTTAAACGATCAAACAACTTCTGCAAATGGACCAAATGTTCTTCCTCAGTATGTGATTTCGCAATCATATCGTCCACATACACCTCGATCTCTTTATGAATCATGTTGTGAAAGAGAGTCACCATAGCTAACAGATATGTCGCACCAGCATTTTTAAGACCAAAAGGCATGACTCTATAGCAAAAGGTACCCCGAGGAGTTTTGAAAGTTGTTTTATCCATGTCTTCCGGAGCCATCTTTATCTGATTGTAGCCCGAGAACCCATCCATGAAGGAGAAAACTGAAGACTGAGAAGTATTATCAACCAACACATCAATATGAGGCAACGGGAAGTCATACTTTGGGCTTGCTCTATTCAAGTCTCGTTAGTCAACACACATGCGTACCTTACCATCTTTCTTAGGTATAGGCACAATGTTAGCAATCCAGGGTGGATAATTTATCACAAATAGGAAGCCTGCCTCAAGCTGTTTCTGAAGTTCTTCTTTGATCTTCAAAGCCATGTTGGGTCTGGTCCTTCTCGGCTTCTGCTTTACAGGAGGACATTCTGGCTTGAGTGGCAATCTGTGCATCACTATATCAGTGTCTAAACCGGGCATTTCTTCATACGACCAGGCGAATATGTCATCATACTCTCTAAGCAACTCAATCAAACCCTTCTTTTCTTCACTTTGCAAGGCGGCACATATTTTGACTTCTTTCTTTACCTCTTTAGTACCGATATTGACGTCTTCGGTTTCTTCCTGATACGGCTGGATGACCTTTTCTTCCTGTCTCAAGAGCCTGGCTAGTTCTTCATGGACTTCATAATCTTCCTCACTGTGATCGGTGGATCTGGAACTGACTGTTTAACGCTAGTTCGCGAAATGTCGCGGAAGCAAGAGTCGCCACCGTCTTTTATTTTCTCCAACATGGACAGGACAAAAGCACAGCAAAATTGCTTATGAGATAGTTTCTCGGTTCGAAAGGTAGATTTATAGAAAGGGAAGGTGTTAGCACCCTTTCTATCCATGGTTATCCATGGGCTCTTAGATACTTGCTCATTGTGTTTTCAAAAGTGTTTGCTTTTTAATGTGCGTGGGTTTGAAAAAGTTTCGTTTAAAGTTTTAGAATGACTCTTGTATCAGTCCTCAAGAGTGTTTGAAAAATTGTTTTGAAAGCTTTTTGAAAAGTGTCGGTGTGAAAAGATTTTCGTTTGTTTTTGAAGAGAGCAAGTATCCATGAGTCGTCTACCTACCCTAAGGAATTAGGCTGTGTAAATGTCCTTAAGGTAGTGCCATCCCACCATTGAGAGGTAGGTAGCACCACCGTTGGAGGTGTTCGGGTCAATTCGTTTGTTAGGGACAGTCTGGTCACCAGAGCAACAGCAGGACACCTTAGAAGCTACCATTATGCCATTGATCCTTTTTTAATTCGAGGCAACTTTTCCGAGACAACTGGATCATGTCATGGACATAAGGACTTACTAAAACGTCCTATACTCGACGACCACGTTTCGAGGGCAAGGCAACAGTGAGGCGTACCCTAAGAGTGGTGTGTGAATTTGTGTGTTGTTTTCATGTTCATATTTGTCTTTGATTATTGTATCGTGAGCTACGTTTTGCTTTTAATTAGTCATTCATTCTTTCATGCAATTATAATTTAAAAGTGCGGAAATTTAAATGCGGAAAGATAAATCCTACGCTATTACAAGGCGCGGGTCTATACATCGCCAAATTAACAAAGACCCGTTTGATAAAAAAAATGCGGAAAATAAATAAATTCCTAATTACTATTAGATGGCTTGAGCAATTACATAATATTCACAAAGGAAAATAACGTGCGAAAAGAATAAATTGGAACGTCCGAGGGCGTTGGACCCTTTTGAAATTAAATTGAAATTAAAAACTAATTATTATTTAATTAAGAAAAGAAATGTTGTTTTTTTTTATGGTTTTTGTATTTATGAAAAAAGAGAAATTAGAAATTAAAAGAAACCCTAATTCTAAGTTGTTTTTAATTATTAATGAAAGAAATATTAAAGTTTAACCTAATTTACTAAATATTTAATATACATGTTTATTTACAAAAATTAATAGTAATTAATAATAATAATAATGAGAAAAAATTATTTATTAAAAAGAAAAGGTGAAAAAATATCAAATCCCTAATTTCTACATATTTTATTTATTTAAGAAAAAGTATTAAAATTGAAAACCTAAATTAACTAAATTTATTATTTAAAGTTTATTTACAAAAAATAATGGTGAAATTAATGTTAATAACAATAAAACATTTTTTTATTTTTTATATTATGAAAATTAATTATTGGAATTTAAAGAAAACAATTAAAATAGTTAAAGAGAAAAGAAAATTAAATTAAAAAAGAATACAAACAATGGGGGTGTCTGACCCAATTTGGAGGTGAGTTGAAGTGATTTTTGGCCCATTAGACAAAAAGCCTTGTTTGAATTTCTGGCATCACGTGCGTGTCCATTGACTCCTGAGTACCGTGGTCTGCATTCTTTGGCCATTGGATTGAGTTTCATGGCCATTTGTGTTATGGTTGTTGGCCATTTGTGTTCTGGCCTCATCATGCATACGTTGTTCTACTTTGGCCATTTGGCTTTTGGCTTTTGGCCATTTGTGTTTTGGCCTCAACGTTCCTTAATGAGCATGCATGGGATCCTGTCTAAATCTGCAGTGTTGAATCTCATTAACACATTAAATAAAATCATAAAATGCAAATAAAGCCAATATATGAAGAAATTTAATGTTTAGGCACAATATGGCATGTATGAATGATTATACCCTTTTGATCATGGAGATCAAATCACTCTTACCCTTACTGGAAAATTAGTTACCTGAATGCTTTTATGCCCTTTGGATCATGGAGATCAAGCCAGCCTTATCCTTACTGAAGAAGTAGTGACGTGTTGGTTTGTAACTGTGATGGCTTGTTTGTAGTGAGAGAGGGATTTGTAATAAGGATTTCAAGGTTTTAGGGTTCTTGAAAAAATTTGATATTCTAACAGTGTTGTGGCAAGGTTTTTCTCTCTTTTCCTCCTCCCTGGTTTGTGTGAAAAGAAGGTGATTATATAATGGAAATTAGGGTAAAGAAAATGGGCTTTGAATGTGCAATTGGGCCTCCAATGTTCACTTGAGTTCGTCACTTTCCAGGCTAAATCGCAGGGACTTAAGTGCAATTTTTGAAGTTGAAATGTGAAAACAAAATGTAGCCGACATCGATAACTAACTCCTGTCCGAAAATCGGCTCAAACGGATAAAAGGTGAATTAGTTATGAATTTTTGAAGTTTCATCTCAGACAAACTTATTTTGGGCTCCAGTGTCGACTCTGACACGTTCTTCAATAAAAAACTGGTATTGATCGGTGCATAATTTGGTCTCGACTTTTGAAGCAAAGTTGTAGATCTATGAGTCAGGGACCTTGTGTAAAAATATGAGCCCAATCCGATATAAATTGACCGAGTTATGAATTTTCGAAGTTTCGGCCCAGATGAAATAGTATTCAGCATTCAGAATTTTTGGCGTGTCATGCACTCTAAGCAAAAAACGAAGGCCTTTTGAATACCGTTTGAACTCAATACCTTCTGTGAAAATGTAGCCAACTCAATTTTTGAAATTTTGGCGCTGGAACCAGCTCGATACGATGAAAATCGACCAAGTTATGATTTTCTGAACATGACACAAATAAACTTCTGTCACAAATTTTCTGTATGAAAATACTTGATAAATCCACATTTTTGAAGACCTTCTGATCGAAATTGGCTTCCAGCCGTGAGAGATGAAAACGTAGATAACGTCAAGACGGAATTTAGGCCACTGGAACGGGTTCAAAACGAGCCGCGTTCTTCAAGTTATGAATTTTTTAGCGCGTAAAAACTGCACTTTCAGCACACTTTTTCACCATATTTCTTCAAGAAAACTTACACATTCGGATACCTTCTTTAAAGAATTGACTCTTGAGCCGAACCTGAATTTTTGAGAAATATGGGAGGGAAAATTTTGGGGTACAACAGTTGCCCCTGTTCAATCTTCTTAAACCTGAGGATGTAGATTGGCTTGCGTGCCTTTCGTGATCCGAAGGTGGAAGATGATTGAACACTAGAGTGCCCAGAAATTTGCACTCGCATAGTAGAGTATCAGCAACGTGATGGCGGGAATGGGCTTACAGATGCCATTTGGAAGAGATGATGGATAGGAGGATGGGCTTATAGATGCCATCTGAAAGTGTGACAAAACCTTGTCGGGAATGGGCTTATAGATGCCATTTGGAGGCTGTTGGTATGTGGATGGGCTTACAGATGCCATCTCGGTGTCGATCGCATAAGAGATTCCTTAGCGAGAACTTGCGTACCTGAGAAAAGAAAGATAATTACCTGGCATGTTACAGGAGTTGATCTTCAATTTCTTTATGTAAATGTGCCCTGGCTGGTTACAGGAACCGAATCTTTAAACTCTTCAGACGTGCCCTGGCAAGATACAGGAATCGAGTCTGGAGAATATAGTCGTCAACAGATACATCTTGGCGAGATACAGGAATCGGATCTTCGAACTCTTCAGACGTGCCCTGGCAAGATACAGGAATCGAGTCTGGTAATGTTAGTCGTCAACAGATACACCCTGGCGAGATATAGGAATTGGATCTTCGAACTCTTCAGACGTGCCCTGGCCGGATACAGGAATCGAGTCTGGTAATGTTAGGTTGGTGAGTTGTCTCTACTGACAGGTTATCCTCATGGACAAGTGGTCTTTAACGACGAGTGTCTATAACGACGAGTGTCTATAACGACGAGTGTCTATAACGACAAGTGTCTATAACGACGAGTGTCTATAACGACGAGTGTCTATAACGACAAGTGTCTATAACGACGAGTGTCTATAACGACGAGTGTCTATAACGATGAGTGTCTATAACGACGAGTGTCTATAACGACGAGTGTCTATAACGACGAGTGTCTATAACGACGAGTGTCCATAACGACGAGTGTCTATAACGACGAGTGTCTATAACGACGAGTGTCTATAATGACGAGTGTCTATAACGACGAGTGTCTATAACGACGAGTGTCTATAACGACGAGTGTCTATGACGACGGGTGTCTATAATGACGAGTGTCTATAACGACGGGTGTCTATGACGACGGGTGTCTATAACGACGAGTGTCTATAACGACGGGTGTCTATAACGACGAGTGTCTATAACGACGGGTGTCTATAACGACGGGTGTCTATAACGACGAGTGTCTATAACAACGAGTGTCTATAACGACGAGTGTCTATAGCGACGAGTGTCTATAACGACGAGTGTCTATAGCGACGAGTGTCTATAACGACGAGTGTCTATAACGATGAGTGTCTATAACGACGAGTGTCTATGACGACGAGTGTCTATGACGACGGGTGTCTATAACGACGAGTGTCTATGACGATGGGTGTCTATAACGACGAGTGTCTATAAGGACTAGTGTCTATAACGACGAGTGTCTATAACAACGAGTGTCTATAACGACGAGTGTCTATAACGACGAGTGTCTATAACGACGAGTGTCTATAACGACGAGTGTCTATAACGACGAGTGTCTATAACGATGAGTGTCTATAACGACGAGTGTCTATAACGATGAGTGTCTATGACGACGGGTTGGATCAGAGAAATCTTTAGGCATTGATTTAATTGGATTTGTATTCTTTGACTGGGTTGGTCTCTTTTGACTGTATTCGTCTACATAGCTGATCTTTTAACTGTATCCTTCCTGAAAGGTAAAGGTCAGTCATATGCAATGCATGATATGGATCAAGCAATAATATTTTTCAACACATGAGATTGTATGATATGATGCGTATATGCATGTATCATGATGTATATCAATGTGATGTTTATGAATGTATCTTCGTCTAGGAAAATAGATCCTTGACGGATGCCGGGAAGTCAAATCCTGGGCTGATGTTGAAGAGTGAGATTCTTCATTTCCGTTGGGGATGATGATTGCAAGAATACCGGTAGGAGAAGATAACTCCATTGGGGAATAAACTTGGCGAATAAATTACTCTGCGGGGAGTGAACTTTGTGGGGAAAGAGAGGTACTTCACTGAGGTTTGATGAGGATAAATCCGCTGGGGATACCGTTGTTGTGCTCTGTTGGAAGTTTTGATAAACTCCGCTGGGGAATAAGAAGAACTTTGCCGAGGACGATCTTTCCGTGGCTTTTAGCTGAGGATAATCCAGTTATAAGCTCTGGTGGAGAAATAACCTTTGAATAAAACCGGGGAGACGCGTTCGCTCTGCAAGGAGTGAAGGTATCTTGGTCGCATTCTTCAGCTGAACTTACCTTGGCACCTCGGTGGACAGGGCAACCGGATCATTTAGACAACTCATTATTGCCCCAGTTTCTGTTGGAGAAGAAGGTACTGGTGAAGGTGTTTGATGACTGTTGTTTGACAAATCTTCTTCTGGTAGGCAAGTGACGAGATATCAGGACATAGTCGTACGCTTTGATCCCTAATTTTTTCCTGGACCGCCCTTTCGGGTTTTCAGTCCACCGGGATACCCTTTTTTTGCCCAAGCCACCTGTTCAGGTTTTCGATTTGCCGGGTGCACAGGTTTTTTTCATTTCATCCCTTATTTTGCCCGAACCCTTTTGGTTCGCCGGGAAGCCCTTATTTTTGCCTAGGTGTGTCAACCTAGCGGGTCTTTGATTATGCGCAGTATTTTTTTTCCGACTATGTCCACGCTCTCAGGATGTAGGGAGGTGCCCCTGTTGTTGTGTTTCCATGCCACCAGAAGATCTTCGTTTGATCGTCCAATGCCCCAAGTGACTTAGACGGAGATTTGCCCCAGGCTATTTGGCATTTGAGAGATTCTCTGAATCTTGACCTAACTGCCCCAGATGACGGACAATGATCACGTCATGCCCCTTGTTTGGGAGTGCTTTTGTTCATCCGATATTCGTCGTGCGAGCTTCTATGCTGTTCAAACAAATAGTCGTATGCAAACAAAGTTATGTTAAAAATGCAAAGCTTATGTCTGTCTTGAAGTTTTTTGAAAATGCATTTTTTAGTAAAAACAAGTGAATTTTTAAACTGCGATGTCAACTCGTTATTTTACCGCAAGCCTTAAGGAGTCAGGATACCTTTTGTAACAGTATGCTTTCGAACTAACCCATGCTTCAGCTAGGACTTTTTAAGGGTTATAACGTGGCCTAGTTCACGGTTTAAGAAACAAAGGATAAAGGCTCAAATTATTTGTACCCACCCGTTCTTCGTGATGTTCTTCAAACCTAAGCTCAGTTGATCGTGCGTTAGACCTTGTTTGGGTCTTTGTCCTGATGTTCCAATGATGGTTCAGATATTGATGATTTATTCTGAATAGGCAGTCATTTTTTGTTTTTGTTGAGGGTTTGTATGACCTCTTTCTTTTTGATTTCTCTATCCCTAAATTTTTCCTGAACTGTTTCTTTTGTGATTACAGTCAGCGAGATGCCCCAGTTTTGTAAGTCTCCTTCATAGGTTTTGACTTATTGGGTTTTTATTTTTGAGATATAATGACTGCCTATCCTTATGATTATTCGGAATCATCACTGTCTTCTTTTTTTTTTGTAAGGACCTCTTTGGTGCCATTCGTTATGCACTTGGATCCACTGAGAGAACTACCCTGCCCCAGGTTATGATTAAGGGTTTTAATTTTCGAAAAGAAAAACTCCAACTTCTTTGGCTCAAAGGGGTTGACGAGGGATTATCTTCCTTATAACTCCAGTGTTTAGGAATTGAAACAATGCATGTACCTCATCAGCGGGGTCTGTTCAAAAGCATATTGTAGATTGTGGTATCGTTTTCGTCATCCTCCCTCAAGAGGCTTAGAATTATTAATTGAGAGTTGAGCATCAATAAAAGCAATTTTAAGCATAATAAACACAATTACTTCAAAATAGACACGTGTAATGCATTAATGAAATAACAAAGTTTGACATGAATAAAATGTTTGAACAATCAAAGAAAAATACAACTTGAACATTCGAATGAACAAAAGACATTCTCGATGATTTGGTGTAGGATCAGTGTTCAAACTTGACCTCCTTGGCATCAATCAAGTCTTGCATCTTGTTCTTCAGAGCCCAGCAGTCGTCGGTGTCATGTCCTGGACTATCAGAGTGGTATGCACATCTTTCCTCAGGATTGTACCTTAGGGAGGTTGTGTTGAGATTCTTAGGAGGGTCCCTTAACGTCACCAGATTCAATCTCAACAATTGTTGTAAAGCTTGAGACGGTGACACGTTGAGCTTGGTGAATTGCCTCCTGGGCTTACTCAGATCAACCCGTTGCTCTGGGCGAGGTTGTTGCTGGACCTGTGAGGTAGCAGCACCTTGAAGAGGCCTATTCTTCACCATACCAAACTCTTGTCCTCTTGGAAGCTGATCCATGACCTGGTCCCTGATTTTGACTGGTTGCTTCATGTTGTATCTGTCTCGATGAAGCTGACTGATCATGGTCCTCAGCTCCTCTTGCTCCTGAGCCAAGCCTTGGATAAGGGCTATCTGCCCCAGCATCTGAGTTCTCAGTGCATCCACCTCAGCTTGCAGATGTTTCAGTCGTCCGTCCTTGTCGTCCTTGGGACTTTTCTTGGCCAAATTCCCCATGAGGAGTGCCCTCAGCTCTTCCTTCCCCTTGGATAGGCTTAGGAAGATCTCCCTGAACTGAGTCTCTTGAGCATGAAGACCTTGGTTATCTTGTTGGGAAGCCATTGCTGAAATAAACAGCGAAGAGGGTAAGTGACCTGTAAAGAAGGGTACCTGTAATGCAATGATATGTATGTATTCATGCAATGTTTTCAAGGATCTCGCGGGGTAAACAAAGAAGCTTGTTAAAATTGGAGTCTGATAGCTTGATTGAAGGAACTGCATGTTGTTGAGAGTGCTTCTTCAAGGGTCAAGGCTCACCATATCGAGTGGGTCATAGCCTCTGACAACCTCGGCTAGAGGAAAATAAATCCTCTTTGCCCCTTGCTAGACGTTTGATTCATCATGACCTGCATCACAAGCCCTTAAGATCCTTGAAATGGATTAGTCTTTATGCAGGATGTATGCAATGATATGATGGTATGCTATGCGTGGAGTAATGTAGGTAAACCCTGTTATGAGTCCAGATTAAGGACTGTAAACAAAACCTGCAAGAAACTCATGTGTCAGATAAGGATATGCAAGTAGTTAGAGTTTTAAGGCACACAAGTCACACAAGACAGCCCTTAGAGTTTAGGCCAGCATGGAGTTTGGGGTACTACCCTCTTGAAGTTGGTGGGCTCAAAACCTGTCCTATCAGAAGTAACCGGGTTCTAAGGGTCCCAATATCATTGGATTGCTTTCATTGTTCATCGTTTCGATTTAGCCACTGAACTGGCGACCGAAATATTCCAAGAAAACAACCCTCAATTGAGTGTAGTATCGAGTATCAACCAACCTCGGACTGCACCAAAGTCAGTTATCTCACTACCCTAAAGAGGCCAAGATGGTTCAATTAAGGTTCCTAAGGTCAGTTGATGCTTCACGACACCACGCGGAGGCCCCGTACTCTCCTTGACTGAACTCAAGGGTTACTGGTACACACCAAAGTGCCACATCAACGTAGCAGACTGCTTCAACCATGTCGGTATACCCCGCACAGTTCCCTCACAGCCTTGTTGCTACTTTCTAAGAAGGTATCCCCAAATCCGGGTTAGGATCTATAGAACTCCCGAGACAGCCCACAATAATAAAGCAAACAGTTCAGACAATTGAAAACACAAGTGATCTTAGTCCTAAGGTACACCTCACTTTATAAGTTTTTCCCCAGCAGAGTCGCCAGTTCTGTGATCGGTGGATCTGGAACTGACTGTTTAACGCTGGTTCACGAAATGTCGCGGAAGCAAGAGTCGCCACCGTCTTTTATTTTCTCCAACATGGACAGGACAAAAGCACAGCAAAATTGCTTATGAGATAGTTTCTCGGTTCGGGAGGTAGATTTATAGAAAGGGAAGGTGTTAGCACCCTTTCTATCCATGGTTATCCATGGGCTCTTAGATACTTGCTCATTGTGTTTTCAAAAGTGTTTGCTTTTCAATGTGCGTGGGTTTGAAAAAGTTTCGTTTAAAGTTTTAGAATGACTCTTGTATCAGTCCTCAAGAGTGTTTGAAAAATTGTTTTGAAAGCTTTTTGAAAAGTGTCGGTGTGAAAAGATTTTCGTTTGTTTTTGAAGAGAGCAAGTATCCATGAGTCGTCTACCTACCCTAAGGAATTAGGCTGTGTAAATGTCCTTAAGGTAGTGCCATCCCACCATTGAAAGGTAGGTAGCACCACCGTTGGAGGTGTTCGGGTCAATTCGTTTGTTAGGGACAGTCTGGTCACCAGAGCAACAGCAGGACACCTTAGAAGCTACCCTTATGCCATTGATCCTTTTTTAATTTGAGGCAACTTTTCCGAGACAACTGGATCATGTCATGGACATAAGGACTTACTAAAACGTCCTATACTTGACGACCACGTTTCGAGGGCAAGGCAACAGTGAGGCGTACCCTAAGAGTGGTGTGTGAATTTGTGTGTTGTTTTCATGTTCATATTTGTCTTTGATTATTATATCGTGAGCTACGTTTTGCTTTTAATTAGTCATTCATTCTTTCATGCAATTATAATTTAAAAGTGCAGAAATTTAAATGCGGAAAGATAAATCCTACGCTATTACAAGGCGCGGGTCTATACATCGCCAAATTAACAAAGACCCGTTTGATAAAAAATGCGGAAAATAAATAAATTCCTAATTACTATTACATGGCTTGAGCAATTATATAATATTCACAAAGGAAAATAACGTGCGAAAAGAATAAATTGGAACGTCCGAGGGCGTTGGACCCTTTTGAAATTAAATTGAAATTAAAAACTAATTATTATTTAATTAAGAAAAGAAATGTTTTTTTTATGGTTTTTGTATTTATGAAAAAAGAGAAATTAGAAATTAAAAAAAAACCCTAATTCTAAGTTGTTTTTAATTATTAATGAAAGAAATATTAAAGTTTAACCTAATTTACTAAATATTTAATATAAATGTTTATTTACAAAAATTAATAGTAATTAATAATAATAATAATGAGAAAAAATTATTTATTAAAAAGAAAAGGTGAAAAAATATCAAATCCCTAATTTCTACATATTTCATTTATTTAAGAAAAAGTATTAAAATTGAAAACCTAAATTAACTAAATTTATTATTTAAAGTTTATTTACAAAAAATAATGGTGAAATTAATGTTAATAACAATAAAACATTTTTTGATTTTTTATATTATGAAAATTAATTATTGGAATTTAAAGAAAACAATTAAAATAGTTAAAGAGAAAAGAAAAGTAAATTAAAAAAGAATACAAACAATGGGGGTGTCTGACCCAATTTGGAGGTGAGTTGAAGTGATTTTTGGCCCATTAGACAAAAAGCCTTGTTTGACTTTCTGGCATCACGTGCGTGTTCATTGACTCTTGAGTACCGTGGTCTGCTTTCTTTGGTCATTGGATTGGGTTTCATGGCCATTTGTATTCTGGCTGTTGGCCATTTGTGTTCTGGCCTCATCATGCATAAGTTGTTCTACTTTGGCCATTTGGCTTTTGGCTATTTGTGTTTTGGCTTCAACGTTCCTTAATGAACATGCATGGGATCCTGTCTAAATCTTCAGTGTTGAATCTCATGAACACATTAAATAAAATCATAAAATGCAAATAAAGCCAATATATGAAGAAATTTAATGTTTAGGCACAATATGAGATGTATGAATGATTATACCCTTTTGATCATGGAGATCAAATCACTCTTACCCTTACTGGAAAATTAGTGACCTGAATGCTTTTATGCCCTTTGGATCATGGAGATCAAGTCAGCCTTATCCTTACTGAAGAAGTAGTGAGGTGTTGGTTTGTAACTGTGATGGCTTGTTTGTAGTGAGAGAGAGATTTGTAATAAGGATTTCAAGGTTTTAGGGTTCTTGAAAAAATTTGATATTCTAACAGTGTTGTGGCAAGGTTTTTTCTCTCTTTTCCTCCTCCCTGGTTTGTGTGAAAAGAAGGTGATTATATAATGGAAATTAGGGTAAAGAAAATGGGCTTTGAATGTGTAATTGGGCCTCCAATGTTCACTTGAGTTCGTCACTTTCCAGGCTAAATCGCAGGGACTTAAGTGCAATTTTTGAAGTTGAAATGTGAAAACAAAATGTAGCCGACATCGATAACTAACTCTTGTCCGAAAATCGGCTCAATAAGATAAACGGTGAATTAGTTATGAATTTTTGAAGTTTCAGCTCAGACAAACTTATTTTGGGCTCCAGTGTCGACTCTGACACGTTCTTCAATAAAAAACTGGTATTGATCGGTGCATAATTTGGTCTCGACTTTTGAAGCAAAGTTGTAGATCTATAAGTCAGGGACCTTGTGTAAAAATATGAGCCCAATCCGATATAAATTGACCGAGTTATGAATTTTCGAAGTTTCGGCCCAGATGAAATAATATTCAGCATTCAGAATTTTTGGCGTGTCATGCACTCTGAGCAAAAAACGAAGGCCTTTTGAATACCGTTTGAACTCAATACCTTCTGTGAAAATGTAGCCAACTCAATTTGTGAAATTTTGGTGCTGGAACCAGCTCGATACAATGAAAATCAACCAAGTTATGATTTTCTGAACATGACGCAAATAAACTTCTGTCACAAATTTTCTGTATGAAAATACTTGATAAACCCACATTTTTGAAGACCTTCTGATCGAAATTGGCTTCCAGACGTGAGAGATGAAAACGTAGATAATTTCAAGACGGAATTTAGGCCACCGGAACGGGTTCAAAACGAGCCGCGATCTTCAAGTTATGAATTTTTTAGCGCGTAAAAACTGCACTTTCAGCACACTTTTTCACCATATTTCTTCAAGAAAACTTACACATTCGGATACCTTCTTTAAAGAATTGACTCTTGAGCCGAACCTGAATTTTTGAGAAATATGGGAGGGCAAATTTTGGGATAGAACACTCACTATCTTCGTTAGCATGATCAACTGAATTCTCAAGAATATAAGGATCCATAGCACTATCATTTCAAACGGAGTCCGAGACGGATCTGCATGATCGATGATTTTATGTTTTATTTTTAGAAAGTGCAAAAGGATATTTAGAATATGAAAAGAAAAGTATTGTCATTTTTATTTTGAAAAATTAAAAGTAAAAGAAAAGACAGGGAACAAAATTGTATGCGAAAGTGAGATTTATCATTTAATGTTAAGCGGAGATTGAAACATAAGGGGCCCCTTCTAGAAGCTGTCAGTATGCCTTGGGCAGGACATATAACTTAAATGGAAACAGAAAATTACACATCAAGGAAAACAACTTCAGGGACGTCTATGACAGACCAATTGTTGAGCTCCTGGTCCGGTGCAACTTGATAGATAAATCTTGAAATATCTTCATCGTCACCTTCAGGATTTGTGGAGAGCACTTGTCCTTCTTTCCCTACACCAGGACTGATGAATACTTCAGAAATTGGATGAACCTGCTTTCCTCTGAGAGGAACCCAACCAACTTGCACGGAGGATGAAGGCTGATACCCAAGACCAAAACGATCTTTCTTCTCTAGCACTTCAATCAATTTCCCCAACTGTCATGGGGAGGTCTAGCTTCTATGAGGGCTTTGGCATCCTTCAAAGAGGCCAGGGGTGTCTCAGAGTTCTTACATTCCATGACTTAGAACTTGTCAACAGTAACAATCTCTAGAGCTTGCAAGGGAAACTCCTGCACCTCGCCTTCCACTTCCATATAACGGTAGGTATTCATATTATTAATCAATATGTCTTCTTCTCCACAAACAACGACAACTTGGTTATTCACTATGAACTTCAAGCGTTGATGAAGAGTAGATGTCACAGCTCCGGCTACGTGGATCCATGGACGACCCAGAAGGCAAGTATAGGATGGACAAATGTCTATAACATAGAATGACAAATAGAAAGTGTGGGGACCAATCTTGATAGGTATGTGCACTTCTCCATCCACAGATCTTCTCGAACCATCAAACGCTCAAACATTTAGAGTGGAAGGCCTCATCATTACTCCATCCATATTCAGCTTAAACAAAGTAGCCTTAGGCATCATATTGAGTGAAGAACCCGTGTCTACCAAAACTCGAGATAAAACAGTGTCGAAACACTTCATAGAAACATGCAACGCTTTGTTGTGGGCTCTGCCTTCAACTGGGAGTTCATCATCACAGAAACCCAAACAATTTCCCACAGCAATATTGGTGATGATTCCTTCAAACTAGGCCACAAAGATGTCTTGGGTAACATGAGCAGAACATAAAATCTTCAATAAGGAATTGCGGTGGGTCTTTGAACACAAAAGGAGAGACAAGATGGAAAGCTTGGATGGCGTCTGGTTGAGTTGATCCACTACTTTGTAAGCACTCCACTTAAGAATTCTCAAAAGCTGCTCCGCTTCTTGTCCCATATAAGGTTCGGGTTGATTATCCATCAATTGCTTTCCCCTGGCCTTAGCTAGAGCTTCACTGTTAGTTTCTTTATGAAGTTGTGGTGGAGGAGAAAAGATCCGACCACTGTGAGTCATGTTACTGGTTTTTGCAATGTTGGTAACATTCTTGTCAACAACTGGAGGAAAGTCATACTTCTTTCCATGAATATAGACCACATTATACTCCCATGGAACCGCCTTTGAGTCGTTACTTGTAGGAGGAATAGGAGCTTGAATTGTTGTGGGGGTAGCGGGAGCTTGAATCATTAATGGGGTAGTAGGAACCTGAATTGTTAACGGAATACTTGGGGTTGCTGAAAAGCTTCTCGGATAGTAGGGGATTTCCAGGACATCAATCTCTTCTTCTCAGAATATCTTCTCTATCTGTAGGACACCTTCATCGATCAATTGTTGGATAGCCATCTTCAAACCAGTACACTCTTCAGGTTTAGAGGAACATGTTAAGCAGAAATCATGAAGTTCTTGTAGCACCTCATGCTCCAACAAATGTTCTCTAACAGTTCTTAATGATATCTTGATCTCGTCAACCTTGGTTACCAGAATCTGTTCACCACCTTCTTAAATAGAATTAACAGTTGCCCCTGGGTGAGGAAGCATGGGATTATTCTGAATATTCTGACCAACAGGGTTGAAGTTGATTGCCTTTGCATTGATGAGGTCTTGAACTTTACATTTGAATGCTCTATAATTCTCAATTGTATGGCCTGGGGCACCCGAATGAAATTCACACTGAGCATTAATGTCATACCACATAGGGAGAGGATTTGGCGGTGGACCAAGTTCACGTAATTGAACCAATTGACTAGCGAGTAACTATGGGAGAAGCTGAGCATAAGACATAGGAATCAGATCAAATCTTCTTTCAGGCACTCTTTGTCTTTGAGGAGCTCTCGGACCTTGAGGTTGTTGATTCGGTTGTTGATAAATTGGAGGAGGTGCAAATTATTGTTGTGGAACATAATGTGGTTGCGGAGTGAAAGGTCGTTGTTGGGCCATCCAGGGTGCTGGAGTTGTAGCAGCATATACTTGAGGAAAAAATTGGTTGGGAACAGTAGCATGTGTAGGAAAATAAGGAAATCGGACTTGAGGAAATGCATGAGCTCTTCCTTGGTTGATGGTGATGGCATTATTCTCGCCTTCTTTCTTCTTGAAAAAACCAGAAAATGGCTTTCTACTAATGCATGCATTGTTGTTAGTATGGTTAGGAACACCTTGGATCGTTCCAGCTTTAATGCAAGTCTTAACGCGTTCACCAATAATGACCATATCAGAGAAAGAAGTATAAGTACTACTGAGCATATGTTGGAGATAAGGGTCTTGTAGAGTACTGTTGTACCCAAAAATTTTCCCTCTCATTTTATCAACATTTCTCATCACAAGGCTCTTGGAACTCAAGATCAAGCTAAGGTTTGCTCTGCTCAAGACATCTCCTTGCACTGATGACCTAAACTAGGGTTTGAGTTTGCACAAGTATTTTTGGACCTTCAATGCTAAAATTGACTTTTATATTTCATATTGGACTCATAATTTTGCCCATACCAAGTTTCAAGCCTTGAATCAAATTTTTGCCCAGTCAATTGGACAGTTGACCTAGAAATCAACTGCATTGGGGAAAAAGTCAACTGTGGCCAATTTACAGTCAAACCTCATGAATTTTGACCCACGTCAACATTATGAACTCATATGAACCATTTGATCAAGTTCGGACCACAACTCCACAAGAAATTTGATCAGATCACCAAAAGGGCAAAATGGTCATTTTTAGGGTTTTGACTGAACAAAGGCAATTTCTGACTTTTTGACCTAGCCAATGGCAAACTTTGACTTTTTGGTCAAAATCAAGTGCCAAGGGTCATTTTCCATCAAGATGTGTCAAATTATGAAACTTGTTCATCAAGAAACCCAAAATGGCAAATTAGGGTTTGAAATTGAAAATTTTCATAACTTAGAATTTCTAAGTTATGAAATTTTCTTAATTTTTCCTAACTTTGCCCCACATTTTCACCATTATGCAAATGGATTCAAACAAAAACTCCAACATGAAAGTTGTAGTACTCCACAAAGTCTACAACTTTGATTCACAAAGTTTTCTCAAAAGAAGCTTGGATCTCAAGTTATGATTTTTGGAACAAGGGTCCCTAAAACTTTTAACTTAGTGAAATTTTTCCCTAGTTTAGGCAGGATTTTGACCTATCTTCTTGGCCATTTTTCACATAGTTACACTTGGAATATCAAGTTGCATTTCAAAGATGGATTATAGAGAATGTTTCAAGATTTCCAAATTATCCAAGAACTCCTCAAACACATTTGTGGTTAGGGAGAATCGAAGGCTTGAAGTTGGCAAAAACTCACTTTTCATCCATGGCATATTCATGTTCATACAAGTTGCATTTTCAAATCAACATGCCTTACACTAGTTTGCAGACCTCTAAATCACTTCACACTCCATAATTAAATGCAAATCCATCGGTCTAAGCTTTTGTTTTGGCCATTTGGACATTGTAGACAAAACTAAGCCCTAAGTAGAAAAAGGCACATTTCCATTTTTGCCATAATGTGCTTTATGTCAAACCACTATCCCTTGAGAATTGGTCCATATCTCAGAGGGAAAATCAAATCCACAAGTTGGAGGGGCCAAGAGCAAAGTATGCAAGTATATTTGATAGCCTATACAGGCCTGTAACATAACTTCCACATTCTTACTTCAAAAACAAGAAACTTGTCAAAAACTTGAGAACTTGAAAACCAGCGAATGTTAACTTACACAAACAGTTTGAACATCTTTCTCACACCCCTTTGAGCTAGAAACACGATTGCTTGAGCCTCCAAACACCCCATAGCCAGAAATCACATTCCTTTGGCAAAATAGGGCAGGTTCTGCAACTTGAGTTCCATAGCTCATTTGGCTCGTGCGTTTTGCCCCAAGTTGCTTCAAACACCTTTCATTCAACTCACCCAAGCTATCCCAAACCTCAAACACCAACTGTAACTCCATTTACAGTTTTCACCATTTTCATTTTGATCTTGTGCAGGTTGAGTTCTATAGGCTGATTCAAGGACATTCAAGGCAAGCTAGCTATTGGAGAAGGTCAAATGAAGTTCAAGCAAGCTACCAGACATCTCAAACCTTGTTGAAAAGCACTACATTTCCCTACACGAATCCAACTGAAACATGTTTTTCTCCACTTTCTATCTCTCTATTTAGGAACATTTAGACTTAGGTTTGTGAATAAAAAATGTAGTGTTCATTGCCATGAAGTTGTACATATGCTCAGTTTTCATTTATATTAAGTGTGCTAGGAGAATTTCATCCATGAACATGCTGAAAAAACTAGGTCAGATTTTAGGGCCAGAAAAATTTTCTCTGGTCTTTGAAAGTTAGGACAAGTTGTTAATATGGTTGTAATCGTCTTGAAATTCTCTACAAGTTTGATGTTGTGTGTTTTTGCAATAGATCACGTATACAGGATCTGGTAGTTTATACAGGGACGCGCGCGTATTTTCAAATGCTGGAGGTTGAAGATGAAGCTTTGGGCTGGGCTTGGCCTGGCTACTTTTGACACCCATTTTTTTCCTTTTTGCACCCCCTGGCCCAATTTCTTGCATTTTTATATTTTTGCATTTTTGTTTTCATTTCTGATTTTGTTTATTTATTTCCAAATATAAAAAATGCTCAAAAATATTTTCATAAATTTTTTACATTTATTTGGCATTTTATTTTAATTTTTCTAACATGAAAAAGTATTTAAATACTTTTATATTATTTATTAAGACATGAAAAATATATATAATTTATACTTTTATTTTTGTTCTTTATTTTTATTCATACTAAAAATATTTTCCTAAGTATATTTTATTTTTGTACATATTTTCTTTTATATTGTACATATTCAATTTGATTAATATACATATATAAATATATACTTTTTATTTTATTAAATACTCTAGAATAAAAAAAATGCAAAATATTACATTTTTACTTTTATTATTATTTATACTAAAAAAAATACCTTTTTTAAGTATATTTTATTTTTATATATATTAATATATTTTATTGTATATAAATAATATAATATATTTATTTTCTTAAAGAAATTAGGGTTTTACCCTTAAACAAATAAAATAAATCTTTTGTTTATTCCTTTATTTTTTACATTAAATATTTTACATACATCAATGAACAAAAACCCTTTTTTGCATATTTCATATTATTTGATATATTTGTCTTTTTTGTTTATTTAAATATTATCCATTTATTATTCATGCAATTAAATTTAATTTGGATGTAATAGTAAACTAGGGTTTATATTTCTTGTTAAATACCCCCCATTCAAAGATTGTACCCCCATCCCCATAATCATGTTGTAATAGTCTAGATTTTTAATTCTCGCACTTTACGCTTTCAATTATGCCATGATTAGAGAATTAGGGTTTGTATGCAAAAATCCAAATCAACAAATAGTTTGACCTAATCAAAGACAAAAATGCATGAAAATCAAACACAATGCACACTTGCACCCCTAGGGTTACAATCCACTTGTTGCCTTAAAAAATGGGTCATGTTATGCATGTTGGGTGCTTTGGCAAAACAAAAAAAAACAAAAGATCATAGTCCCTCGATGACGCTATCTTCGTTTCCTAAACAGAAATGATCAAGTCCCTTAAAAATTTGCCAAAAATACTTGACACAATTGCTATCATGGTCTGTACGATGACCCGCGCCTGTCCCGTTTAACATCCTAACACAAGGTTGTTCACCAAATGCAATGGTGAAATAACACTGTTAAAAGGGTTAAAAACATTAGGAAAGATCTTTGAGTAAAATGGGGTAGATAGCTCTTAGTTACTTGATAAAAAAAACTTGCAAAAACATCCTTGCTATTTTCAAACACACTTCACAACACAATTTCAAAACATTATCCAAATCAAACTTTCAAATATTGAAATTTTTCAAAAGACAAAAACACCTTTGTATACATTCAAACAAGAATCATTACAAAGGTTGCCACAACGATGGCCTCTTTTCAAAACATCTTTCAAAACCACACACAAAGCACCATTTCAAACAATTGGAAAAGCAAAGCCAGTTACCTAAACAAGTCACTAAGAGCCCATGGATAACCATGGATGAAAAGGGTGCTTGCACCTTCCCTTTTCAGAATCTACTCCCTGAACCCAAGAAAACATCTCAAAGGTCTTTCCTGTGCTTTTTGACCTTTCCTTAGGATAAAATAAAAAGTCGGTGGCGACTCTTGCTAAACCGAAACATTTGCGAACACAAACGCAAAAACCTCAAGTCAGTTCTCCCACCGTATCACAGAACTGGCGACTCTGCTGGGGAAAATTATAAAAGTGGAGTAACCTTAGGGTTTAGATCACCTTTGCATGCTTATCTTGTTTGCTTTGTTTGCTTTACATTTGGTTCTCTTGTTTGGGTTTTTGAATCCTCCACCCGGATTTTTGGGAAACGTTCATAGATAAATAGCAATACATTGTGGAAACTGTGCGGGGTATACCGACATGGTTGAAGCAATAGCTATATTAGTGCGACATATTTGTGAGTACCGGTAGCCTTTGAGTCAATCAAAGAGAATACGGGGCCGCTGAGTGATGTCATGAAGCACTAATGAACTCTTAGAACCTTACTTGACCATCTTGGCCTTTTTTAGGGGTAGTGAGATGACCGGCTTTGGTGCAGCCCGAAGTTGGTAGATTTTCGATACTACACTCATTGAGGGTTGTTTTCTTGTAATATTTCGGTCGTCAGTTAAGTGGCTAAACTGAAACAATGAACACATAAAATAATCCACTGATATTGAGCTCCTTAGAACCCGGTTACTATTTATAGGACAGGTTGAGCCAACTAACTTCAAGAGGGTACTTACCTATGAAACCTCATGCAAGCCTGAAACTAGGATCTTGTATGACTTGTTTGTACATATGCTTGTGCATACATCATGAACATCATAAAGCATCATATGCATCCACTAACCATTTCAAGGGTTTGGATCTTCATCTTTGTTCTTGTTTTGTAGGTCATGGAATCTTCGCAATAAAACAATCCAGATCAACCTTTTGAGAATCCCTCCTCAACTCAAGGAGCTTACTTCCAAGATTCCAGAGAATTCTCTCTTCAGTGAAAGACATGGTAGACTTCTCAACTTGGTCAACTCCAACATTGAAGAAGACATGGTGAAAGTTCTCTTCCAGTTCTTTGACCCCCTACACCACTGTTTCACATTCCCTGATTACCAACTAGTACCTACTTTGGAGGAATTTTCTCAGCTCCTGGGGATTCCTATTCTTCATCAACTACGTTACAAAGGTACGGAAAGAGAACTAAAGCTTGAAGATGTTGCTCAAGCCTTACACTTGCAACCATCTGATATCAAAGGTCATTGGGAAACCAGAAGTGGTGTCAAGGGTTTCTTGGGTAAGTTTTTGTTTGAGAAGGCACAAGACTGCTGGAATTCTTTAGATCTACAAGCTTTTGAAGAGATCGTAGCACTTCTCATCTATAGGTTGGTCTTGTTCCCAAACCCTGATCAACTTATAGATGTGAATGCTGTCAAGATTTTCATATCTCGGAATCCTGTGCCTACATTGCTTGGGGACATCCTACACTCATTTTACACACGAACGATGAGGAAAAAAGGTGTTCTCATGTGATGTACTCCTCTTCTAGCAAGGTGGTTTATTTCTCACCTACCCCAATCAGTTTTGAAGAATGAGCAGGGTTTAAGGTGGTCACAACGGTTGATGACTCTCACACATTCTAATGTTCATTGGTGTTCTCGGTTCAGAGAAAATGTCATCATCATTGATTGTTGCATGGAATTCCCTAATGTCCCATTACTTGGCATTAGTGGAGGCATTACCTACAACCCTTTTTTAGCTCTGAGAGAGTTTGGATATGCCCGGAGGGATGGACCTCATGATATGCTGATTCCTGACTTGGTTTTTGACTTCGACAATGACGCTCAAGGACTTCGACAAAGGTTTATCTGAGCTTGGAGGATGCCCAACAAAGTGGATAGTAAGACACTGGGACACAAGAATTCCATCCCTCTTGAGCCTTATCTCAAGTGGGTACGAACCCGCGCCTAGAGACTTATGATGCCTTACCCTCACATTCTCCCCGTGATCAAAGAGCGTGTTATGGAAAGAGAGGTTCCATACACCCTCCTACATCCTGACATGCCAACATCATTGGAAGAATTCCAAAAGAGTTGGATACAACTCAAAGAAGAACGAAATACTTTTGAAGCCAGCTTCTATGCCAGTGAGAAGAAGGTTTTGGAACTTACCCGTCGACTTCATGAAGAGGAGACTCTTAACACTTACATCACACCAAAGAGGATGCGCAATGTCTTTTTTCATTAAGAATTTTGTAATATTTTGCCCATGGGGCATTTATGTACTAACAAATTTCTTCCTATTAATATGACGTGTGTTATTTTTGTTTGCAACAAATTTGAATTTCTGAATCCTTGAATGCATTATATGAATAACATATCATTCATCATATGCATAAACAGGTCTTCACACCAGGTTTCCTTATCTTTCTGTTGTTTATTTCAGCGAGATAGATATAGAGCAGACGGTTAAATATCTGCAAGCACAGAATTCGCAATTCCAACAACTCCTCATGACCTTAGCAAAGGGTCAAGAAGATCTTAAAGCACTGTTAGAGAAAGAGAAGGAACCAGAAAGGAAGAAAAAGAAAAGAGTTGGGGTAGCCACTATGGGAAGGAGATTTGAGCGTCAGGCTAGGAGAGTTCTAGAATTTCCCTCAATGTCTGACGAAGGGGTTGGTAAAGGAAAAGGAGTTGCAATGCCCTCTGAATCTGAAGCTGAAGAAGAAGAAGAGGAAGAGGATGAAGATTACTTCGAACAGCAATACCCTCCAGCGGATGATAAGTATAAGAATCTTGAGGATCGGTTGGCATCCATGGAGTTTCAAAGGGTACCTGGTTTAGATTTCGAAGAACTAGGGTTGGTTGCTTGGATCGTCATTCCCCCCAAGTTCAAAGTACCTACATTCGTTAAGTATGACGGTTTGTCATGTCCAAAGATGCATCTGAGGTCCTACGTCAGATAGATCCAACCTCACTCCTCCGATAAGGATCTTTGGGTCCACTTTTTTCAAGATAGTTTGTCAGGAACGGAATTGGACTGGTTCTATCAACTCGAGAGATCTGGTGTTCATAACTGGGAAGATTTGGCTGCTTCATTCTACCGACAATACCAATACAATGCAGATTTAGCGCCTACTTGTACTCAACTACAGAGTATGGGTATGGCCTCTAATGAGGGATTTAAGGAGTATGCCCAGAAGTGGCGGGATTTGGCTGGAAGGGTGAAGCCACCATTGTCTGATAGAGAGCTGGTTGATATGTTTTTGGGGACCCTGTCAGGTCCATTCTTCAATCACTTGATTGGGAGCTCATCTGCAAGGTTCACTGAATTAATTCTGACCGGTGAAAGGGTCGAAGCTGGAATTAAAAGTGGTAAGATTCAGAAGGATGCCTCCGCTTCCACTGCTATTAAGAAGACCTTCCCATCAAAGAAGGAAGTTTCTGCTGTTCATACCCAGAGAAATCAAGGGAGAATAGAGCGCCGACCAACGGTGGGGGCTGTGATGATCCAGAATTCCTCAACCGATCAACCTTGCAGCAATCAACCAAGAGCTAATAAGCAAAGGGTAGAAAGGCCGCAACGACAATTCACCCGAATCAATATGACACCGGCTCAAGTCCTTCCTCATCTGTTAAAGCTGAACCTTACCAACTTGAAAGAAGCGCCGAAAAACCCCAATACCTCTTCTCCTTATTATCACTCCAATGCAAAATGTGCATACCACTCGGACAGTGTAGGGCATGATACCAACAACTGTTGGGCTATTAAAAACAAGATCCAAGACCTAATAGACGCCAAGGAAGTAGAGTTTGATGCTCCCGAAAAACCCAATGTGATATTCGCTCCTATGCCAAAACATGGTCATAATGTCCATGCCATTGTGGAAGATCTTCATGTTACCGCTGTTGATGAACTTTTGACTCCGTTGCCAGTGATTAAAGTGAACTTGATAAAAGCCGGGATATTCCCAGGTTGTGGAAAAGACTGTTACTTTTGTTCAAACTTGCAAACTAACTGCCCACTGTTAAAATCAAGTATCCAACGCCTGATGGATACCCAAGAGATCCTCTTTCAAAAGACTCTTATTGATACTATCACTCATGTTACTCCTATTACCTTTGATACTCCAATCAATGACATCGCTATAATAACTATCTCCAACAATCTTTCCAAGACCTGCAAAAGGCCTGTTAAGATTACGCCTGATCCTAAATTTGTACCGTTGAAAATCACCATGCCGGGGCCTATCCCGTATAAGTCCAACAAGATGATACCATGGAATTACGGAGGAGAGATCTTCTACCATGGTGTCAAATAGATTGAATCAGTCCAAGAAAATTCCGATGATGAAACCCCTGATATAGGGAATATTGCAGGAACGAGCAAGATAACTCGCAGCGGAAGGATATTCTCTCCAGAGATTGTTCCTCCACGGGCAGTCTTCGGACCCTCGAGAGTTTCTGTACCTGTCAAGCCATCTGTGCAAAGTCCAATAATTGAAGAGATTGATGCTCCCGAAGCTAGACCCTCTGTTGTTACCATCGATAAGGGTAAGGGGATATAAGAAGCGCCTGTCAGGACGAAGGCTCAGACTGTGGTTATCCCCGGGACCACCCAAAAAGAGATGGAAGAAATTCTAAAGATAATCAAGAGGAGCGACTATGATGTCGTAGAGCAGTTGGGGCAAACCCCTTCCAAAATCTCTATGCTTGCTCTCTTACTCTGCTCTGAGGCTCATGCCAAAGCCTTGATCAAATTTCTAAAGACGGCACACGTGCCTCAAGAAACTTCTGCGGACCAGTTTCAAGAGTGCATGGCTAGCCTTACAGCCAATAATGGTCTTGGTTTTTCTGATGGTGATTTGACGTCTAGGGGAAGAAAGCATAACGATGCACTGCATGTCTCGGTAGAGTGCAGGGGGACCACACTTGCTCATGTTCTGGTAGATACCGGTTCATCCTTAAATGTTCTACCAAAGAAGGCGTTGGACAGATTGGACTGCGAAGGTTTGACCCTAAAGCCCAGTAACATCGTTGTTAGAGCCTTCGACGGTTCTAAGAGAATGGTTCACGGAGAAGTGGACATTCCAATCAAAGTGGGTAGAGAAATTTTCAACTCTACTTTTTATGTGATGGACATCCGTCCTTCATACTCATGTTTGTTGGGAAGGCCATGGATCCACAATGCTGGGGCAGTCACTTCTTCTCTACACCAAATGCTAAAGTATCCAGTTCAGGGTAAGATCATAACGGTTCATGGTGAGGAGGAGTATATGATAAGTCACCTTAACTCCTTCCACTATGTGGAGTTAGATGGTGAATTCATAGAAACACCTTTCCAACACTTCTAAGAGGTTTCTCCTGAGGTCGCGGTAGCAAAGACAATGACTGATGTACGTATCATTTCCAAGCCTGTGTCTCGGATGGCATCCCTTAAAGATGCAAAGGCTGTTGTCAAAAAAGGAAGAAGTATAGTGTGGGGGCAACTTCCAGATTTTCATCACAAGACGGACAAGTTCGGATTAGGTTTTACTGCTGCTGGCCAAAAAGTTGTGCGTCGCTCCCGGGCTGGAGGACCACCCATAAAAATTACTCACCATGGAATTCATGCCTTAGAAGATGATGATGAAGAAGACAACTTTGAAGATTGGATCTTTCCAACCATTGAAGGAGGATTAAGCAACTGGGAGGCGAAAGACTTCGTTCCCATCACTTTCATCAATCAGTAATTTATCTTTGAACAATTTCCTGTTTGGTCTGTAATAATTAAACAATTTGTACACTCTTTTCGCCTTATGCCTTACCCGGGGCATATAGGTCCATTTGTAAGGGTTTTGATTCTTCATTTTCATATGCCATTTTTAATGAATCATGGACGTTTTCATCTATAAACTGTTGTGTTCATTTTCTTTCCTTTTACATTTTATTTTGTTTAAAGATGGCTATCCCTTACACACACCCACACTCATAAAATGCAGGTACCCATCCACTCCGGATTCCATGGGTGACTATTCTGCTTTGGCCTTCAGTGACTCTGAAGATTTGGTCAATCATGTCGAGTACGAAGGTGATGAAGACTGTGAAGTGCCTGGAGAGTTAGCTAGACTTTTGCAACAAGAAGAAAGGGCTATTCTTCCCCATGAAGAATTGATAGAGACTATCAATTTGGGAACAGAGGAAGACAAGAAAGAAGTTAAAGTGGGTGCCAACCTGGAACCAAATGTCAAAGAGCGCTTAGTTCAGTTGTTGAATGAGTTTGTTGAAATCTTTGCCTGGTCCTATGAAGATATGCCAGGACTAGATACAGATATTGTGGTTCACCGTCTCCCTACAAGAGAAGATTGTCCACCAATCAAACAGAAAGTCCTCTAAATGAGGCCCGGCATGTCCGAAAAGATCAAAGTTGAGGTAATGAAACAATTCAATGCTGGTTTTCTGGCTGTTACTTCCTATCCACAATGGGTTGCTAACATTGTGCCCGTGCCTAAGAAGGACGGTAAAGTCAGAATGTGTGTGGACTACAGAGACCTAAACAGGGCTAGCCCTAAAGATGATTTTCTACTGCCCCATATCGACATCTTGGTTGACAATACAACTCAACACAAGGTATTTTATTTCATGGATGGATTCTCGGGATACAACCAGATCAAAATGGCCCCCGAAGACATGGAGAAAACTACTTTTGTTACGCAGTGGGGTACCTTCTGCTATAAGGTGATGCCATTCGGACTGAAGAATGTTGGGGCAACCTATCAGCGAGCCATGGTAGCTTTGTTTCATGACATGATACATCATGAAATCGAAGTCTACGTAGACGACATGATAGCCCGTTCACAGACAGAAGAAGAACACCTTGACCATCTGCAGAAGCTGTTTGTCAGATTAAAGGAATATAAGCTCAGATTGAACCCTAGCAAGTGCACTTTCGGATATAGGTCCGGTAAACTTTTGGTATTCATCGTCAGTAACAAAGGCATCGAGGTTGATCCTGCCAAAGTCAAAGATATACAAGAAATGCCTCCCCCCGCACTGAAAAGGAGGTTAGAGGTTTCTTGGGACGCTTAAACTATATTCCAAGGTTCATTTCTCACCTAGCATCTACCTGTGAGCCAATCTTCAAGCTGTTGAAGAAAGATCAGGTGGTTGAATGGAACGATAACTGTCAAGTTGCTTTTGATAAGATCAAGGAGTATTTGCTGGAACCACCTATCTTGATGCCACCCGTCGAAGGAAGGCCTTTAATCATGTATCTGACTGTTTTGGATAATTCAATGGGGTGCGTACTGGGCCAACATGACGAGTCTGGCCGAAAGGAGCATGCCATTTATTACCTTAGCAAAAAGTTTACCGACTGTGAGACTCGCTACTCACTACTCGAGAAAACTTGTTGCGCTTTGGTATGGGCTGCTCGCCGGCTAAGGCAGTATATGTTGACACATACCACTTTGCTGATTTCTAAAATGGATCCGATTAAGTACATCTTCGAGAAACCTGCTTTATCCGGAAGGATCGCTAGATGGCAGATGATCCTGATTGAGTATGATATCCAGTACACAACCCAAAAAGATATAAAGGGGAGTATACTAGCTGACCATCTAGCTCATCAAGCCGTCGAAGATTACCAATCTATGAGGTTCAACTTCCCTAATGAGGACATTATGACATTGGACAACATTGAAGGTAACGGACCGTATGACGGACCTGAACAAGGATCCCGATGTACCCTATACTTTGATGGTGCTTCAAATGCACTTGGCAACGGTATCGGCGCGGTACTTATCTCTCCAGAAGGTTTCCATACACCTTTCACTGCTAGACTCTGTTTCAGTTGTACCAACAACATGGCCGAATATGAAGCTTGTATCTTTGGTTTCAAGGCTGCAATTGACTTGGGAATCAAATCTATGATTGTATTTGGGGACTCAGCTTTGGTTATCAGTCAAATCAAAGGATAGTGGGACACTAAACATCCTAATCTTATCCCATACAAAGAACATGTCTTGACATTGTTTCCTCATTTCGAGCAAATTACTTTTGAGCACTTCTCGCGAGAAGAAAATCAGCTAGCGGATGCTCTGGCTACAATGTCTTCCATGTTTAAACTCAACTGGGATAATGAGGATCCCCAAATCACCATCGAGCGAATGGACGAACCTGCGCACTGTCATGAGATTAATACCGAAGAAGTAGTGGAACAACCCTGGTTTCATGAAATCAAAAGGTATCTCCAGACTCGAGAATACCCTGAAGGAGCTTCCGTCAACGACAAAAAGTTCCTAAGAAGATTTGCTGCCAAGTTATTCCTGAGCAATGGTATCCTATATAACCGCAGCCATGATTGTGTTCTACTTCGTTGTATGGACAAGGTTGAAGCAGAGTTGATCATGACTGAAATACATAGTGGCACATTTGGCACCCACTTGAGCGGACATACGATGGCTAAGAAGATTCTAAGGGCAGGCTACTACTGGTCTACCATGGAAGCTGACTGCCATCAACATTCCTGTACTTGTCACAAATTCCAAGTCTATGCTGACAAGGTACATATTCCTCCAGTTCCCCTCAATGTTCTAACAGCTCCTTGGCCATTCGTGATGTGGGGAATCGACATGATTGGATAGATCAAGCCCACAACATCCAATGGACATCGCTTCATCTTGGTCGCTATTGATTATTTTACCAAATGGGTCGAAGCAGCTTCCTTCGCCTCCGTTACAAAGAATGTCGTTGCCCGCTTCATCAAGCAGAACCTCATATGCCGGTATGGTATCCCCGACAGGATCATCATGGACAACGGTACAAACTTGAACAACACTGTGATCACCGCTCTATGCGAGCAGTTCAAGATTCAACATCACAATTCATCTTCCTATCGGCCAAAGATGAACGGTGTTGTTGAAGCCGCGAACAAAAATTTCAAGAAGATCATTCAAAAGATGGAAGTCACCTACAAGGACTGGCATGAGATGTTAGCGTTTGTTCTGCACGGATATCGTACCACGGCGCGTACTTCAACTGGGGCAACCCCCTTTTCTTTGGTATATGGCATGGAGGTTGTTTTGCCTATGGAAGTTTAGATTCCTTCTTTAAGGATTATGAAGGATGTTGGTTTAAGTGAAGAAAATTGGATTCAGACTCGGCTTGATCAACTTAATTTGATCGACGAGAAGCGACTTACTACTGTTTGTCATTGTCAGATGTATCAAAAACAGATGATCAAGGCTTTCAACAAGAAAGTCAGGCGTCAGGTATATCAAGTCGGAGATCTTGTAATAAAGCGGATCATCTTGCCGCAAAGTGATCCCAGGGGAAAGTGGACTCCTACTTACGAAGGACCATTTGTGATCAAGAACATCTTTTCTGGTGGGGCAATGATTCTGACCACCATGGACGGCGACGACCTGCCGCACCCTGCGAACGTAGACATAGTCAAAAGATACTACGCATAAAACGATCCGACAAGCTGAAAACCCGAAAGGGCAACTTGGGCAAAAATGGGCATCCCGGTGAATCAAAAACCCGAAAGGGCGGTTCAGGCAAAAATTAGGGATAAACAAAAAAATCTGTACACCCGGCAAGTTGAAAACCCGAAAGGGCGGCTTGGGCAAAAAAGGGTTTCCCGGTGGATCGAAAACCCGAAAAGGCAGTCCAGGCAAAAGTTAGGGAATTAAAGCGTATGACTATGTCTCGTCGGATCACTTTAAGGACAATATCTTCACGACCAAACTCCAAGCTCATGATCAATCCAATCATCCGCAGACGAAGCAACAAATGGACAAAGATACTCAGAGTTGTGAAGGCTATAGCAGAATGGGAACCCCATGGAATTGTTATACATAGCCATCTTTCTTTTTGTATAAAATTTTTCTCAATTTTTTGACAACATTCTCTTACTAGGATGCCTGTCTCCTTTGTACAAAGATACTTACAAAAGTTAATACAAAAATACTTCAAAGTGCAGAAATTTGCTTGCCTTTCCTTTCTTTTTTACACTTATGTTTTATTTGAAAACGTCCAATGGTTTGTTAAATAGGCATATGCATTTGAATATAATCAATGCTTACAAATAAAACAAAATAAGAAAGGATAATTACTGATAGGTTGAAAGTATAGGAGAATGTCTTTAGGCTATTCCAGAAGAAACCCCCTACAGTATGTCATTCAGATCCTCAACAGAGCTAAAACCTTGAAGTACATATCCCCAGCCGAGTTAAATTTCAAAATTCCCATCTGAGTTAAAGATCCCCAGCAGAGCCAGAATACTCTAAAATTTCATCACCAGTGGAGTCCAAAACTTCAAACCTTAAACCCCGGTGGAATACTATCCAACTTCCTCCGATTCACCAGCAGAGTTCTCCACAAAACAAGGAATCCCCCGTAGATTGGCATACAACCCAAGCTCCTGATTTCCCTGGCAGAATAAACACTCTCCCCACAAATTTATTCCCCGGCAGAATAAACACTCTCCCCACAGATTTATCTCCCGACAGAACGAACATTCTAGTTCCCGTTTCTCCATTTTGAAGCCTCCCAGGTTTTAATTCCCCAGTAGAGGTTGTCGGATTTTTCCTTATTTCCCCAGGAAAGTCATGAAGGATTCTCACATCCCAACAGAAGTTGTCAAAGTTTTGATAATCCTCGCATGTTGCCAAGGATTTTCTATCCCCAACAGTAATCAGCTAGGATTTCTCATCTTCAACAATCAAAGATTTTTGGAATCCCCAGCATCGGTCAAAGATTTACTTCCCCCGGCAGTAGTCAAAGATTTCAGTATCTCCAGCTATCAAGGATTTATTTTCCTTAGCAAGACAGCTAATCAGCTTACATGCACATCCATTACATTCATATATCATAAACATTGATGGAACACATTTTATTGCATCATACATATCATGCAACATAACTTTGTGCTTTAGCTAACATTCTACCCTTTTCAGGATATGATTAAAAAGCTATCATTAACAACTATTCCGAGATTTCAGATACAGTACGGATACACCCCCAAACACGGCGGTCATTTTATTACTCATTCAGAATTTCAAGTCAAGATACAATATGGATACACCCCAGACGTGGCGGTCATTCTATTACTCATTCAGACTTCAACAATCAGATACAGACTAGATACGCTCCAGACACGACGGCCATTCTATTTCTCATTCAGATTCAACTATCAACTTCAAGTTCAGATACACTCCAGACACGGAAGTCATTTTGTCACTTGTCCGGGTCCCAGTTGCAGTACAGATATACTCCAGACACGGAAGTCATTCTGCTACTCATACAGATCTCAACTTCAGATACAGTCTAGATATGCTCCAAACACGGTTGCCATTCTGTCACTCATTCGGAATTTATCCCCAACACATAGATGCTCCATACACAGATGATTCTCTGTTACCCATTTAGAATACAGATACACTCCAGACACGGCAGTCATTCTGATATTCATTCAAGAATCAAATACAATTACATCTCGGATACACTCTAGACATGGACGTCATTCCCTTGCTCATACGAATCCAATCTCCAGATACAACTCAGATACGTTCCAAATACGGATACCATTATGATGTTCATTCTACTGATTTTCAACAAACAAGTTTTGGATGGAATCTCTAAGCCCATCTCCAGCAAGATTCTACCATTTCAAAATTGCATCTTTAAGCCCATTCCCTTAGCTACATTTTGACGAGTGCAAATTTACAGGCACTCTAGTGTCCAATCCTCTTTTACCTTCGAGTCACGAAAGGCAAACTTGCCAATCTAACTCTTCAGGTTCAAGAAGATTGAACATGGGCAACTGTTGTACCCTAAAATTTGCCCTCTCATTTTATCAACATTTCTCATCACAAGGCTCTTGGAACTCAAGATCAAGCTAGGGTTTGATCTGCTCAAGACATCTCCTTGCATTGATGACCTAAACTAGGGTTTGAGTTTGCACAAGGATTTTTGGACCTTCAATGCTCAAATTGACTTTCATACTTCATATTGGACTCATAAGTTTGCCCATACCAAGTTTCAAGCCTTGAATCAAATTTTTGCCCAATCAATTGGACAGTTGACCTATAAATCAGCTGCATTGGGGAAAAAGTCAATTGTGGCCAATTTACAGTCAAACCTCATGAATTTTGACCCACATCAACATTATGAACTCATATGAACCATTTGATCAAGTTTAGACCACAACTCCATAAGAAATTTGATCAGATCACCAAAAGGGCAAAATGGTCATTTTTAGGGTTTTGACTGAACAAAGGCAATTTCTGACTTTTTGACCTAGCCAATGGAAAATTAGGCTCAACCATGGACTCAAGGACTCAATGACATCATCTTGACTTATTCAACAAGTTCAAAAGATCTCAAATGCATGGGATTGACAAATGAATTTTTCAGTCAACTGATCAAAATTTGATTGTACACTGAAAAGTCAAACTTTGACTTTTTGGTCAAAATCAAGTGCCAAGGGTCATTTTCCATCAAGATGTGTCAAATTATGAAACTTGTTCATCAAGAAACCCAAAATGACAAATTAGGGTTTGAAATTGAAAATTTTCATAACTTAGAATGTTTCTAAGTTATGAAATTTTCTTAATTTTTCCTAACTTTGCCCCACATTTTCACCATGATGCAAATGGATGCAAACAAAACCTCCAACATGAAAGTTGTAGTCCTCCACAAAGTATAGAACTTTTATTCACAAAGTTTTTTCAAAAGAAGCTTGGATCTCAAGTTATGAGTTTTGGAACAAGGGTCCCTAAAACTTTTAACTTAGTGAAATTTTGCCCTAGTTTAGGCAGGATTTTGACCTATCTTCTTGGCCATTTTTCACATAGTTCCACTTGGAATATAAAGTTTCATTTCAAATATGGATTATAAAGCATGTTTCAAGCTTTCCAAATTGTCCAAGAAATCCTCAAACACATTTGTGGTTAGGGAGAATCGAAGGCTTGAAGTTGGCAAAAACTCACTTTTCATCCATGGCATATTCATGTTCATACAAGTTGCATTTTCAAATCAGCATGCCTTACACTAGTTTGCAGGCCTCTAAACCACTTCACACTCTATAATTAAATTCAAATCCATCAGTCTAAGCTTTTGTTTTGGCCATTTGGACATTGTACAAAAAACTAAGCCCTAAGTAGAAAAAGGCACATTTCCATTTTTGCCATAATGTGCTTTATGTCAAACCACTATCCCTTGAGCATTGGTCCATATCTCAGAGGGCAAATCAAAGCCACAAGTTGGAGGGGCCAAGAGAAAAGTATGCAAGCATATTTGATAGCCTATACAGGCATGTAACATAACTTCCACATTCTTACTTCAAAAACAAGAAACTTGTCAAAAACTTGAGAACTTTAAAACCAGCCAATGTTAACTTACACAAACTGTTTGAACATATTTCTCACACCCCGTTGATCTAGAAACATGATTGCTTGAGCCTCCAAACACCCCATAGCCAGAAATCACATTCCTTTGGCAAAACAGGGCAGGTTCTGTAACTTGAGTTCCATAGCTCATTTGGCTCGTGCGTTTTGCCCCAAGTTGCTTCAAACACATTCCATTCAACTCACCCAAGCTATCCCAAACCTCAAACACCAACTGTAACTCCATTTACAGTGTTCACCATTTTCATTTTGAGCTTGTGCAGGTTGAGTTCTATAGACTGATTCAAGGACATTCAAGGCAAGCTAGCTATTGGAGAAGGTCAAGTGAAGTTCAAGCAAGCTACCAGACATCTCAAACCTTGTTGAAAAGCACTACATTGCCCTACACGGATCCAACTGAAACATGTTTTTCTCCACTTTCTATCACTCTATTTAGGAACATTTAGCCTTAGGTTTGTGAATAAAAAATGTAGTGTTCATTGCCATGAAGCTGTACATATGCTCAGTTTTCATTTATATTAAGTGTGCTAGGAGAATTTCATCCAAGAACATGCTGAAAAAACTAGGTCAAATTTTAGGGCCAGAGAAATTCTCTCTGGTCTTTGAGAGTTAGGACAAGTTGTTTATATGGTTGGAATCGTCTTGAAATTCTCTACAAGTTTGATGTTGTGTGTTTTTGCAATAGATCACGTATACAGGATCTGGTAATTTTTACAGGGACGCGCGCATTTTTTCGAATGTTGGAGGTTGAAGATAAAGCTTTGGGCTGGGCTTGGCCTGGCTACTTTTGACACCCCCTCTTTTCCTTTTTGCACCCCCTGGTCCAATTTCTTGCATTTTTATATTTTTGCATTTTTGTTTTCATTTCTGATTTTGTTTATTTATTTCCAAATATAAAAAATGCTCAAAAATATTTTCATAAATTTTTTACATTTATTTGGCATTTTATTTTAATTTTTCTAACATGAAAAAGTATTTAAATACATTTATATTATTTATTAAGACTTGAAAAATATATATAATTTATACTTTTATTTTTTTTCTTTATTTTTATTCATACTAAAAATATTTTCCTAAATATATTTTATTTTTGTACATATTTTATTTTATATTGTACATATTCAATTTGATTAATATACATATATATAAATATATACTTTTTATTTTATTAAATACTCTAGAATAAAAAAAATGCAAAATATTACATTTTTACTTTTATTATTATTTATACTAAAAAAATACCTTTTTTAAGTATATTTTATTTTTATATATATTAATATATTTTATTGTGTATAAATAATATAATATATTTATTTTCTTAAAGAAATTAGGGTTTTACCCATAAACAAATAAAATAAATCTTTTGTTTATTCCTTTATTTTTTAGATTAAATATTTTACATACATCAATGAACAAAAACCCTTTTTTGCATATTTCATATTATTTGATATATTTGTCTTTTTTGTTTATTTAAATATTATCTATTTATTATTCATGCAATTAAATTCAATTTGGATGTAATAGTAAACTAGGGTTTATATTTCTTGTCAAATACCCCCCATTCAAAGATTGTACCCCCATCCCCATAATCATGTTGTAATAGTCTAGATTTTTAATTCTCGCACTTTACGCTTTCAATTATGCCATGATTAGAGAATTAGGGTTTTTATGTAAAAATCCAAATCAACAAATAGTTTGACCTAATCAAAGACAAAAATGAATGAAAATCAAACACAATGCACACTTTCACCCCTAGGGTTACAATCCACTTGTTTCCTTCAAAAATGGGCCATGTTATACATGTTGGGTGCTTTGGCAAAACAAAAAAAAAACAAAAGATCATAGTCCCTCGATGATGCTATCTTGGTTTCCTAAACAGAAATGATCAAGTCCCTTAAAATTTGCCAAAAATACTTGACACAATTGCTATCATGGTCTGTACGATGACCCGCGCCTGTCCCGTTTAACATCCTAACACAAGGTTGTTCACCAAATTCAATGGTGAAATAACACTGTTAAAAGGGTTAAAAACATTAGGAAAGATCTTTGAGTAAAAAAGGGTAGATAGCTCTTAGTTACTTGATCAAAAAAAACTTGCAAAAACATCCTTGCTATTTTCAAACACACTTCACAACACAATTTCAAAATATTATCCAAATCAAACTTTCAAATATTGAAATCTTTTCAAAAGACAAAAACACCTTTGTATACATTCAAACAAGAATCATTACAAAGGTTGCCACACGATGGCCTCTTTTCAAAACATCTTTCAAAACCACACACAAAGCACCATTTCAAACAATTGGAAAAGCAAAGCAAGTGATCTAAACAAGTAACTAAGAGCCCATGTATAACCATGGATGAAAAGGGTGCTTGCACCTTCGCTTTTCATAATCTACTCCTCGAACCCAAGAAAACATTTCAAAGGTCTTTCCTGTGCTTTTTGACCTTTCCTTAGGATAAAATAAAAAGTCAGTGGCGACTCTTGCTAAACCGAAACATTTGCAAACACAAACGCAAAAACCTCAAGGCAGTTCTCCCACCGTATCACAAGTACCCATAAACAGATCAATCAATTCATGGTCCAAGAGAGGAGGTTGGACCCTTGCAACCAGTTCACGCCACCTCTGAGCGTACTCTTTGAATGACTCTTCAGATTTTTGAACCATCCCTTGGAGCTGAGTACGGCTAGGAGCCATGGTAGTATTGTAATGGTAATGTTTCAAAAAGGCGTCAGCAAGTTCTCCTCAAGTACTGACGTGAGATCTTTCCAATTGCATATACCAATCCAACGGTGCCCCGGTCAAGCTATCTTGGAAGAAGTGCATGAGTAACGGTTCATTCTCAGCATAGGCAGCCATTTTGCGATAGTAGGAACGAAGATGAGTCTCTGGGCAAGAAGTGCCTTTGTATTTGTCAAAATCCGGAACATTGAACTTGGGAGGAATAACTACCCAAGGCACGAGGCACATTGCAGCAGTATTGAATCTAGCAGCCTTGAGACCCTCCATGGTTTTAAGACGCTCTTCGAGAGCATGGTACATTTTCGCAGTTTCGGCAACTCCGGCAGCAAGGTTCACTTGGGGTTCATCAAGATCAATAACATCATTATGATCATCGACATCATTCCTAGGAGCTCCCGTAGGGGTCTCAACATTTGCGTTGTCATACCTCTCATTAGCAGAAGTGGAGGGAGCAGCAGTAGTAAGCTTGAAAACACTTTGATGTAGTTCTTCTTGACCCTTGATGACGGCATGAAGGGTTTCCATAAGTTGATCCATGCGAGTTCCCATGGTGTCCATATCTCGGCGGAGTGCATTCTGATTCTCTTCAAAAAGATCCATTAGCCTTCGTTGATTTCCTCTTGTATGGTAAGGATATGGAGAAGTCGTCTTTGATGTTCACTGAAGTCTATGGAAAAGGGACCCCAATGAGTTTTTATTGTGAAAAATGAATGCATGATAGTATAAATGAATGCTTTATCTTCATTTCTGAGGAAACTCAAAGACTCGTCTATCCTTTTAAAATGTTCCTTTTTTTTTAAAGCTACACCAACGAGACTTGTCTTTGGATTTCCCTAGATATGAGATATATATATACATGATGATATAATGTCATGGTATGCTATGGCATGAAGTCTCAGCTCCACATATTCTGGATAACCACTGCGTAGTCCGTTGCACAGGCTGAAAGTAATAGAATAAAAAGTCCGACGTCACAGGCATGGAGTCAAAGTAACCACCCATGAGGTATGTACTAGGGGTTTATCACCTACCGGACAAGGTTCTAAAGAGTTCTCGAAGTCTACGCGCTTCCTTTGGATATTACCGACGTCCCAATTACTTGGTAATCAGTAATATTTGCAGGAAAAAACTCGTCCGAGTGCAATATCGCGTGACAACTACTTCTGGATTACTCCGTTATAGTCTCCGCACTGCACCTAAAAGGCCAGGATGGGTTAATGGTTCTACGGCCCTCAGCTTCTCGAGTTCCCAGGTCGAAAGCAACAACGTCTTCCCAATTACTCGATAAACATCACTACTTTCAAGGGGACCTCCACTGAGTGTGGGATTTTCATGCCTCCTTCTTTGGGATTACTCCCTCAAAGTTAAAATGACTATACCGCATGTCCTAATCCTATGTGTAACCCAAGTCCGGGTATAGGACTTATCAAATGTAATCACCAAACCCAACATCACAATGTATCCAGAATATGTGAGTAGCAACAATATATGCAATATATACAAAAGAATAAAGCAATAATAAAATAGTAAAGCAAAATAAAGCAAATAAGTAAACACCCCAAAAGACAAATAAACAAAACTAGGAGAGACTCGAAAAAGGTCCCCAGACGAGTCGTTAGCTGAAGCTACCGGCAAAAAAACACAGAGCCGCCACCGAACTTTATTCATCCCGAAGGAAGGTGAAATATGGATAAAACCACAACAGAATGGATAAGGTGGTCTTGCGACCAAGAGAAAGGGTAAGGGAGTCGGTTATGCGAGGGGAAGGTATTAGCACCCCTCACATCCGTTGTACTCAACGGTATCCATTTTGTTTGTTTGTATTAAAGGGTGTATTTATCTACAACTATACTTGCTTAAGGGGAAATGAATGGTTTTTTATTATTGCGTTCATGAGGGTTTCGCGACCCTTTCCCTACGTATCCAATGAAGGAATCAGAACACTGTAGTTCCTCTAGAAAATGGTTTATTTTGTTTGTTTGTGTTTTTTAGTGGGCGACGTAAACACACGCATCCTAGCAATAGGCACAGTCGATATCGCGGTAGGACGGAGATAACATGCCCTTTGAGGGAGTTTTGAATTGTTGAGTGCTTTGCAAGTTTTAAATTAAATTCAAGTTGTGATTAAAGGTATTTTTGTATTTTTGATTTGTGAATGAAGTTTTAATTAAAAAAGAAAAGGGTTAAAAGGGAGACTAAGAAATATCCTAATTGTTTCTTATGTACACGTGGTGAGTTAAAAGTCTATTTCGACATAAGGCGATCAAAACGGGATTTAATCTCCTCATAGAGCTACCTAAGGGAGTATGACACCGAAGTTTGAGCGAGCAAATAAAGAAACTAAGACTCTAAATATTTTAATGGTTTTAAATAAAAGAAAATAGTACTATAATATTTTTACGACTTATTATAAAATTAAAACCTAATTCTAACTTATTTTGGGTATTTTATTAAGTTAAATAAAACAAATTGAATCAAAAGATATTAAATAAAAGATTAAGTGAATAACAAAATGAAAGATTAATTTTAAAAAAAACATGTTCTTGTATTTTTCTCATGAAATAACTATATAAAGAAAAACTAAATAAATATTTGTTTAAGAGGTATATAGTAAAATATAGAGAGATAAAGCCTAAAGAACTAAAAAAATGAAAAAAGGCCCCAGCAGGGGTTGAACCCGGGTCCTTAAAGTTTATGGTGAAGTGCTCTGCCAGTTGTACCAAGTTTATTTGTTCTACTTATGATTTTATTAAAACAAATAGGGAAAATCGCTAATGGATTGGGCCATCAGCCCAATGGGATAACCCGACTGGAGGAAAGAAACAAGGAGGGGTCTTAAGGAACCCTAGACCAAAGAAAAGCGCCGTTGGGAATCGTGTTTGGGGAAGAGAAACAAATTTCCTTAAATATTATTATTACTTGAAGGGCAAAAATTATGATTGGAACTTGTTCTTAAGTTGTATCGTGAAAATTAAAACTTTAACTTTCCCAACAAAAACTTCAACTTAAAACTCTAATATCTACCACAAAAACAAAATCAAACAGAATTTCTTTCCCTTGTTCGTTGTTTCACTATGAAGAATAAAGTGTCTTCATTTGGTTCCGTCGATGTACCAATACCTTGATGAGTAGGGCCATCCTTAAGCTGATAGAAGATAACAGTTTCCCACTCCCACTAAGACCAATCAACACGATGGTGTTCAACCTGGCGAGCTTAAAAAAACGAAGTAGGAGAAGAATTAGGGTTGTGAAAACCGCGATAGAAGCAGCCGTGTATAGTTGATCAGAAGGAACTTCACGAATATAATCATTTGCGACATTCAACAGGTGAGAAATATGTTCCTTCCATTGACCTAACTCTTACATTGTGAGATTTAGGGTTTTTTTTCCAGAATGTTGAGATGCTATGTTTCTGTGTTTGTTTGACGGTTGGGGAGTGAGAAGTATAGGTCTTCCGTCGTACACAGTGTCCATTGACGGTGCTAAAATCAGAAGATCTTGCGGGACGACCTAGGATCGAGGGGGTTTTCTGCGAGAAAGTCAGCCATTGCATGTGTGAGCACCAAACTAAACACTTCTCAACTTAGGCTTCAAAACTTCCATATTTTCTTTTTTTTTTGTTTTCATGAAAACAGGTCAGATCGGTGAGAGGTTAGATGGGTGGAGACCTAAAGTCAGTAATGTCGCAATAGAGATAAAATCTGTTTATCAAACGTGAAAAAGTTTTTGAGAAAATTTTTCTATTCCTTGATTTCTGTTCAACAATAATATGACTATGTGTTCTACTTTCTCCATCTGCCAGCAACAGGAACAACAACATCTGCATCTTTCTTTCCCGGCCTCCCGCTCTCTGATTCTCATGGTCATGGAAAAAGCGAAAAGACTTTACAAACTCACAGTTTTCTCAATTTGATATCAGTTCAAAAAGACGACTACAGTGCAAGGATAACACTCGTCTAAATCTCGCGTATAACAATAGTTCTGCTCAGATTACTTCCCAATGGTAAACAAACAATACTTAAGTTTTTTTTTCTTTTCAAATGCTTTTCATTCAAAATCTCTTTCTTTCCTAATGGATTAAAAGATAACAAGCCCTTAATGCATGGATATAATGATGAAAATAAGAGTACGCACATGAATGTTTTACAAGAAGACAACAGAGCAAAAAACACTCAAGAAGTTATATATTCAAGAAAATAGCACAGTATTATGAAGAAAATGTTACCAATATGAAAGCTACTCGGAAAGACGGATTCTTGAGGTAACTCCTTTTTCTCCTTGTCCTGGCCGAAACTTGAAGTTCCTTTTTTTTTGGTCCTCTCCCTCTTAGTTTTCTTATGCTGGCTAGTTATCCCCCTCTTCAATGAAACAATGGCTTTTCTTTATAGTGAAATAGAGGTGGAAATTGGGGGGGAAATTAGTGAATTTTGAACATATTTAGCAAGTTGACTTTGAACATTTGAGTGTAGGTTTTGTCTTTTTGATTTTGTGCAATGCTTAGACTGTTTAGAGCAGGTGTGGCACAGATGAGGTGCAGGTTTTGGCATGTTCTGTTTGGTTGTTTATGAAACAGGTTTTGGCAGATGTGAGGCAGCAGTGCAGGTGATATTTTTTCCTCTTTCATCTTTCAATGATGTAAATCAATCTTGCTTTTCACAAACTTCTGAAGGGTTTTCATTTTTAGGAACATGATAATGCAATTAAGGTTTTGTGGGCTATTGCCAGTTTGCATTGTTTTTATGACTTGCTGCTTTTGCTATATTTGGGTTGCTTGTTATTTGTTGTTTTTGTTTGCAGCAGCTGTTATTATTTGACTTGTTTTTGCTGCTTTGCTTTGTTTGCTGGTTTGTTGCAGCTGTTGTGGGCTATGTTTGGTAGTTTTCTTAGGCTGCAAATTTGTTACATATTGCGTTATTTTGTTGTTTGCATTGCTTTGTTGCAGCTGCAGTTTTGCTTGTTAGACAATGTTGGCAATTTTCCTTTTCTTTTTTTTGTGAACCAAGAAGGGCAACTTTTTGTGATTTGCAATTGGGAAAAAATGGGCCATGATTAAAAATAAACCCCTTTTAATCTGATTCCAAATACAAACCCTCATGATGAAATAAAGATTTCTTTTAACCATTAATTCTTGCTTGGAATTTTTTTCACGATGCTTGCTAACTTTTTCCTTTTGTCTTGTTTCATGAACACGAGAATTGGACGATCGAGGCAAGGTTAAAGGTCGAAGAGGCCAGGGCGAGGAGTGAGGACGAATGGCTTGAAGATGAAGCAAAGAGATTTGAAGAAACAAACATTTTCCTTGTAAACAAAATATTTGTAGCTTGTATTTCAACAATTGTAAGTTATGATTTCACATGTTCTGTAATCTGTCCCAAAAACGTAATGAACACAAAAACTTGAACGATATATTTTTGAATGAATTTTTTGTATGGAAATTAAACAAACTCTTGAATTTTGATTGAAAGTAGCATTTTCCACTTGAATGATTTGAATGCACATCTGGCCTTTATAACTTGAATTTCAAGAAATCCAACATGACTTTAGTAACTTGTACTTCAAGCAATCATGCGCCTTATCTTCAAAACTCCAATAAAACTCTTGAACAAAATAAATTCTTTAAGAATTTAATTCCAATTGGTTAATTCAAACCCAAAACAATGGTCACCTAAACCTTAATCTTCATATCACGCCTAAACTAAGCTTGCACTCTCAAACAAAATTTTAATTTTGATATTCGAACCATAAGTAACTTGTAACTTAAGCAACCAAAATATGCCTTGATCATCATGAATCCACAAACTTATTTATTGTGCCCAAACTCTGCATTCGTCAACTTAAACTTCAAACTCTCGACTCGGTGACTTAGGGGCCTTAAGAATAAAAACTTGAAATGCAAGGAGATGAGATCCTTGACCTAATGCACTGAGCTTTGAGTTATCTTTGAGGTAGGCGAAAGAAACATCTTCAGAAAAAACCATGGATACAAAACCCTAGAATCTTTACCAACAAATAGGGAAATAAACCCTAATCCAGGCTCTGATGAATTCGAGCAAGAAACAACCTTGTAACTTGGTGAGAAAGAAATTCATGATACCTCAAAAATCCATCCCACGATCCACTAATCGAGAACCAGATGCATTTCCCTTTTACCTGATAAGAGAACTTCAAAACAAAATTAGACATAAATAGGGCACAACCCTAATACCTTAACCCAAGGCGCCTGATTCCGTGAGATGCGGGATATGCAAATGACTTAGTAAAAATGATCCAAATAGAATGCAAAGTTCAAACTGAACAAAAGTAAAAAGAGGTAGGGTAAATTTGGGGTACGAAGACTCCTCTTCTCTGCAGATAGTAACAGTCTTCCCTTTCACAAGATACTTTAATTTCTGGTGCAAAGTGGAGGTGACGACACCAACCCTATGGATCCAGGGGCATCCTAATAGACAAGAATAAGCTGGCCAGATGTCCATTACATAAAAGGTGGATTAAAATATTTGTAAACCCACTTTGATAGGAAGATCCACTTCTCAATGTATGATTATTTTGGCCTCGACAAGGCTCGAACTATAATGTCACTGGGTTTTAGCACAACCCCTTCACAATCAAGTCTTCCAAGAGCACCCTCTGGCAGAACATTTAGAGAGGAGTCAGTATCAACTAACACATGAGCCAACGTAGTGTCGCTGCATTAAATGGAGACATATAGGGACCTATTATGATTTATTCTCTCCGGAGTCAGGTCATAATCGGAAAATCCTAATCCATTATCAGTTGTTAAATTATCCACATAACTTCCAAATTGATCAGCCAAAATTTCCTACGGCACATGAGCAGTATTCAAGAATTTTACTAAAGCCTGCGCATGAGCTTCAGAACACATTAGTAAAGATAGCATGGAGATTTTGGATGGGGTATGCCCCAGCTGTTCAACAATTTTATAGTCGCTCTTGCGGGTGATTTTCAAAACCTCTTCCAACTCTTGTCCAGAGGTGTCCTTGACCGCAGCTTCTTTTGGCGCCTCTATCTGGGAAGGCTCTATCATTGGCTCTTTACCCCGAGCCTCAGCAGTTGTCTTGGTAACTGTGACTTGAACAGGTGGAGAGATTTCTGGGGAGAAACTACTTCTTCTTCTAGTAACTTTGCTGGTCCCCGCAATATTTATAATATTGAGATCATCCTCTTCATCATCTTCGTCAGAAAACTCTTGTTTAATGTCGTGGTAATAGACGTCAAACCCATAATTCCATGGAATATCCTTCTCCGAGGAATATGGGATGGGACCAAGTGTTGTAATGATTAAAGGAGCAGCGTTTGGATTGGTAGTAATCCTTACAGGACCCTTAGAAGTGATACTTAAAGGCGTATCGTATATGACAGACAAATCTTGGCACGAATTCTCAGCATACGGAACTTTCTCAATCAAAATTACATGTTCATCCATCAGGAGTTGGACGTGTTCCTTCAGTAATTTGCAGCCATTAGGTTGGACTGTGCAACAGTAACATTATTTAACACAAGCTGGAAATAAACCAGTTTGTATAAAATTCTCCTTGATTATTGAGAGAGGAGTAACCACATCACTTACAGAGGTAACATACACAACATCTTCAATAACACTTATTCCCTTGTAATGCTTAAGCATAGGTGCAGTAATCACGTTTGGAGTCTCCGAAGGATCAAGCTCAATTTTTTTATTATCGATCATATCCCGAATCTTGCTTTTTAGGGACCAGCAGTTGTTAGTGTCGTGCCTAGGACTGTTCGAATGATAGGCATACCTTGCATTTGGATTGTACTTTGGAAAGGATGTGTTGGGATTCTGAGGAGGATCGCACAGTGAAATGAGTTCAGCCTTTAACAAATGTTTAATTGCTTGAGCCAATGGCATATTAATCTTGGTGAACTGCCTCCTCGGTGCATCTGACCTAAACTGGTTGCCCTGTTGTTGTTGTTGTTGAACATGCGCCGGATTAGAGATCAACACCGCATCCACAGACTGATGGTGATCATTCTTACTATGGCCCTTGTGGCCATAGACAACATTAGTTTCTTTTTTACCACTAAACAACTTCTTAACAGCATTAGAAGTCGTAGCCATTGGAATCTTCCCACTCTTGATACCACTTTCAACTCTTTCTCCTGTCAGAATTAGCTCAGTAAATCTAGATGAAGAACTCCCAATCAAATGATTAAAGAATGGGCTTGTCAGAGTACCCATGAACATATCAACTAATTCTCGGTCAGATAAGGGAGGTTGGACCCTTCCAGCTAAGTCTCTCCACTTCTTGGCATACTCATTGAACCCTTCATTTTAGCCCATGGACATGTTTTACAAATGCACATGAGTCGGTGCCAAGTTAGTATTATATTGATAATGCTTGTAAAAAGCAGCATCCAAGTCTTCCCACGTGTAAATGTTGGTTCCTTCCAACCGGTAGAACAATTCAAGTTGAGTACCGTACAAACTTTCTTGAAAGAAATGGACCCATAATTTCCTGTCAGCAGTATGAGGTTGGATTTTTTGAACATACGACCTCAGATGAAGTATGGGACAAGAGACCCCGTCATATTTAGCAAAGATAAGGACCTTGAATTTGTGATGGATGACCACCCCGGAGATCAGACCTAGCTCTCCAAAATCCAATCCAGGCACTTACTGGGTTTCCATAGCTTTGAGACGGTCTTCTAACTGCTTGTACTTTTCATCTGCAGGAGGGTACTGTTTGTCGGAGTAGTCTTCATCTTCGAGAATATTCTCAGAACCCTGTTTATTTCTACCTTCACCCCTGACACTTTTTCCATCCTCCTCTTGGTTGTCATCTTCCTCAGAGGAAACATCATCCACTTGAACCAGTTGAGTAGGACCTTTGAATCTTCTCCCCATATTGAGGATGATAGCCAGCTTTCTAGTCTTCTTTTTCTTGGTTATAAGAGCCATCATCTCCTGTTTCCCTTTGCCAATTTCAGAAGAGTCTCTTGAAATTGTGCATGCTGAGTTTGGAGATCCTTGACAGTTTGTTCGAGAGCCATCTTATACTGAAATAAACAGTATGTAGATGAGAAGACCTGTATTGGAAAACCTGTTTATGAAATGATGCATGATATGTGGATGCAATGTTTTCAAGGACCTTAGAAGATTTAAATTTTCTAACCGAGAGGAAAAATAACAAAGATTTTTATTAGTAAGTTCAAGATTACAATTTCCTCTTAGGATTACAATGAAAACAACATGGTCTCAAGGAGATAACAATATAAACTCCTAAAACCTAAGATTGAAGTCTCCAACGGATGCTTTCTCTTTGTGTTAATGTATGCATTAAGACTTTGCTCCTTGTGAAGTTGCTTTGTGAGCTCCAACACTTTGTTTTCACTTGCATAACATTGAGTTTCAAAGGTGTCCCATTCTTCCTTGAGTTAAATCCAGGACTTATGGAATTCTTTAAGGTCAACGGGCATATTTGGATGAAGAATGGTAAAAGGAATATCCCCCTCAGTAACAGCCTCCATAATTACTCTTAAGTCAGCGGGATATGGCATCTTGAGGTTTTGAGCACGAGCTCTTACCTATTTGAGGTAGGGCTCCAAAGGGATGGAATTCTTTTGTCCTAAAGTATTTCTATCAATCTTGTTTACCATACCCCAGGCACGTATAAACCTTTGAAGATAACCTTTAAAATCATTCTCGTAGTCGAATATAATACCCTAGATATGAATGTCAAGAGGACCATCTCTTCGAGCATAACCAAATTGGCGTAAATATAGAGAAGGGTTGTAGGTAATACCTCCCTTAATGCCAAGGAGTGGAACATTAGGGAATTCCCCACAACGGTTAATGATAGTAATATCCTCTTGAGATCGGGAGCACCAATAGATATCTGAATGAGAAAGTGACATTATTCTTTGCGACCACCTCAAATCTTGTTTATTTTTCATTACCGAGCGGGGAAGGTGCGAAATAAACCACCTAGATAGAAGAGGTATACAACACATGAGAGTCCGTCGCCTTTTCATAGTACGAGTGTGAAGAGAATACATAATGTCTCCGAGCAAGGTAAGCACAGGGTTACGAGTGAGGAAAATGTTGACAACATTCACATCTATGAGTTGGTTTAGATTAGGGAATATCACCAAACCATAGATCAACAATGCCAAGATTTCCTCGATATCCTGAAAACTCATAGCATCCAGAAACATCCGAGCCTTCTCTAACATAAATTTAGCATGAAAACCATTGACTCCACTCCTTATTTCCCAATTAGAATGTCAGACCCCTTCAGATGTAAGGCTGCTTCAATTTCTTCAGGTTATGGATCTTTCTCTAAACTAGTGAAAGGTGTCCGATCAATAACAGGTATTCCCAGTAGCTTAGAAAATTCTTCCATTGTGGGTACCAGCTGATAATCCGCAAAGGTGAAATAGTGATGTGCGGGATCAAAGAACTGGAATAAAACACTCATCATGTCTTCTTCACAACCCGAGGTAACCAAACTGAGTAGATGACCATGTCTTTTGGTGAATTGAGAGCTTCCGAGAATTTTTGAGACGAACTCCTTAAGTTGAGAAAGTATCCTCACAAAACTGATTCAGATAGTATTTCTGCGAGCGGAGGCCATAACCTACAAAACAAAACAAAGATAAATCTCTTGGTCCTTGAAATGGTTAGTGAAAATGATATGGTATGATGTCATGATATTATGATGTCATGTTCGAACAATTAATCATACACAAACAAAACACACAAGGCCTTAGGTTTAAGCTTGCAAGGAGTTTGTAGGAAAGTACTCTTTTGAGTTTAGTTGGCCCAACCTGTCCTAAAAGAAGTAATCAGGTTCTAGGAGCCTTAATATCAATAATCTTTCTCTCAGACATTGTTTCAGCATAATCATCTGATTTGCGACCGAAATATCCCGAAAGTCCAATCTCAATGAGTGTAGCATCGAGTATCAACCAACTTTAGTCTGCACCCAAGCCCACCATCTCACTAATTTTTAATGGCTAAGTTGTGTCAACTAAGGTTCTAAGGTCAGTTAGTGCATAAGACACCACGCGGCAGCCCGAAATTCTCCTTGGGACACCGACACCAACCAATGTGTCGCACTAACGTAGCCATCGTTTCAACCATATCGGTCTATGCCGTACAGTTTTCACGATCTATTGCTACTTTCCTAAAAATTCCCCCAGATCTGAGTATAGGATCTATACAAGAAATAAACCCAAGCATATCCCAAAATATAAAGCATACAAAGAAAACAAGTAAACAAATAAAGGTGATCTAGCTCTTAAGGTAACCCCACTTTTAGAAGTCCCCAGCAGAGTCGCCAGTTCTGTAATACGGTGGGAGAACTGACTTTTGTGTTTGGCGTTTTATCGCATATGTTGCAGATAGCAAGAGTCACCACCGACTTTTCTTTTATCTAATAAAGGAAAGGGGTAAAAGAACAGGTGTTAGCACCCTTTTCATCCGTAGTTATCTACGGGCTCTTAATCGCTAGCTCATTTTTTGAAAATGCTTTGTGCTTGTGTATGTTTGAAAATATTTTGAAAATGCCTAAGTGCGACAATTTTGTAATGATTCTCGTATCGTTGAGAATGTATACAAAATGTTTGTTTTGAAAATATTGTGAAAGAAAGTGTTTGTTTTGTGAAAAGATGTTTTGTTTTGAAAAGTTTGTGAGCAAGCGACTACTAGCGTTCTACCTACCCAAAGAAGTCCTTGTTCTTTTCCTCCTCTTTTAGATGATGCTACCATACCATTAGTTAGTAGGAAGCCCTATCGTTGGATGTGAGGGACAGGCGCGGGTCATCATACAGTCATTGAAGGAAACTTGTAGGACGCTTTAGCAATTGTTGTAAGGGACTAAGATTGTTTGTCGAAGGCATCATCAAAGGGTCATCGAGGGACTACAATATTTTAACTGAGGGTCTTTGCTAAAGCATCCGACGTTCGAGGGACATGAATGTTTAAATCTGAGGCAACAAGTGAGGGTCACCCCAGAGGTGCGCGTGTGCGAAGTGTTTTGATTTCAAGTATTTGCCTTGAGATTAGGTTTTCTAATGTTTGTGATTTTTACGTCTTTCCATGCACGCCTAATTAATCTAACAGTTAAATATATACAAGTACGGAAAAACTGTGGGAAATAAATCTATGTTATTACATCGCTTCGAGGATAGGGAGTACAAACCATAAATTGGGGAGGAAAATATAAAGAAAATCCTAATTTATCTATTACAAGCTTTGAGCAATTATATAATTATATGAATGCGAAAAATAAGCAATCGCGTGGATATGATGAAGAGGAAAAATATTTAAGACCTAAAAAAAATCTAAGGTTTTAAGAAAATGTTTTTGTTGTTTTTGTTTAGAAAAATATTGGAAGTGGTTAATAAAAATAAAACCTAATTCTTAGTTAATTTATAAACTAATCATTTAAAATAAAACAAGGTGATTAAATTAAATTAATTTTAATCATCAAAAATTAAATTAATTAATTAAAAACCTAAATCTATTTTTTTATGATTTTATGATTTTCGTTGATTAAAATAAATCTGATTAAAAAAGAAAATATTAATTAAAACAAAAATAAAGAAAGTTAAAATGGGCCTGCAAACAACTAAGATGAGGGTGAGAAAAAGCAAAATCAAAAGGCCAAAACTGGACAAAGCCCAAGTCTGCGCTGGATTCAGTATGAATGAATTTCAGGAGATGCATCATGGGGCGTGCGTTTGGTGCGTTGGATCTGTCTTTGAAGAGATCTGATGGTTGTAACATGAGGCGCATGATGAGCGTGCATGCTTGGTTCACAATGGATCTGCAATGAAAATTTTAGAAAATAAAATGCCAGAGGCAGGGATCGAATCCCTGCCCCGGCACACCAAAGCCTTACTCACACACATGTTTGCCACTAGGGTGGCTGTTTCATCCGGTTATGAAACAAAACCTATTAAATATATTATAAAACATGTTCAAAAGTTCAAACTTATGAACTTCATCTTCTTCCTCGCGCCAGACCAACAACACCACCATTTTCAAATATCAAACTCTTCCATTTCTCAACAATTTTAAAAACCATAAACATCAAAGTTGTTCTAAATTTCACCATGAATTCAACCTTGCTATTAACTTTAATTAACACTCAAAGATTAAAAATAATTTTTGTTGGTACCAAAATGAAAACCTAACTGGTCAGAGCTAAATTTCTCAACACACAACCAATATAAATGAAAATTAAGGACATGGTTAGCTTCAGGGAATTGATATCTACATTTTATCATTTGAAATCGAATGCAAATGATGCATGGATAAGGAAATCATAGTTTTAGTTTTTTACCTCTTAGGAGAAAAGTACAAAGCTTCTTCTAGCTGTTCTAGGTGCAATATGATGATCGATTAAGCTTGTTGGGACCTCCCTAAAGCTATTCCAATTAGTAGAATGCTTTGAAAGTTGTTGAATCACTCCAACCAAGTCAAGTTGCAGGGCTCAGTTTTTGAGTTTGGAAGATGATGATAATGATGCTACAAAAGTTGTTTTGGTGCTTGGATGAGTTCTATATGAGTTATATGAGGTGTATAAATGATTAGTTTGCAAGGAACTTTCCAGGGTTGTGAAATTCAAAGAAATGAACTTCTTGCCTCAACAATGGAGTTTTTTGAGCAATTCTGGTTTGAGAGAGATTAAGGGTGTTTTTGAAGCTGTGAGTTCGTGTCTTTAAAGTGCAAATGAGTCTCTTATTTATAGGGAAACTTCAGAGATCAAGAGTTGTTTCCAATTTCAACATGTGGAGTTATGGTTTGGTTGAGATGGAAGTAGCAAGTTTCATGAAAATGGTGGTTCCAATGCATGGTGCTATGGCTTCTAAAGTGGTTGGAGACTTTAGACATGTTGCTTCTAAGCTTCTATGTTGAGTGTGATCAGAGGGAACAAGTTAGAGGCTCAAGGAGTGGACTTTTTGCAAAAGCTTACTTTTCTAAAATGGCAATGGTGCCTTTCTCCCCTAAATGGCAAGTTAACTTGGACACAGCTTGAATCACTTGGATAATGGTTCAAAGGTTTATGTAATCTTCTGATTATGGATAGTCTTTTAGGTGACTGAAAAGTGGTATTGTATAGCATAGTGTGAGATTTGGCCATAAGGTTTTCAAAAGAATGACCTATAATTCAAGTTTGACATGCCATCTTCTTATCCTCGAAACTTCTAGCTTAAGTATCATAAATTTGTGTTCTTGGATATTTTGGAAAGCATGAATCAAGATCTACAACTTTCATTTTTTGAGTTTTTGCTGAATCAATTTGAATCTTAGTGAAAAAGGGCCATAAAGTATGGACTTTATTAAGAACAAAACACTTAGAAATTTTTCTAAGTGTTGGGTAAAAATATCAGAACTTCATGAGCCTATATCTCTTAATCCAAGAACTTTTTGAGGATCATCTCATGTTAACAAAGTTGTAGAATTCATAAATCCCTACAACTTTCATGTTGAGAGTTTTCCTTGAATCATCTTGTATCTTTAGGAAACTTGCTTGTGAAGTTAGGGTTTTTTAGGCACAAAACACTTGAATTTTTCTAGTTGTTTGAAAATATTCAATTTTGACTTTTGTTGACTTTCTTGATTCTATTGATTCTTGATGACAAATTTTGATAGTTTTGAATGTTTTGATGATCCTTGATTTTTGAATAACAATGTTGACCAAAAAGTCAAAGTTTGACTTTTGTGTGACTGTTGACTTTTCATTCAATGGATTAAATTCTTCAACTATCAATCACTTGTATCTTTGGAGATGTCTTGATTCGTGTAATTAGGTCAAGATGTTTCATTTGAGCCCTTGAGATCATGCTTTAAGCCATTAGGTCACACACTAGGCCAAAAGTCAATGATCAGTTATCTTCAATCAAAACCCTAATTTGGCAATTTTTTACCTTTGATGATTTGAGGGCTTTCCTTGAGTAATCATGATCAACCCTTGATCAAATGATGAATATCACCTCGAAATGTTGATGTTGATAAAAAATCTTGAAGTTTGACTGTATGTTGACCTCAGTTGACTTTTTACCCAATATAGTTGATTTTCAATCATCTGAGCCATTGATTGAGCAAATATGTGATGCAAGACTTGAAACTTGACATAAGAATAATTGAGGACTTATGATGAACAATGAAAGTCATTTGAGACCATTGCAACCCAATCTTCTTTGAGAAGCATCAAATCCTAGTTGTAGACTTTTGCTTAGGAGGAGGTTTGACCAGTCAACTCTTCAGTAACTTTGAGTATTTGAGACCTTTGTGAACATGTTGGTTTTTGAAGAAAATGGGAGGGAAAATTTTGGGGTACAACATTGAGCAAAATTGAAGAAAAGTGGAGTTTGATCCTAGAGAGAATAGAGAGAGATTTGTGAGATGTTTTTGGGAGTGAGTGAAGTTATGAGAGAAAAAATATGAATTTTGAACTTATATATTCCCTCCTATTGGGCCTTGGATTTGAAATTGAATTAGGCCTTGTTTTGTTAGTGTTAGCAAATTTAATTCATAACGCGAGAAGAAAACGCCAAGTCATCATCGGCGCAAAATCTCGACTCGAGCTCAACATCAAAAAAGAAGATTATGAAATTTTTGATGTGATGCTGAAAGAACAGACTCAATCGAATAAACGACGAGAAATTTATGAATTTTCGAAGATGCACATATGCAAAGCATAGTTAGCTAATGTAGATTTTACTCAATTAATTTCACCGCTCAGTTTGGAAAGAATGTCACGAACGAAAATCCTTCGGTTAAACTCCGAACTTGAGGTCTAAAACAAATTTGTAACTGACATATATGCTGAAAGAATCATCTCGATACGATAAAAATCGAAGAAGTTACAATATTTACAATACCGGAAAATGGTGAATTAAAATTCTGGTTGAGCAAAATAAATTTCTCTGGTAATCCATAATTTCAGGGACTTTCCTCAAAGAAATAGCTCTCAGCCCGAACATATGAATCGAATACAAATTCAAGACGGATTTTTCTCCCGAATAACGGATAAAAAAAATGATCCAGGCAAAAGTTATGAATTTTTAACGTCTCCAAAATAACGGTTCAGCACAGTATTTTCACTATTTTTTCACTGTTTAGCTTCAAAGTACTCGCGCATTCAGAGATCTTCCTCAAAGAACCGGCTTTTGAGCCAAACATGAGAGTTGGAGGAAATAAAAAGATGATTTAAATGCTCCAAAAGGCACTCAAAGATGATAATCCAGTCATAAGTTATGAATTTTTAAGCATTCAAAAACCAGAGAAACGGTAAATCCATTGCATACCACAATTAAAGTATTTTGCGCTTTAGAAAATCTTCCTCATAAAATTAGCCTTCGACATGAACAGGTAAAATGAAGAAGACATCAAGACGGTTATGAATACTTAATAATCAATCCAAATCCATTTTATGAAGTCGAGTTGTGAAATTTTGAGCTTGAAATGCACCGTACTGAATTTATGTCTACATTGTCTCAAATCGACTGAAAAACTTAACTTTCTGCATAATTCCGAGCATGCTGAAACACATAAGAGCTTAAAATGTTGATGACTTGCTTGGAAAACATGCGAATCACATTAAAATGCAGATAACCCTGAGTTCTGCTTCACAGTGCTGCTTAACGAAACATTCAATTTTCACAACTCTTTCTTGCAAAGAAATACCTGATTCCATGAGCATAGAGCCAATGACACGCACATATGCATATGATAATGAAGTATAATTCAATTAGGTTTAAAATGAATAGGGAATATTTTGGGTGACAACAACATCATGAGAACAAATTTACTGAATAAAACTAACATTGTAATTGCAATAATAACTCCAAATTCATTGCATATCTGAATCAGGGACACCCCCTAGCATTGGGGGTTTAGATACTCATAGAACTAAATAAAAACAAAATAAATATTGTTGTAATTAAAGATAATGGAAGGAAAAAGAGGTCTTCAATTGCGAAAGCTCATGAAAATCTTGATTATAAGCATAAATCTGAGTTCCTCAACCTTCAACAGTGTTCTTTGCCGTCAAAAATCGTCCAACCCTTAAGAAATTACGCCCCTAGATTTTATAATGTGTATTGGGATTTTCAGTCAAACATGGGCCTCCATACGCGTATGTCTGTAAATAGCGTAGATCTCATACGCTCACTGTAATACGGTGGGAAAACTGACTTTTGGTTTTGCGTTTTATCGCAAGTGTTGTGGATAGCAAGAGTCGCCATCGACTTTTCTTTTATCCAATAAAGGAAAGAGTGAAAAGAACAGGAAAGACCTTCTATAATTTTGTGAGTAAGGGGGTAGGTTATGAAAAGGGAAGGTGTTAGCACCCTTTTCATCTATAGTTATCTACGGGCTCTTAATCGCTAGCTCACTTTGAAAAATGCTTTGTGTGTTTGAAAATATTTTGAAAATGCCTAAGTGAGGCAATTTTGTAATGATTCTCGTATCGTTGAGAATGCATTCAAAATGTTTATTTTGAAAATATTTTAGAAAATAAGTGTTTTGTGTGAAAAATGTTTTGAAATGTTCGCGAGCAAGAGATTAAGAACTATTTACCTACTCAAAAGTCTTTTGTTCTTTTCCTCTTCCTTTAGATAGTGTTATCCTACCCTTAGTTAGTAAGAAGCCCTATCGTTGGATGTTTGAGGGACAGGCGTAGGTCATCGTACAGTCATAAAGGAAACATGTAGGATGCTTTAGCAACTTTATCTAAGGGACTAATATCATTTATCGAGGCAGCATCGAAGGGTCATCGAGGAACTACGGTCTTTTAAGCCAAGGGTCTTTTGCTAAAGCGTCCCACGTTTGAGGGAATGACTGTTTCCCGATGGCAACAAGTGGAGTCACCCTAGAGGTGCTTGTGTGAAAAGTGATTTGTTTTCTGCTAATTTGTCTTGATTAGGTTTTCTAGCGTTTGTTTTAGATCTTTTCATACAAACCCTATTAGCATACAACTAACAATTATAAGGAAAGTAGTAAAATGCGGAAAAGAAATCTAAACTATTACATGGCTTCAGGGAAGGGGTACAAACCATAAAAAATGGGGGAATAAATAGTAAACCCTAGTTTAAGCCATTACAAACCATCAACAATTACATGATTTATAAAAACAAACTAATATGAAAATAAAATAGCGCGCAGAGATTGTAAAAGTAAAGAGAAATGGGGAAAATATTTAACGAAAAATAATCAATGATCTATCCTAATGATTAATTGATTTTAATTGAGAAAAATGGTATTAATTAAAACCTAAAGTAAAAAACCCTAAATTATTTAATTGAAAAGAAGTTTAATGATAAAAACCTAATGAAACTAATTTAATTAATTCAATTAATTTAATTTAAAAAAAGATTAAGTTAATTTAATAAAAAAAGTCAAATTGATTTAATCAAAGAAAACCCTAAATCTAAATTAATTTTAATTAATTAAAAAAAGTTAATTATATTCAAAAAGAAATTGAAATAAAAAAAATAAAAGTGTTGGCCCTGAATAAATGATTCTTTGGGTGTGAGAAAGTAATCCACTAGGCCCAAATATTAAAGGCTCAAGGCACCTGTACCGGATCTGGTGAGGATGGCTTCAAGGGTCTCATGATGCACCTGCAAATCTAGGGTATTGGATCTGATCTATTGAGATCTGATGGTTATGACGTGAGAGTGCATGTTGTGTGCATGGAGGATGCTTGTGTTGGATCTATAAGAATTACACAACATAAAAAAAATGTCCCACGCTTGGATCAACCCCAGGTACAGGCATAGGAGTGTCTTAAGGGTAAGCATGCTACCACTGGGATGGTCTTTATATTCGTTAGTATAATCAAATAATAAAAATATAACGTATAAACAAATATGATGACCGGAGAAGCGTCGGAGCCCTAGCTCTGGTCGCCTTCTCCGGCAACCTACATGATCTGAAACCTACAAAAATCAAACATTAGTGATCCAAAACGTCATGTCCCCCCTAATTCGACCCTCCTATATCCAAATCTGGACTTAGTTTTGGCTATAAACCTTTGGATCATGAGTTTTGAAACAAATGATACCGATCGGAGAAAATATGGTGTTTTACAAACCAGCAGGCATGGGACCCCAATACTTATTCAAACATGTTCAAGCATATCTCAGAAACTTGTTAGAATCATTAATTCAGTTTAAAACAAGACAAAAATAAAGATACGAATTTTCAAAAAAATGCAAATCGGTTAGGCCATGTTATACAGTTTCGCATGCTTAGGATCATTGAAACGGATCCAAACCTACCCTTCAGTGTTCCTGGGAGTGATTGGAGTGGAGATTTGGGATGAGAGGGCTTGTCACACAAGTTTTTTGAACTCAGGGTTTTTTAAGAAATTTGAGAGTTTTGGCAAGCTTTTAGGGGCAAGGATGTGTGGTCCTCATCTGGTCTTGTTGTGCTTATATAGGGGAAGGATTAAGGTACACAAATATGAGAAGAAACAAATGCAATCAATGACAAATGAGATAAGAATCAAAGACATTTACAAACTTATATTTTAAGATATTCCTTGCCATTTTCAAGTTCACACGGTTTTGCATGGTTGTCAAATGATTCTTGGGCCTTAATGTGATTGAAACAAAAAGCCCATGCGCCTTATACCATTATTTCATATTTTATTTAATTTAATTTGCATTTAAATGAATAAAAATTAAAATAAAATAAAAAAATAAAATAAAAAATATGTGAATGGATTTAGAGGTCCTTTAACACATTGTGAACATGTTTTCTTAATTTGGAATTCATGCATTCTACAAAAATTTCCCAACTTGAAATGGTCATAACTCTCTCATTTTTCATCTTTTGAAGGTGATGTTTGACTTTTTGGAAAGCTCAATATGTACTGTACAATCTCTCTTTTGATCACTTTTTCATTTGGAGAATTTATCTTGATGTAAGTTGCCTTGATAAAAAGTGTCTTTTTGTTGACTTTTAAAATGACCTATAATGTATGGGCTCATATCTCTCAAACGAAGCACTTTTTGAACTTGAGCATACATATACAAAGGTTTAGATAATTGAATTTCCTTCATAATGGGCTTTGGTTGGGGAAAGGCTGATGAAGTATGTGACAGTTATGCTTGGTCAAAGTTTAGTTGACTTCTTCTAAGGAAACCCTAATTTGGCAACTTTTGACTCTTTATGATTTGAGGGATTTCCTTGAAGAATCATGATTAACCCTTGATCAAATTATAAATATCACTTCAAAATATTGATGTTGACCAAAAATATTGAAGTTTTACTGTATGTTGACCATAGTTGGCTTTTTACCCAATACAATTGATTTTCAATTATCTGAGCTATTGACTGAGCAAACTTGTGATGCAAGACTTGAAACTTGATATGAGCAACCTTGAATACATATGAGGAGTCACGAAAACCATTTGAGGCCTTTGCAATCAAAACTTCTTTGAAAAACACAAAACCCTAGTTGTGGACCCATTGCTTAGGAGGAGATTTGACTGATCAACTCTTGAGCATCCTTGAGCATTTGAGAACCCTAGAAGAATGTCTTGAAGAAAATGGGAGGGAAAATTTTGGGGTACAATAGTTGCCCCTGTTCAATATTCTTAAACCTGAAGTGTTAGATTGGCATGTCTGCCATTCGCGACTTGAAGGTAGAAGATGATTGAACACTTAAGTGCCTAGAAATTTGCACTCGCACATGCACCAAGTATCATTATTGGTTAATTATACCAGGAATGGGCTTAAAGATACCATTTGGACAGGTGACCGAGAGTCGCCGGAGATGGGATTATAGATGCCATCCAGGATACCTGTTGATAGGAAAAACAGACTAAGTCCATGCCCGACTTCGTCTTAGAAGATGTATTTGGAAAGAGTATATGCCTGACTTTGTCCAAAAGAATAATCAGAATAAATCTACACTCAATTTTATCTGAAACTGAAGATGTCTATGCCCGACTTCAACTAGGAGAGGTACCAGAGAGAGTCTACGTCTGACTTTTTCCAAAAAGTGCATCAGGAAGAAATTTACGCCTGATTTCATCTGAACTAGAAGATGTCTACATCCGACTTCAACTAGAAAAGGTATCAGAAAGAGTCTACGTCTGACTTTTCCAAAAAAGCATCAGAAAGAAATCTATGCCTGATTTCATTCGAACTAGAAGATGTCTACGCCCGACTTCAACTAAGAGAGGTGCCGAAAAGAGTCTACGCATGAATTCTCCAAAAAAGAATCAGAATGAAATCTACGCCTGATTTCATCCGAACTAGAAGATGTCTACGCTTGAATTCAACTAGGAGAGGTACCAGAAAGAGTCTACGCCTAACTTTTCCAAAAAAGAGCATAAAAAAGAAATCTAAGTCTGATTTCCTCTAAACTAGAAGATGTCTACTCTCGACTTCAACTAGAAAAGGTACTAGAAAGAGTCTACGTCTGACTTTTCCAAAAGGAGCATCAGAAAGACATATATGCCTAATTTCATCCGAACTAGAAGATTTCTACACCCAACTTCAACTAGGAGAAGTACCAGAAAGAGTCTACGCCTGACTTTTCCAAAAATATCATCAGAAAGAAATCTACGCCAGATTTCATCCGAACTTGGAGATGTTTACGCCCGACTTCAACTAGGAGAGGTATCAGAAAGAGTCTACGTCTGACTTTTCCAAAAATAGCATTCGAAAGAAATCTACGCCTAATTTCATCCGAACTAGAAGATGTTTATGCCCGACTTCAACTAGAAGAGGTATCGGAAAGAGTCTACGTCTGACTTTTTCAAAACGAGCATCAAAAACAAATCTACTCCTGATTTCATCCGAACTGGAAGATGTCTATGCCTTAATTCAACTAGGAGAGGTACCGGAAAGAGTCTACGTCTGAATTTTCCAAAAAGAGCATCAGAAAAAAATCTACACCTGATTTCATCTGAACTAGAAGATGTATACACCCGACATCAACTAGAAAAGGTACCGGAAAGATTCTACGTACGACTTTTTCAAGAAGAGCAGCAGAAATAAACCTACGCTTGATTTCATCCGAACTAGAAGATGTCTACGCCCGACTTCAACTAGGAGTGGTGCTCTTTTAGCATGAACTTTCAGGGAAAGGTCTTAAGTAACTATTTGTCAGATGTAGCCTCAGAGGAATCTGCTTGTAGATTTTTACTTGAAAAGATAAAGAGTTAATTTTATGCAATGTCATGATGTATGAAATGCATCCTGTAATGATATTATCAAAATGAATGAGAGTGAGCTATATGAGTTTTGTATGCATATGCTATGATGTTTGTATATGATGTATGAATTTAAGATGTCGTTGAAGTGTATTAGTAACTTTGCGCAACCACTTTGACTGGGAAAATAAATCCCTGAGTGTTGTTGGGGATGAAGAATATGTGTGTGATCGGTGGAAATAGAACTGACTGTTTTTAAGCTGGTTCGCGAAATGTCGCGGTAAGCAAGAGTCGCCACCGTCTTTTATTTTCTCCAACAAGGAAAGGACAAAAGCACAGCAAAATTCCTTCTCGAGATGTTTCTCGGTTCGGGAGGTAGATTTATAGAAAGGGAAGGTGTTAGCACCCTTTCTATCCGTGGTTATCCACGGGCTCTTAGGTACTCGCTCACTATGTTTTCAAAAATGTTTGCTTTTCTTGTGTTTGTGGGTTTTGAAAAAAGTTTCGTTTTGAAAACTTCTAAGTAACTCTTGTATCTGTCCTCAAGAGTGTATGAAGTATTTGTTTGAAAACTTTTTGAAAGTGTAGGTGCGAAAAGATGTTTTTGTTTTTGAAAAGAGCAAGTACCCAGGAGAAATCTACCTACTCTAAGGAATTAGGCTGTGTAAGAGTCCTTTAGACAGTACTATCCCACTATTGAGAAGTAGGTAGCACCGTCGTTGGAGTTATTCGGGTCAATTCGATTATTAGGGACAATGTGTGGTCACCAAAGCAATAGTAGGACGCCTTAGCGGTAACCCTAATGTCCTAGATCCTTTTTATCCGAGGCAACCGTTTCGAGGCAACTGGATCTTTAGACAGGAGGGAGACCTCTAAAACACCCTATACTTGACGACCACGTCGAGGCAACCGAGTGAGGCGTACCCTAGGAGTGGCATGTGCATGTGTGTCAGGTTTCATGTTTATATTTATCTTTGAACATGCATCATTGTGAGCTACGGGTTGATTTTATTTGTCATACAAGTCTTGCAGGAATAATTAACAGTTAATGTTTGTGCGGGAAATAAAGTGCGGAAAGGTAAATCTACGCTATTACAAGGCGCGGGTCTATACATCGCCAAAAACAAAACCCGTTTGGAAAATAAATGCGAGAAAAGTAAAGAAAGCGGTAAAAGACCTAATTAACTATTACATCCTCGGAAACAGTTACTTCAATATAATCAAAAGGAATTAAAGCGCGAAAGAAATTAAATCGGGAACGTCTTTAGGGTTTCGACCCTTTTTTTGAGAAAAGAATGAAGTTGGTCCCTTTTTTGAAATTAACTCAAATTAAACCTAATAACTAATTGGTTAATTAATTACAAGAAAAAAGGTATTTCTTATGTTTTTATGTTTTTTTATGAAAATAAAAATAAAAGGAATTAAAATTGTCAAAAACCTAATTCTATGTTAATTTTATTTATTGTGAAAAAAAGTCAAATTTAACCTAATTAACTAATTAATTTGTTAGTATTTATTTACAAAATAACTAAACTAAAGTGAAATTAATAATAATGATAATAATAAGAAAATATTGTTTTCTGAATTAATTATGAAAATAGAAGTTTGTTAATTAAATAATAATAATATTAATAATTAAAAATTAGTAAAAGCAAATAAAAAGAAAAAGAAAACAGAAAGAAAATATGAAAGAACCAGGGGGTGTTGGGCCCTGATGGAGGTCTCTTAGCAATTTTCCAGCCCACTAAGCTTTCAGCCACGTTTGATTTTCTGAATGGTCTACGTGCATGTTGACTGAGGAACATGGTGGTCTTCCATCCCTGGCCTTTGGATTCACCTTTGTGGCCACTTGGCATGCTGATTTGTGAGGTGTATGATGGACCCTCTTTGGAAACCTGCACACAAGCGTGTAAAGAAAAATAATATGGAATTTTGGGTGGACCTGGGAATCGAACCCAGGTCCCAATGATAACCAGCCAGATCACCAACCACTGAGCCATGCGCTTGCTTCTGTTAATGCAATAACAATTAATTATAATATATGAAAATCAACGCATGTATTGGAAAACAAAACACGCGCGCCACTTTATTTGAATGGACCAGTGATACATCAACAGCTCATCATCTCTTTTGTTTGCCTGCAAAAAGATAAAGAGATAGCGGGGGTTTTTAACCCCCACAACCTGCGATCAGAGAAAGTAGTGAATGGAGCTGTGCTCTATATAAATTGTTCGCGAGGGTAGGGTTAAGTTCGTCTGAGTCTGGCGGTTTCAACCATGTGCATTAAGGGTCCCAATTTTTCCTATATAGCAAACCCCCAAATTCAGAGTTTGAAAACCCTAGAAAACGTCCATGGTGATTTCTGTTTCAGGGCGTTTTAATCCAATTGAACCACACCAAAAGCTTCACCTGAGTTCTATGAACACAAAACAATCAACAAAAGATGTTGAAAATGCATGAATCAATGATTATGATTTTGGAAAAAAGTGGTAAACCGTGAGCCTGTTCTTACGCGTTTCTTGAGCTTTAAGGCTTGTTTTTTATTGCAATGTGTTCCTGGGGATCCCTGCAATGTGTTAGAAGCAATGGAAAGTTTGAATTATGCTGGAATGCCAAAAACAGTTTTCACTTTTTCTTGACTTTTTTGGAATTGGTTATGGCTTTTTGCAGCAGCTTTTTTCGTGAATAGCATTAGGGTTAGGTTGTGCATATGTAATGGAAGGGAATTAGGTCAACGTTTGGGCCAAAGATCCATTGCATTGATGTTTCAATATTTGATTTCCAATCAAATCTTTTTGCATATTTTTGATTGGGAAAACTTGCCAAAATTGGAGAGCTTTGTCCCCTTGATGTGCACACGAAATCTCCAGCATGTCTTGAGCTTATTTGCTTCACAAAAGATTGGAAAAAACATATCTTTATATTTTCCTACAATTAAATGAATTAAATGAATTAATATTGATTAAAAACCCAAATAATTAAATAAAAATAAGAAAATAATTCAATTTAAGCTCAATGGGTCGTGCATAAGCCTTGGACAAAGATTCAAGAAGGAATTTGAGGCCCATTAGCAAAAATAAGGTATTTTGAGCAAAGTTGACTTTTGCACATTCACAAAAATTTCCCAACTTCTCCAATGCATATCTTACTCAATTTGGATCCTATGAACATGTTCTTGGACATTTTGGAAAGGTCTTGAAGTCCTATAACCAATTCCTTTGGTCCCATGTCATTTGGATTTACCAATCTCAAGTTATGGTCTTTGACTTAAAGTGCATTTTTGTTGACTTTTGAATTTGACCTATAATGTAGAAATTGATAACTTTTTGTGAGAGCATTTCTTGGACTTGGAATGTGAATATGAGTTGTAGGAAATGTCGTCGCCTTCAAAATGAGCATTGGATGGGATTTTTCTGATGAACCATGAAAAAGTTATGCCCTGGTCAAGTTACAGTTGACTTTTCTACTGTCCAAAAATAGTAACTTTTGGCATCTTGATGATTTTTTGAGCCATGCTTGAGGAATCATGATCAAGACTTGATCAAATGATGATTGTGGCTTCAAAATAAGATGTTGACCAAAAATTCTGACTTTTGACTGCAAAATGACCATTTTACCCCTGCAGTTGATTGTAGAGCAATTGGAGCTTTTGACTGTGCAATTGGACACTGTGAGTCTTGAGACTTAACATGTAGATGCTTGACAATGTATATAGGCATATGTGACTTGATTGAGCCATTGAAAACCTAAATTTCCTTGAAGGAACCAAAACCCTAATTTTGACTGGCTTAGAAGGCATTTGGACTGTGCAACCCTTGAGGAATCTTGAATCAGTTGAAGATGATCCTTGACAAACTTTGAAGAATATGGGAGGGCAAATTTTGGGGTACAACAGTTGCCCCTGTTAAATCTTCTTAGACCTGAGGATGTAGATTGGCTTGCGTGCCTTTCGTGATTTGAAGGTGGAAGATGATTGAACACTAGAGTGCCCAAAAATTTGCACTCGCATAGTGGAGTATCAGCAATGCGATGTCGGAAATGGTCTTACAGATGCCATTTGGAGAGATGGTGGGTAGGAGGATGGGCTTATAGATGCCATCTGGAGATGTGATAGAATCTTGTCGGGAATGGGCTTATAGATTCCATTTGGAAGTGTAATGGATAGCTGTGGAGATGTTGATCGCGTAAGAGATTCCTTAGCGAGAACTTGCGTACTTGAGAAAGAAAGATAATTTCCTGGCCTGTTACAAGTGTTGATCTTCAATCTCTTCATGCAGATATGCCCTGGCTAGATACAGGTATCGAATCTACAATCAATTGCTCACAGATATGCCCTGGCTAGATACAGGTATCGAATCCGGAACTTCAAACTCTTCATGCAGATATGCCCCGGCTAGATACAGGTATCGAATCTACAATCAATCACTCACAGATATGCCCTGGCTAGATACAGGTATCGAATATGGAATTTGGTCATCTACAGATATGCCCTGGCTGGATACAGGTATCGAATCCGGAACTCTTCATGCAGATATGCCCTGGCTGGATACAGGTATCGAATCTACAATCAATCGCTCACAGATATGCCCTGGCTGGATACAAGTATCGAATCTGGAATTTGGTCGTCTACAGATATGCCCTGGCTGGATACAGGTATCGAATCTCTAAACTCTTCATGCAGATATGCCCTGGCTAGATACAGGTATCGAATCCACAATCAATCACTCACAGATATGCCCTTGCAAGATACAGGTATCGAATCTGGAACTGGTCGTCTACAGATATGCCCTGGCTGGATACAGGTATCGAAACTCTAAACTCTTCATGCAGATATTCCCTGGCTAGATACAGGTATCGAATCTACAATCAATCACTCACAGATATGCCCTGGCTAGATACAGGTATCGAATCTGGAATTAGTCGTCTACAGATATGCACTGGCTGGATACAGGTATCGAATCTCTAAACTCTTCATGCAGATATGCCCTGGCTAGATACAGGTATCGAATCTACAATCAATTACTCACAGATATGCCCTGGCTAGATACAGGTATCGAATCTGGAATTAGTCGTCTACAGATATGCCCTGGCTGGATACAAGTATCGAATCTCTAAACTCTTCATGCAGATATGCCCTGGCTAGATACAGGTATCGAATCTACAATCAATTACTCACAGATATGCCCTGGCTAGATACAGGTATCGAATCTAGAACTTCAAACTCTTCATGCAGATATGCCCTGGCTAGATACAGGTATCGAATCCACAATCAATCGCTCACAGATATGCCTTGGCTAGATACAGGTATCGAATCTGGAACTGCGACAATCGATAGTAATCATCTTTGGATTGACCTTTTCCTGAAAAGGCAAAACTTTAGTTGCATGCAATGTCATGATGTATGAAATGCATGATGTCATGATGTTCTCAACAATAAATGAGATCGTGTTGTATGCACTTTATCATGTATGTAAGCAGGATGTATGAAACGTGAAATGTCTATGAATGTATTTTCGTCTAGGAAAATAAATCCTTGACTAATGCCGGGAACTTGTATCCTGGGCTGACGTTTGAAGAGTAGAGTTCTTCGTTTCCGCTGGGGAGAATGGTTGCAAGAATAAACCGGTAGGAGAAGATGACTCCGTTGGGGAATAAACTTGTTGGAGAGATTACTCTGCGGGGAATTACTCTGTGGGAAGAGATACTTCGCTGCGATTTTGATGATAACTCTGTTGGGGATTCCATTGATAAGTTATGTTGAAGGATTTGATGAACTCCGCTGGGGGATAGGAAGAACTTCGTCGAGGACGATCTTTCCGTTGTAATTAGCTGAGGATAACCCAGTTATACCCTGGTGGGGAATAACCTTCTGAATAAAGTCGGGGAGAGGCTTCTGCACTCTGCGGGGGATAAGCTTCCAGAATCTACTGGGGATAAGCTTCCAGAATCTACTGGGGAGGATGATTCAACTCTCCTAGGGAAACTTTTGGACTGCACTGGGGAAGTGGCGCCATTGGGGTGTCTGTATTCCGCCGGGGAACAATCTTATACTTCTGTCGAGGAACATTAAGACTGTCGTGGATGCTTGCTTAGGGACATCTGTATACTCTGCTGGAGAATATTGAGATCTTCTGGGGATACCCAACTTCCTTAAGGCTGACAGTAGACTAACTCTGCTTGGGGAGAGTGTTGCTGACTTGCTGGAGATATTGTGCCTTTTTCAGGCTGATGGGAGGCCAACTCTGCTTGAGGAGAGTATTGCTGAATCCTGCCTTACTCTGCGGGGAGTGGAGGTAACTTGGTCATGTTCTTCAGCTGAACTTACCTTGGTACCTCGGTGGACAAAGCAACCAGATCGCTTTAGACAATTCTTATTGCCCCAGTTTCTGCGGGAGAAGGTACCTGTGAAGGTGCTCGATAACTGCTGATTGATGAATCTTCTTCTGGTAGGCAAGTGACGAGATGACGGGACATAGTCGTACGCTTTTGATCCCTAACTTTTGCCTGGACCGCCCTTTCGGGTTTTCAGTCCACCGGGATACCCATTTTTGCCCAAGCCGCCTTTTCAGGTTTTCGACTTGTCGGGTGTACAGATTTTTTTTTATTTTCATCCCTTATTTTTGCCCGAACCCTTTTGGTTCGTCGGGAAGCCCTTATTTTTGCCTAGGCCAGTCGACCTAGCGGGTCTTTGATTATGCGTAGTATTTTTTCGACTATGTCCATGCTCTCAGGATGTAGGGCGGTGCCCCTGTCAGTAGTGTTGCGTTGCCAGACTGCCAGAAGATGTTTGATCATGCAAGATTCGTTGTCAGAATTCATGTCCGATGCCCCAAGTGACTCGGGCGGAGATTTGCCCCAAGCTGTTTGGCATTTGAGAGATTCTCTGAATCTTGACTTAACTGCCCCAGATGATGGACCATGATCATGCCGTGCCCCTGGATTGTAAGTTCTTTTGTTCACTAGATATTCTTCGTGCGAATTTCTCTGTTGTTCGAACAAAAAGTCATATGCAAACAATGTTATATTAAAAATGCAAAGCTTATGTCTGTCTTGAAATTTTTGAAAAATGAAGTTTTCAATAAAACAAGTAAATTTTGTAAAATGTGATGTCAACTCGTTATTTTACCGCAAGCCTTAAGGAGTCAGGATACCTTTGTAACAGTATGCTTTCGAACTAACCCATGCTTCAGCTAGGACTTTTAAGGGTTATAGCATGGCCTGGTTCACGGTTTGAGAAACAAAGGATAAAGGCTCAAAATTTTATTTGTACCCACCCGCTCTTCGTGATGTTCTTCAATCCTAAACTCAGCTAATCGTGCGTTAGACCTTGATTGAGTCTTTGCTCTGATATGCCAGTGATGGTTCGGATACTGATAGTTTATTTTGGATAGGCAGTCATTTCTTTTTTTGTTGAGGGTTTGTAGGACCTCTTTTCTTTTTCATTATCCCTGTTTTTTGCCTGAACTGTTTCTTTTGTGATTACAGTCAGCGGGATGCCCCAGTTTTTGTAACTCTCCTTCATAGGTTTTGACTTATTGGGCTTTTGTTTTTGATAGATAATGACTGCCTGTCTTTATGATTATAGGGAACCATCACTTGTCTTTCGTTTTGTAAGGACCTCTTTGGTGCCATTCGTTGTGCACTTGGATCAACTGAGAGAACTACCCTGCCCCAGGTTATAAGTAAGGGTTTTAATTTTTGAAAAGAAAAACTCCGACTTCTTTGGCTCAAAGGGGGTTGACGAGGGATTATATTCCTTATAACTCCAGTGTTTAGGAATTGAAACAATGCTTGTACCTCATCAGCGGGGTCTGTTCAAAAGCATACTGTAAATTGTGGTATCGTTTTCGTCATCCTCCCTCAAGAGGCTTAGAATTATTAATCGAGAGTTAACATCAAAAAAATGAAAGCATTTTGAATATAGCGAATGTGAATATATTGATTCAAAACAGACATATGCGATGCATTGATAAAGTAAAAGAGTTTGACATGAACAAATGTTTGAACAAGCAAAGAAAAATACAACTTGAAACTTCCGATTAACAAAAGGTCTTCTCGTCTAGGGATAATAGAAGAACTCGACCTGATCATCTGGGGTGAATTCCACTGCTCCTTCATCAATCAGGTCCTGGATCTTGTTCTGCAGAGTCCAACAGTCGTCGGTGTCGTGTCCAGGACTGTTAGAATGGTAGGCACATCTCACACTCGGGTTATACCTGGAAGAGGAAGTGTTGGGATTCTTAGGAGGGTCCCTTAATGTGATCAAATTCAATCTCAACAGGCGTTGTAAGGCTTGAAACAGCGACGTGTTGAGCTGAGTGAATTGCCTCCTAGGCTTGTCTGGCTTGCTCTGATCAACCTGTTGTTCTTGGCGAGGTCGTTGTTGGGCCTGTGAAGTAGTAGCAGCTCGGAGAGGTCTATTCATTGAACCAAACCTTTGACTTCTTGGGGGATGACTACCGGTTTGGTCCCCAGCCTTGACTACTTGCTTCATACTGTCTTGCTGAAGCTGGTTGATCACAGCTCTCAACTCTTCTTGCTCCCGAGCTAAGCCTTGGATAAGGGCCATTTGCCCCAGCATCTGGGTTCTCATAGTATCTACCTCAGCTTGCAAGTGTTTCAGCCGTTCGTCCTTATCGTTTTCAGGACTGCTCCTGACCAAAGTCCCCATGAGGAGTGTTCTCAGCTCTTCCTGCCCCTTGGATAGGTTTAGGAGGATTTCCCCGAACTGAGTCTCTTGAGTATGGAACTCCTGGTTGTCTGGTTGGAAAGCCATTGCTGAAATAAACAGCGAAGAAGGTAAGTGACATGTAACAAGGGTACCTGTAATGCAACGATGTGTATGTATGCATGCAATGTTTTCAAGGATCTTGCGGGGTAAACAGAGAAACTGTTAGAATTTGAATCCGGTTGCTTGATTGAAGGAACTTCATGTTGTTGAGAGTCCTTCTTCAAGAGTCAAAGCTCACCATATCGAGTGGGTCATAGCCCCTGACTCAAGTTATCAACCTTGGCTAGAGGAAAATAAATCCCCTTTGCCCCTTGCTAGACATTTGATTCATCATGACCTGCATCACAAACCCTTGAGATCCTTGAAATGGATTAGTCCTTATGCAGGATGTATGCAATGGTATGATGGTATGATGTTATGCTATGCATGGAGTGATGTAAGTGAACCCTGTTATGAGTCCAGATTAAGGACTGTAAATAAAAACTGCAAGGAACCCGTGTTGTCAGATAACAAGAATATGCAAGTAGTCAAGTTTGAAGGCACACAAGTCACACAGAGAGCCCTTAGAGTTTAGGCCAGCATGAAGTTTAGGTACTACCCTCCTGAAGTTGGTGGGCTTAAAACCTGTCCTATCAAAAGTAACCGGTTTCTAAGGAGCTCAATATCATTGGGTTGTTTTCTATGTTCATTGTTTTGATTTAGCCACTGAACTAACGATCAAAATATTCCAAGAAAACAAACCTCAATAAGTGTAGTATCGAGTATCTACCAACTTCGGACTGCACCAAAGTCGGTCATCTCACTACCCCTAAAGAGGCCAGGATGGTCAAGTAAGGTTCTAAGGTCAGTTGATGCTTCGCGACACCACGCGGCGGCCCCATACTCTCCTTGACTTGACTCAAGGGTTACTGGTACTCACCAAAGTGCCACATCAACGTAGCGACTGCTTCAACCGTGTCGGTATACCCCGCACAGTTCCCTCACAGTTTGTTGCTACTTCTAAAAGGTATCCCCCAGATCCGGGTTAGGATCTATGAAACTCCAAGGCAGGCCCACAATATTAAAGCAAACAAAGCAAGCAATTGAAAACATAAGAGTGGTCTAATCCTAAGGTACACCTCACTTATAAGAATCCCTAGCAGAGTCGCCAGTTTTGTGATCAGTGGAAATAGAACTGACTGTTTCTAAGCTGGTTCGCGAAATGTCGCGGTAAGCAAGAGTCGCCACCATCTTTTATTTTCTCCAACAAGGAAAGGATAAAAGCACAGCAAAATTCCTTCTCGAGATGTTTCTCGGTTCGGGAGGTAGATTTATAGAAAGGGAAGGTGTTAGCACCCTTTCTATCCGTGGTTATCCACGGGCTCTTAGGTACTTGCTCACTATGTTTTCAAAAATGTTTGCTTTTCTTGTGTTTGTGGGTTTTGAAAAAAGTTTCGTTTTGAAAACTTCTAAGTAACTCTTGTATCTGTCCTCAAGAGTGTATGAAGTATTTGTTTGAAAACTTTTTGAAAGTGTAGGTGTGAAAAGATGTTTTTATTTTTGAAAAGAGCAAGTACCCAGGAGAAATCTACCTACTCTAAGGAATTAGGCTGTGTAAGAGTCCTTTAGACAGTACTATCCCACTATTGAGAAGTAGGTAGCACCGTCGTTGGAGTTATTCAGGTCAATTCGATTATTAGGGATAATGCGTGGTCACCAAAGCAATAGTAGGACGCCTTAGCGGTAACCCTAATGTCCTAGATCCTTTTTATCCGAGGCAACCGTTTCGAGGCAACTGGATCTTTAGACAGGAGGGAGACCTCTAAAACACCCTATACTTGACGACCACGTCGAGGCAACCGAGTGAGGCGTACCCTAGGAGTGGCATGTGTATGTGTGTCAGGTTTCATGTTTAGATTTATCTTTGAACATGCATCATTGTGAGCTACGGGTTGATTTTATTTGTCATACAAGTCTTGCAGGCATAATTAACAGTTAATGTTTGTGCGGGAAATAAAGTGCGGAAAGGTAAATCTACGCTATTACAAGGCACGGGTCTATACATCGCCAAAAACAAAACCCGTTTGGAAAATAAATGCGAGAAAAGTAAAGAAAGCGGTAAAAGACCTAATTAACTATTACATCCTCGGAAACAGTTACATCAATATAATCAAAAGGAATTAAAGCGCGAAAGAAATTAAATCGGGAACGTCTTTAGGGTTTTGACCCTTTTTTTGAGAAAAGAATGAAGTTGGTCCCTTTTTTGCAATTAACTCAAATTAAACCTAATAACTAATTGATTAATTAATTACAAGAAAAAAAGGTATTTTTTATGTTTTTATGTTTTTTTATGAAAATAAAAATAAAAGGAATTAAAATTGTCAAAAACCTAATTCTATGTTAATTTTATTTATTGTGAAAAAAAGTCAAATTTAACCTAATTAACTAATTAATTTGTTAGTATTTATTTAAAAAATAACTAAACTAAAGTGAAATTAATAATAATGATAATAATAAGAAAATATTGTTTTCTGAATTAATTATGAAAATAGAAGTTTGTTAATTAAATAATAATAATATTAATAATTAAAAATTAATAAAAGCAAATAAAAAGAAAAAGAAAACAGAAAGAACCAGGGGGTGTTGGGCCCTGATAGAGGTCTCTTAGCAATTTTCCAGCCCACTAAGCTTTCAGCCACGTTTGATTTTCTGAATGGTCTACGTGCATGTTGACTGAGGAACATGGTGGTCATCCATCCCTGGCCTTTGGATTCACCTTTGTGGCCACTTGGCATGCTGATTTGTGAGGTGTATGATGGACCCTCTTTGGAAACCTGCACACAAGCGTGTAAAGAAAAATAATATGGAATTTTGGGTGGACCTGGGAATCGAACCCAGGTCCCAATGATAACCAGCCAGATCACCAACCATTGAGCCATGCGCTTGCTTCTGTTAATGCAATAACAATTAATTATAATATATGAAAATCAACGCATGTACTGGAAAACAAAACACGCGCGCCACTTTATTTGAATGGACCAGTGATACATCAACAGCTCATCATCTCTTTTGTTTGCCTGCAAAAAAGATAAAGAGATAGCGGGGGTTTTTAACCCCCACAACCTGCGATCAGAGAAAATAGCGAATAGAGCTGTGCTCTATATAAATTGTTCGCGAGGGTAGGGTTAAGTTCGTCTAAGTCTGGCGGTTTCAACCATATGAGTTAAGGGTCCCAATTTTTCCTATATAGCAAACCCCCAAATTCAGAGTTTGAAAACCCTAGAAAACGTCCATGGTGATTTCTGTTTCAGGGTGTTTTAATCCAATTGAACCACACCAAAAGCTTCACCTGAGTTCTATGAACACAAAACAATCAACAAAAGATGTTAAAAATGCATGAATCAATGATTATGATTTTGGAAAAAAGTGGTAAACCGTGAGCCTGTTCTTGCACGTTTCTTGAGCTTTAAGGCTTGTTTTTGATTGCAATGTGTTCCTGGGGATCCCTGCAATGTGTTAGAAGCAATGGAAAGCTTTGAATCGTGCTGGAATGCCAAAAACAGTTTTCAATTTTTCTTGACTTTTTTGGAATTGGTTATGGCTTTTTGCAGCAGCTTTTTTCGTGAATAGCATTAGGGTTAGGTTGTGCATATGTAATGGAAGGGAATTAGGTCAAAGTTTGGGCCAAAGATCCATTGCACTGATGTTTCAATATTTGATTTCCAATCAAATCTTTTTGCATATTTTTGATTGGGAAAACTTGCCAAAATTGGAGATCTTTGTCCCCTTGATGTGCACAAAAAATCTCCAGCATGTCTTGAGCTTATTTGCTTCACAAAAGATTGGAAAAAATATATCTTTATATTTTCCTACAATTAAATGAATTAAATGAATTAATATTGATTAAAAACCCAAATAATTAATTAAAAATAAGAAAATAATTCAATTTAAGCTCAATGGGTCGTGCATAAGCCTTGGACAAAGATTCAAGAAGGAATTTGAGGCCCATTAGCAAAAATAAGGTATTTTGAGCAAAGTTGACTTTTGCACATTCACAAAAATTTCCCAACTTCTCCAATGCATATCTTACTCAATTTTGATCCTATGAACATGTTCTTGGACATTTTGGAAAGTTCTTGAAGTCCTCTAACCAATGCCTTTAGTCCCATGTCATTTGGATTTACCAATCTCAAGTTATGGTCTTTGACTTAAAGTGCATTTTTGTTGACTTTTGAATTTGACCTATAATGTAGAAATTGATAACTTTTTGTGAGAGCATTTCTTGGACTTTGAATGTGAAGATGAGTTGTAGGAAATGTCATCCCCTTAAAAATGAGCATTGGATGGGATTTTTCTGATGAACCATGAAAAAGTTATGCCCTGGTCAAGTTACAGTTGACTTTTCTACTGTCCAAAAATAGTAACTTTTGGCATCTTGATGATTTTTTGAGCCATGCTTGAGGAATCATGATCAATAATTGATCAAATGATGATTGTGGCTTCAAAATAAGAAGTTGACCAAAAATTCTGACTTTTGACTGCAAAATGACCATTTTACCCCTACAGTTGATTGTAGAGCAATTGGAGCTTTTGACTGTGCAATTGGACACTGTGAGTCTTGAGACTTAACATGTAGATGCTTGACAATGTATATAGGCATATGTGACTTGATTGAGCCATTGAAAACCTCAATTTCCTTGAAGGAACCAAAACCCTAATTTTGACTGGCTTAGGAGGCATTTGGACTGTGCAACCCTTGAGGAATATTGAATCAGTTGAAGATGATCCTTGACAAACTTTGAAGAATATGGGAGGGCAAATTTTGGGGTACAACAATGTGGATCTTCAATCTTGATAGGGGTTCCTGCTTTTGTTTGAGGAAACTCCACTAGGGAACATTGATTTCAGTTTGGGGAGAAGGGTTCAAGAACATTGGTCGTCCATTGCTCTACTGGGGAATTTAATTCCTATATACCCTGACTGGGGATAAAAGAGATGGATAACCTATTTGGCCGAGTTTCTAATATAGATGTCGACTCGTCTAGAGAAGATAGGGTTAAACAATATTCGAGCCTTCTTCAGATTCCATAGCAACTTTCTTGGGTTAGTGGTATGGACAGCCCCTTACTGGAAAGAGAAATTTTGTCGGTGATCTGTAGTAGCTAGAGGAATAGACTCAAGTTGGGGAGACTGAACTCCATTGGGGAAATAAACCCTGTTTGGGGAAAGAAACCATGTTGAGGAAATAAAACCTAAACTTTGACGGAGGAATACTCTGCTGAGGAAATACCCTTGCTAGGGACATGAGCTATGCTGGAGAATATGAGCCTTGTTGAAGAACGGGAATTCTACGGGGGATTTTACAGTGTTAGAGAAATAAACTCAGCTAGGGAAGAGAATTTCCATAAACTGTACTGATGCCATAGTCTCTGATGGAAATTGGGAATCCGTAGGTTGGTGACATTACCGTGGAAAATATCATATTCCCTTATTCGCTAGGGGGATCTACTGGTGAAATATATCTTCGTTGAAGATGAGCTTGTTAAGACTACTCCGTGGGGATAATCCCATGGAAGTTGTTCTGTGGGGATAATCTTGTGAGCATTTCTTTGTTGGGATAAGTAGACGACTTGAACATTATCCCAACTCCTAGAGTCTTGAGCAAATGCTTATTCCTGTTTTTATGCATATACTTGTTAACAGTACTCGTATTTATATGCATATGTTCATTCAATTTATTGATTGGACGTTTTTGCAAACAAAAATAGAAAAAGGTAAATCAAAAGTCTGAATATTGAAATTTGTATTTATATTGATAGTTTTCCCAAAAACAGGCGGTTTTGTACAAAGAGATAGAAATCCTAGTAAGAGGAAATCATCGTGAAATGAAAAGAGTACAAAATGAAAACAAAACATATAGCTATGTGGAAATAATCTCGTCGGGTTTCAACTCTGCTATCGCCCCCTATGTCTTTAAGCATACCATCCCTTGTTGTCGGAAGAAGTTGACTGAGTTGATTTGTACCATTTGAACTTGACGTTGGTAATAAAGCTCGTTGTAAGTGACCCAACGGGACATAGTCGTACACTTTAATCCCTAACTTTTGCCTGGACCGCCCTTTCAGGTTTTCAGTCCACCAGGATACCCTTTTTTTCCCAAGCGGCCTTTTAAGTTTTTCGACTTGTCGGGTGTATAATTTGTTATATACATCCCTAATTTTTGCCCGGACCCTTTTGGTTCGCCAGGAAGCCCTTAATTCTGCCTAGGCCAGTAAACCTAGATGGTCACTTTTTCATGCGTAGTATTTTTTAACTATGTATGCGTTCACAGGGTGCGGTAAATCTTCACGGTCCATGTTGGTCAATATCATAGCACCGCCCAAAAATATCTTATTCACTATAAATGGACCTTCATAGGTGGGAGTCCATTTGCCCCTGGGATCACCCTGTGGTAGGATGATGCGCTTTATTACCAAGTCACCAGCCTGATATACTCTATGATTGATTTTTTTATTGAATGCCTTGATCACACACTTCTGATACATCTGACCGTGACAGACAGCTGCAAGCCTTTCCTCGTCAATCAAACTCAACTGATCCAACCTAGTCTGAATCCACTCATCTTCATCCAAGTCTGCATCTTTCATAATTCTCAGAGAGGGAATCTGAACTTCGATAGGTAGGAAGGCTTTCATACCGTAGACCAAAGAAAATAAGGTTCCCCTAGTTGATGTTCTAGTTGAAGTGCGATAGCCGTGGAGAGAAAACAGTAACATCTCGTATCAGCCTTTGTAACTCACAACCATCTTTTGCACAGTCTTTTTTATGTTCTTATTAGTGGCTTCCACTGTGCCATTGATCTTTGGTCGATACGGAGAAGAGTTATGGTGCTTAATCTTGGATTGCATGTAGTGATCACTGATCATAGTGTTGTTGAGGTTAGTACCATTGTTCGTGATCATTCTCTCGGGGATGCCATACCGACAGATGAGTTTATGTTTCATAAATCGGGCCATAACATTCTTGGTGAGAGAGGAAAATGAGGCCACTTCAGCCCACTTTGTGAAATAATCAATGGTGACAAGGATGGAGTGATGTCTGTTAGAAGCAGTAGGCTTAATCTCCCCAATCATATCAATTCCACACATCACAAACAACCAAGGAGTATTCAAGACATTCATAGGTATTGGAGTCACGTGTACTTTATCAACATAGATCTGGCATTTATGACAAGTTCTCAAGTGGTGGTGATAGTCGGTTTCCATAGTCGACCAATAGTAACCCGCTCTCTAAATTTTCTTAGCCATAGTATGTCCACTGGAGTGAGTACCAAAATACTATCGTGCATATCTTCCATAATCTTTTATGCTTCTTTCTTGTCCACACAAGGAAGCAGAGTCGAATCATGATTGCGCCTGTATAAAATTTTGTTGCTCAAGAATAATTTCGCTAAGAACCTCCGTAGGAATTTATTGTCATTGATTGATGCCCCTTCAGGGTATTCTTGAGCCTCAAGATACCTCTTCACTTCATAAAACCAAGGTTTTTCTTCTACTCCTCCAGTGTCGACTTCATAGTAGTGTGTTGGTTCATCCATTCTTTCAATGGTAACTCAGGGAGCCCCGTTGTCCCATCTAACCTTGAACATAGATGACATCATAGCCAATGCGTCTGCCAACTGATTCTCTTCTCGCGGGATGTTTTCAAAAGTGATTTCCTTAAAATATGGGATCAGTGTTAACACATGCTCTCAATAAGGGATACGATTCGGATGCTTCCTATCTTATTCTCCCTTATTCTGATTGATCACCAAGGATGAGTCCCAATTACATCCAAGAACTTGATTCTCAGGTCAATAGTAACTTTGGTACCCATGATGCATGCTTCATATTCAACCATGTTTTTGGTACAATCAAAGTATAATCTGGAAGTGAAAGGTGTATGTCAACCTTGAGGAGAAATAATTACAGTACCAATTCTATTGCCAAGTGCGTTGGAAGCTCCATTGAAAACCATAGTCCATCGGGATCCTGGCTCAGGTCCTTCATACGGTCCAGGTTCTTCGTAATCTGTGACTAGCATAATGTTCTCGTCCAAAAATTCGAAATTCATAGACTGATAGTTGTCTACGGCTTGATGTGCCAAATGATCTTCCAGTACACTTCCCTTGATTTCCTTTTGAGTTGTGTATTGAATATCGTATTTTGTCAAAACCATTTACCATCGGGCTATTCTTCCGGAGAGGGATGGCTTCTTAAATATGTACTTGATGGGATCCATTTTAGAAATCAATAGGGTGGTATGAATCAACATATACTATCTTAGTCGACGTGCAGCCCATGCCAAAGCGCAACAAGTTTTATCGAGCATTGAATATCTTGTTTCACAGTCGGTAAACTTTTTGCTAAGGTAGTATATTGCATGCTCTTTTCGACCAAAAATTGTCATGCTGCCCCAGGACACATCCCATTGAGTTCTCTAGCACTGTTAGGTACATGATTAGAGGTCTTCCTTCAACCGGTGGCATCAGAATCATAAGTTCTTATAGGTACTCCATAATTTTATCAAAGGCTATTTGGAATTCGTCGTTCCACTTTACTACTTTATCTTTCTTCAGCAGCTTGAAGATTGGCTCACAAGTAGCAGTCAAATGAGAAATGAATCGAGCAATGTAATTCAATCTTCCTAAGAAACCTCTGACTTCCTTATCATTACGAGGAGCCGGAATTTATTAATTGTCCTTGACCTTGGCGGCATCAACTTCAATATCTTTACCACTGATGACGAAACCTAGGAGTTTACCGGTTCTCACCCCAAAGGTGCACTTGTACGGATTTAACCTTATCTTATACTTCCTCAGTCTTTAAAACAGTTTATGTAGATGATCAAGATGCTCTTCATCAGTCTGTGATCTTGCTTTCATGTCGTCGATGTAGACCTCTATCTCGTGATGAATCATTTCATGGAATAAAGCTACCATGGCACGCTGATAAGTTGTGTTGGTGTTCTTCAACCCAAAAAGCATAACCTTGTAGCAGAAAGTGCCCCACTGTGTGACAAAGGTAGCTTTCTCCATATCTTCGGGTGCCATCTTGATCTGATTATACCCTGAGAAACCGTCCATGAAAGAGAATACCTTGTGTTGAGTGGTGTTGTCGACTAGAAGATCAATATGCAGAAGTGGGAAATCATCTTTGGGGCTTGCCCTTTTCAGATCCTTGTACTCTACATACATACGCACTTTGCCGTATTTCTTTGGTATTGGAACAATATTAGAAACCCATTAAGGATATGATGTCACTGCTAAGAAGCCTGTGTTGAGTTGTTTCATAACCTCGACTTTGATCTTCTCTGACATCTTGGGACGCATGCGACGAACCTTTTGCTAAATCGGTGAATAAACCTCTTTCATTGGTAGACGATGGACCACAATATCAGTATCAAGCCCTGTCATGTCTTCGTACTACCAAGCAAAGATCTCAACATAGTCATGCAACATCTGAATTAACCTGTTATTGACGTTGCTTTCTAAGTTGGCGCTTATCTTGACTTATTTCTGGTTTGTCTTATTACCCAAGTTTATGACTTCGACTGGTTCCTCATGTGGTTGGATAGCCTTTTCTTCTTGTATTAAGAGTCTGGAAAGTTCTCCAGGTATTTCACAATCTTCCTCACCTTCGTCCTCGGCTTGGTAGATTGGATTTTCAAAGTCATGAGTGACAGTAGCAGAATCAATAGCAACGAGATCCAGAGTGGATGTGGATCTGCAATGTAGTGTGTGGGTGTGTAAGAAACACGTAGCTATATTTGAAAGCAATAAAGTAATGAAGATACAGAGAGTGCAAAATTTTAATGCAAAGATGTCCAATGTTTTATTAGATGAGCATATGTGGATGAAAGATAACAACCTTAATAAGTGGACCGTTGTGCCCCGGGTAAGGCACAAGGATTAAATTTATTGTTTCAAAACTACATATCCCAAAAACTTGAAAGAAATAAAACAGGAAATAGAAATTACTCCTTACTAAAGGAGATCAGTATAAATTCTTTAGCCTTCCAGCTGTTGAGTCCACCACCTGTAGAAGGGAATATCCAGTTGTCCAAATACAGTCACTATCAGTGTCTTCTATAACATTGAATTAATTATTGTTGATGCGGAAAGGTGGTCTCCCAGCACGAGCATGGTGAACTGCCTTCTGATCCTCTGAGGTGAAACCCGAACCAAATTTGTTTGACTTGTAAGGAATGTCAGGAAGCTGACCCCAAATAGTGCAACCACCTTCTTCTACCACAACCCTAGCATCTTTCAGAGAAGCCATTCTTGGTGGGTCCTTGTCAGTCTTTGGAGTAGCAGAAGTAGCTTTAGCAATGACAATCGTCGGAGGAATTACTTCAAAGGTCTGGCAGGGAGTTTCAACAAATTCACCATACATCTCAACATATTTGAAATAATTCAAATGGCTCACCATATACCCTTCTTCTCCATAAACCATAACAATCTTCCCTTTCACAGGATACTTCAATTTCTGATACAAGGTAGAGGTAACAGTGACTGCCCCATGAATCCAGGGGCGTCCAAGCAAATAGGAATAAGCTGGACGAATATCCATTACATAGAAGGTGGAATCAAAGACTTGAGATCCCACCTTGATCTGAAGATCAACCTCTCCTTGTACCATTCTCCTTTACCCATCAAAGGCTCTTACCACAATGTCAATAGGTTTCAGAACAACCCATTCACAGTCCAGTCTATCTAGAGAACCTTTTGGTAATACATTCAGTTAGGAACTTGTATCCACTAATACATGTGCTAAAGTAGTTCCCCTACACTCAATAGAGATGTGCAAGGCCTTGTTATGATTCCTTCTTGTCGGTGTTAAGTCAGCATCAGAAAACCTAACCCATTATCAGCTGTTAGACTTGCAACATAATTCTCAAACTAATCAGCAGAGGTCTCTTGTGGTACAGGAGCGGTCTTCAAAATTTTTACCAAAGCCCGAGCATGGGCTACGGAGCATAATAACAAGAATAAAATGGATATCTTGGAGGGAATCTTCCCCAACTGTTCACTGATATTGTAGTCACTTTTGCGGATGGTTTTCAGTATTTCCTCCATCTCTTGTTTGGAAGTATCTTTAATAGTAACATCTTTTGATGGCGTCTCCATCTAGAGAGGCTCAATCATCTTCTCTTTGCCCCGAGTTTCAACAGTCGACTCGGTAGCATGGATACGAACAGGTGTTGTGATAGTCTTTGGAGGAGAGATCTCTGGAGAGAAGACCCTTCCTGTTCTGGTAACTTTACTAGCTCCGACAATATTTTCGACATTGAGGTTGGTAACTTCAGTATCTTCATCTTCGACAATCCATGGTTCTTACCTAACACCATGGTAATAAACTTCAGCTCCATAATTTCAGGGAACAACCTTGTTAGAGGAATAAGGGACTGGCCCCGGTGCAGTAATGATCAGGCGAGCCACCCTAGGCTCTACAGGAATCCTTATAGGACCTTTAGAGGTGATCCTTAAAGGAGTATTGGAAATTGTAATTATAGAAACATCTTCATGTCTCAGCTCTTGAGACATGCTTTCATGCAAAATCTTCACGGAAGGTGTCTTCTCAAATAGAATTTCACGGCTATCAATCAAATGCTGAATACCCTCCTTCAGCCACATACAACCATCAGATTGGGACACACAATGTAATAACTTTCAAGGAAACCAGGAAATAAACCGGCTTGCAACATATTCATTTTAATAATTATCAATGGAGTGGTCAAGTCACTTAAAATGGAGGTATAAAAGACATCATGTTGTACCCAAAATATTTCCCCTAAGATCCCTCTATCATCTCATGAGAACTCAATCACAACAAGATCATACTAGGATTTGGTTATTCTCCTTACCTTTGGGGTTTTCTCATGGGGAAGCACCAAGCACATTGATTTGTATATTGTGATCATATATGTTTTGTATTGATTAACTTTTAACTAACAAATACAATTAATTTTTTCCCTAATTGATGCTATAGGTGAAAGCACAACATATTCCATCAAGTTGATCTATAGGTTCATGAGTTTATTTCCATGCCTTCTTCAACAAAGCTTCATTGAGATTCAAGCTTCATCGTTGAAGGTTATTTGAAGTGATATCATGACAAAATCTATTATGATTCATCATGCCTCAATTTGTCAAAGAAAGTCAAAGGATGCTATTTTTGATTAAAGAAGTTTGACCTAATTGGACAAGTTCTTGCTTTCTTATTCACAAGTGCATAATTCCCTCAATTCTTAATATTTGGAGTTGGTTTTGATGCTATGGTTTCTCAGTATCTTTGCTTGCTTGGTTTTAATCCAAAGGATGGGAATTCTACATTGACTCACTATGTCAAGTGTTGGTTTCTTGTTGGTTAGACGGTTCTTTTCCATAGCTTTTACCTTAGTCATTAGGATAGTCCCTTCATCTCCTCCCATCTTCTTTAATTTCAAAAATATTCTACCTATTTTTGAAAACTCTTCTTGTTTCTAAACTTGAATCACTTTCACAATAAACTTGGATTTAGGTCCATGCATTTTCAAAAATATTTTCTTAATCAAAATTTAATCAAACTTAATAATACATTGACATTTTTTTGAGAAGACTAAAAGTCAATCAATCTCATTCAAACCATTTTTCCACTTTGGCTCTTTTACTTTAAACTTTTTCTCAAAAGATTAGACTCTTGTCAATCTTTATAGTGATGTGAGCTACTATACTTCTACAATATGTAGCGAAGTGAGATATTTTCCACTTGGGTGTTGAGCGAGGCTTTGTTGATTTTAAAATCCAAGCTATATCCTCCACTTTGAGATGATGCAAATTCTCCTTTCTTATAATCCTAGGTAGTAAGTATGTTCTTCCACTCGGATAAGACGATGATGTCTCGTCTCTTAAAATTAACAAACACACTTATGTTTTAAAATTTTTGAAGGTGAACTACGAGTACCTTGATCCCCTATTGCACGGAAGATGATACATAGGAACTAAATGTTCACAACCGCAGCGGGTGCAAAAATTATAAAAATACTTCTTTTCTCATCCCCACAATCTATTTTTTTATATACAACATTTATAGCCAAAATACAAAGATTTACAAAAAAAATTCATGCGGAGTACCATAGATTTTTAGGGTGCTAATACCTTCCCTTTGCATAACCAACCCCCGAACTAAGATTCTCCCCCCCCTATTTTTGGGTTATTCGCTCTTTTCCCATTCCTTTGTAAACAATAAAGCGTTGTGGTGATTTTTTATTTGATCCGTGCGAGTTAAGTCAACCCAATGGCTTAGTCTCAACATTTTTACCGCTACAAAAAAAATGGAAACTTCACTGTGGAAAGATCGACCTATTTCTAGTCCATCCCTAAGTGGGTTGAGCCTATCTTTGTTTATTTGTGTATGTGATATTATGTGTTGTATATTATATGTTATAAATATGTTTATCTGGATTTTCCTGGTTTTTAGCGTGCTTGGTGATTTCTCATAAGTCCTCTACTCGGACTTGGGAAAACTTAAGATAGGACGGGCGGTATAGTCATGTCAACTTTGAGAGAGTAATCCCAAAAAAGGAGACATAAGATCCCCCACTCAGTGGAGGCCCCTTTGACTGTAGTGTCGTTTACCGAGTAATTAGGAAAATGTGATGCTTTCGACCTGGGAACTGAGGACCGTAGAACCTTTAACCCATCTTGGCCTTTTAGGTGTAGTACGGAAGCTATGACGGAGTAATCCGGAAATGGTTGTCACGCGATACTACGCTCAGACGGGTTTTTCTTGAGAATATTACTAATTACCGAGTCAATCGGGATGTTGGTAATATCTGAAGGAAGGATGTAAACTCTGGGAATCTCTTAGAACCTTGTTCGGCAGGTGATAAACTATTATACCATACCTTGTGGGTAGTACCTTTGACTCCATACTCGTGACGTCAAACTTATGCCCCCCCATGTTTGTGATCTTGTGTGTGATTGTTGCATCATGCATTCATGCACCCATGAGCAACTTTTAAGACATTTTGGTTCAAGGGACTTAAAGTTGACTCTTTGTGAATATCTCAGGTAATTTTCGACCATGGATTCTGGAAAAAGAAAGACTCGAAAGTACAGTTTCAAGAATCCCAAGATAGATGATTTGCTGAGTCTAATTCTCGATATTGAGAGTTCTGCAGATTTTTGGAAGAAGTATGGATCCATCGTGTCTCTCATTAAGCTTAGGATGAATGAGGGTATTCTCTCTACTTTGGTCCAATTATATGATTTGATGTATTGATGTTTCACTTTCCCTAATTACCATTTGATGCCTACATTAGAGGAGTATTCTTATCTATTGGGTTACCTGTTACTGATTGTGTTCCTTTCACCGGTTTGGAGGGGGAGCCAAAATCTCATGAGATTGCTGCTTTGATTCATTTGGGGAAATATGAGGTTGAATCCCACATGACTACCAAAGGAGAGACTAGATGATTACTCGCTCAGTTTTTATTAGAGAAAGCCTGTTAATTTGCTAAGATGAAGAGTATAGTTGCTTTTGAGGCCATCTTTTCTCTACTCGCCCATGGGTTGTTTTTATTTCCGAACATCGACAACTTCGTGGACGTCCATGCCACCAGGATCTTTTTGATAGGGAATCAAGTTCCTACATTATTAGGCGATGCTTATTACTTTATTCATCTTCTGGATTCTTATCATGGAGGGATGATCATATGCTGCATGCCTTTGTTGTATCAGTGGTTTATTTCTCACTTGCCTCAGGCTGATTCTTTCTGGGATATCAGGAAGGAACCTCGTTGGGAACCAAAGATTATGGCCCTTACTCATTCAGATATTGTATAGTACCATCATGCTTACCATGATGTAGAGATTATCGATAGTTATGGTAGTTTCCCCGATGTACCTCTTCTTGGTACAAAGGGTGGAATTAACTATAATCATGTTCTTGCACGACGAAAGCTTGGATATCCAATGAGGGATAAGCCAAATAGTATTCATCTGAGTGGTTTACTTATTAAGGAGGGAGAGAATCATAACGAATTTAAGTAACATATTTCAAAGGCTTGGCGTCATATTCACAGGAACAGTAGAAAGGACTTGGGACCTATAGGTGTTGCTTCTTTGGAGCCTTATCTTCAGTGGGTACAAGAGAAGGAAATTCAGTTGAAGATTCCATATTCCCGTGAAGCACCTATGCTTGACATGTTTGTGAAGATCAATCCTCCCCCTTTCGGATGATGTGGAAGAGCTTCAGTTGGCCCTAGTCAGAATGCAGCAGGAGAAAGAAACTTGGAAGAATAAGTGTATGACTTTTTAGATATCCTACCAGGCAGACTTGAAGGAGAAGGATGACCTAATTGAGATTCTTGAGAGTCGTGCTGTAGAGATGGTGGAGAAACAAGAGGATTTATTTTCCTCTAACACTCAGTCAAGACTTGGTCATTCACTTCCTGACTCTAGTGATTGGAAAGTGGTTTCCGACAGGTATGTAGAAGAGAACAAAAAGATGTACTTGGTATTATTGAAACTTGTACTAAAAAGATGTAATCCATTTTGAAGTTATTATAATTAAATTTTTCAGTATTTCAAATGTATAGTACTTTAATATTCGCAAATTGGTCATAAGTCTTTGCGTTCCTTGAATTATTAATAATAAAATAAATTATATGCATTGCATATCATGCACCATCCTGTACATATTTCTTTCATTTCTTTTCATACCCAAGTGTCTTACTGAATTTCTCTTCTCCGTTCAGCAAGTTATCTCACCAGTACAATACTCGGGTTAATTCTAGGAAGAAAATGGAGAATCTTGAACAAGAAAATTGCGAGTTGCATGACGAGGTTACTGCTCTGAAGGCTGGTATATATAATTTAACTACTTTGATGGAGTCACTGGTGGCTGCTCGGAATCAGCCACAACTTGCTCAGTCTCAACAAACAACATTTGCTTTCTGAAGGTCCATCAGTTCCCGTTTCTCTTGCCCCAGTTACTGTTGCAAAGAATCGTATGCCTCGGGGTTGTCCATGGGGAATGCCAGAGAACTTCATGCCAGAAGGTTTTATTCTTGACATTGAAGCAGCTCTAGTTGTCCAAGCTGCTGCTACTCCTACACCTCTTGTGGTGCATATTACTCATGCTGTTAGAAATGAGACCCACTATGCTGCACCTCCTTCGGTGAATGATATTCCGTTTGTTAATGATGAAACGTATCGTCCTTTTCCTCCATCGAGTGAAAGCTTAGGCTTCTATGATCAAATGGACGATTTTTAGGATAAGTTTGATAAGATGCAAAAAGAGATGAAGGCCCTTAGAGGAAAAGAACTTTTTAGGCAGAATGTGAACGATCTGTGTTTGGTTCCAAATGTGAAAATACCTGCAAAGTTCAAAGTACCGAAATTTGATAAATACAAGGGAAATACCTTCCCCTGTGCTCACCTTGTGATGTATGTGAGAAGGATGTCTACTCACATGATGGTCAACGCCTGTTAATTCATTTTTTTCAAGACAGTTTGACTTGTGCTGCATTGAAGTGGTACATGAGTTTGTACATTGTCAACATTCATACTTTCAACTACTTGGTTGAAGCTTTTATTAGATAGTATAAGTATAATATGGACATGGCACCTGACCATGATCAACTCAAGGCAATGGCCCAGAAAGACAAGGAATCATTTATAAAATATGCACAGAGATGGCGTGAATTAGCCGCCCAGGTGATCCCTCCAATAGAATAGAAATATATGACAAAGACTTTCCCTAATATTCTAGGTGACTTCTACTATGAAAGAATGGTGGCGAGTACACCGAGTGATTTTACCGAAATGGTGAGTATGGGCGTCCGTTTGGAAGAAGCTGTAAGAGAGGGTCGTTTGACAAGAGGTGAAAAGTCTGGTAGTAACAAGAAGCCTTCATACGGGTTTGCCAAGAATAAAGAAGGATATGTAAATTCTGTCATTCAAGAGAGAAGGGTTAATCCTCTTAGAATAAATCATCAGCACCACCAACAGGTAGCTTCGGTAACTCTAGTTGTCAATGTGACTCCGACCACAGTTGCTTATCAAAGACCATCTCCTCAGGGAAATCCGGGGTAGAATCAGAAGAGAGAGGATTTTGGCTCTATTCCCATGAGTTATGCAGAGTTAATCCCAGTGTTAATTCAAAAGAAGTTGATTCAGACCAGGTCACCCCCTGCTATACCATCTCCTTTGCCTTGGTATTATAAGGCAGACCAGACGTGTGTTTTCCATCAGGGAGTGCCAGGGAACAATTTTGAGAAATATTATCCTTTGAAATCCAAAGTACAAAAGATGGTGAGATCTAGCCTTCTATCCTTTAAAGATGTTGGACCTAACGCAAAAGATAATCCTTTGCCAAAGCATGGAGGAGAAAATGTTGTGAACAAGGTTGCTGGTTGTCCGGGGGACTTCCGGATTTTTTATATCAACCTGGTGAAAGGTGAATTGGAAAAAATGCATGCTGACCTCTGCGAGTTTAGTTACTATACACATGACCGTGTTGGTTGTGGTATTTGCAGTACAAATATACAAGGGTGTGATAAGATAAAAGTTTATCTTCAAGAAATGATGGACGAAGGCCTCATTCATATAATCAGACCTAGGGCAGAGTACGAAGAGGATATGAATATGGTTTTGGGATTTCCCAGATGATTCCGGATCTTTGATGTAAATCATATGAATGATGATTTGGTGCAGTTGCACGCTACTTTCTGTCACATGTATGGTCAAGTAGAACACCATCATGGGTCTTGCATTGTCTACTGCAGAGATTCGCGTATTTGTTCCATTGTGAGAAAGGGTATTCAATTATTGTTGGACAATGGTACTATCAAAGTTTCGAGCAATAGAGATGATTACCATGAGATTAATTTGATTGAATATTTCTTGGATGAGACTATGTCAGATGATGAGTATGCTTCTGCAGATGAATTCTTTTCCTCATATGAAGATGTGTTTTCCAGCGACGATCCTGCGATGTCTAAATATTCTGAAGAATGGGTGAATGTTATTGTGCCTTGTTTAGATGTTCCTTCCCTTATAGAAATTGAGTACTGTAGCAAACCAGTTGTTTCTCCAGTGGTGATTTGCTTGCCTGGTCTTGTTCCTTACGAATCAGACAAGGTTGTACCATACAATTACAATTCTACAATTCTAGAGAATGGTGTGGAAGTTCCCATCCAACCATTGTCTAATGTCAAGAATATTGTTGAAGCCAGCCGAGTGACTCGTAGTGGTCGTGTTTTAGCACCTATCATTCAAGGGAATGTTAATGTTGATAAGAGGATTGCTGAAAGTGTTACACCTAAGAAAACAATGGGGGAGTCTAGTGGTACTACTCTGGAAAAGGACATGGACGATATATTGAAAATTATCAAGATGAGTGACTACGGGATCGTAGATCAGTTGTTGCAGACACCTTCAATGATGTCTATTCTAGCCTTACTGATGAACTCTTTTGCCCATAGGGAATCTTTGATGAGAGTGTTGGATCATGCTTTCATGGAAAGTGATATGCCATTGGACCAATTCATCTGTGTGGTAGGTAATATTACATCCTGTAATAACCTAAGTTTTTGTGATGACAAATTTCCTGATGAAGGAAGGAATCATAATTTGGCTCTCCATATCTCCATGAACTGTAAGAACGATTCATTATCAAATGTGCTGATTGATAATCGGTCGGCCTTAAATGTCATGCCGAGGAGTACGCTTATGAAGCTAAAGTATCAAGAAGCTCCCATGCGCCCGAGCGGCATAATTGTGAAAGATTTTGATGAATCAAGGAAGTCTGTTATTGGGGAAGTAGATTTGCCTATTCTCATAGGCCCGCATTATTTCAGGTTACTTTCAAGGTTATGGATATTGTACCCGCTGACATCTGTTTACTAGGACGACCATGGATCCACGAGGCAGGGGCCGTCACATCGACTTTGCACCAAAAGCTAAATTTTATGCATGAAGGAAAGATGGCCCTCATAAATGGAGAGCAGGCTTTTGTTAACATCTCATTTGTCCTCTTTCAGTGTTGTGGAAGCAGATGAAGCTGCTGTTAGAACTCAGTCCCAAGCTTTATCCATTGATAATATAAGGGGAAATGAGAATTCTATAGCTTCGTTTAAAGATGCTCAATAGGTTGTGGGTAATGGCCCTAGTAAAGTATTGGGGCAGATTGTGGATCCACCTGTAAACAAGAATAGAGTTAGTTTAGGATTCTCTGAGAAGAATGATAAAGGTAAGAACCTGAAGCCGAAGTATGCTTTGGGCAAATATCAGAATATCTTTCATAGCGGGGGTTATCTTCATCCAACTTTCCTAGGATCAATGCTATTGTGGAGGATGAAGCGGAGCAAGAGATGTCGAACTATGTGATGCATGGAGTTAGAGTCCAGAATTGGGTCACCATTGATGTTCCCTATTGCATTCATGTTTTAAAGTAATTTGTTTTTTGTTAATATTTTTAAAATCTTTCACTCTGCCCAAGGTGAAAGTTGATATTGTATGGGCTTATCTGTTTTCTTTGATATTTAAAATCAATAATAAAAGTTGTCTTTGATTCCCAATTTGTGTCTTTATTTTCTACTTTTTCTTGGAAAATGGTAATCAGAGGAAAAACCTTTCAAAATAAATAATAACTATAATTGAATATGCATAATCACTTGCTATATGTGTCAGTTTCTAAAAGCAATCATAAACCATATGTGCAGATTAATTAAAAAACCCGTTGAATAGAATGACCCTGCACCCTCTCTTAACTTTGAATATCCTGCGTATGAGGCCGAAGAAGAAGAATATGATGAAATTCCAGAAGAGGTTTCACGGTTGCTTGAGAGCGAGGAAAGTGCCATTCAGACGTATAAAGAATCGGAGACAATCAATTTGGGTTCAGAGGAAGATCCAAGAGAAGTCAAGATTAGAGCATTTCTATATCCCAATGTGAAGAGAAGGTTGATCGAATTATTAAAAGAGTATGTGTACATCTTTTCTTGGTCATACTAATACATTCCTGGTTTGGATACTTATATTGTGGAGCATCATTTGCCGCTAAAGCCAGAATGTCCGCCAATCAAGAAGAAATTATGAAGAACTCACCCTGATATGGCGGTAAAAATTAAAGAAGAAGTTTTAAAGCAGATTAATGTTGGTTTTCTTGTGACATCAGTGTACTCTCAGTGGATTCCCAATATTGTCCTAGTACCGAAGAAAGACGAAAAAGTTTGCATCTGCGTAGATTATAGAGATTTAAACAAAGCTAGTCCAAAAGATTACTTTCCATTGCCACATATTGATATGTTGGTTGATAGTACGACAAAATTCAAAATATTCTCGTTCATGGATGGATTTTACGGATATAATCAAATTAGAATGGCTCCTGAGAACATGGAAAAAACAAAGTTTATCACACCCTGGGGAACATTATGTTACAGAGTGATGCCCTTTGGGTTGAAGAACGCTGGTGCAACATACCAGAAGGCTATGAAAACCCTATTCCATGATCTAATGCACAAGGAAATTGAGGTATATGTTGATGATATGATTTCTAAATCCCAGACTGAAGAAGGGCATGTAGAAGATTTGTTGAAACTGTTTCAGCGCTTGAGGAAGTATCATCTCTTCTTAAATCCAAATGAATGCACATTTGGTGTTCGATCGGGGAAATTGTTAGGTTTCATCGTCAGCCAAAAAGGAATTGAAGTTGATCCTGATAAAGTCAATGCAATTCAAGAAATGAAAGCGCCAAGAGCTGAAAAGCAAGTTAGAGGCTTCCTTGGGCGTTTGAATTACATTTCCAGATTTATTTCTCATATGACTACAACATGTGAACCAATCTTTAAGTTGTTAAACAAAGATCAAGGTTGCGTGTGGACGGATTATTGCCAAAGGGAATTTGAAAGTATTAAAGAGTATCTACTGGAACCTCCTATCTTGCTCCCTCATGTTGAAGGAATACCATTGATTATGTATCTGATAGTGTTAGATAATTTTATGGGCTATATTTTGGGATAACAAGATGAGACAGGGAAGAAGGAATATGCCATCTATTATCCCAGCAAGAATTTTGATGACCGTGAGTCACGGTATTCTATGCTAGAAAAGATGTGTTATGCTTTGTCCTGGGTGGCAAAGCGGTTGCAACAATATATCTTGAATCATTATACTTGGATGATTTCCAAAATGGATCCAATTAATTATATTTTTGAAAATCCTACTCTTACTGGGAGAATTTCCTGTTGGGAGATGTTGTTATCTGAATATGATATTGAATACCGTACTCATAAGGATATATAAAGCAGTGTGTTGGCGGATTATCTTTCTCACCAACCAGTTGATGATTATCAATCTGTTAAATATGATTTCCCTGATGAGGATGTTATGTTTCTGAAAGTGAAAGATTGTGATGAATCGTTGCCTGAGGAAGGTCCTGATCCTGAATCCTGGTGCGGCATGGTGTTTGACGGAGATGTGAATGCTTATAGGAAAGGAATTAGTTTTGTGATTATCACTCCTCATGAATCACATATTCATTTTATTGTAAGGCTGGCATTTGATTGTACCAATAATATGGAAGTGTATGAAGCTTGTATCATGTGTCTCGAAGAGGATATTGATCTTAGAATCAAAGTTCCGGATGTATATGGCAATTCAGCTTTGGTAATAAATCAAACTAAAGGAGAATGGGATACTCGTCACCCTGGCTTGATCCCTTACAAAGAATATGCTAGAAGATTATTACCCTTCTTTAATAAAGTTAAATTCCATCATATTACCAGAGATGAAAATCAGATGGCGGATGCTTTGGCCACTTTGGCTTTATGTATCAAGTGAATACCTGGAATGATATGCCTTATATCACAGTGCAACGTTTGGATAGACCGGCTCATGTGTTTGCAACAGAGGAAATGTCAGATGAGAAACCTTGGTATTATTATATCAAACATTTTTCTTCAGACTCAGGAATACCCGGCTGGTGCGTCAAATATAGATAGAAATATATTGAGAAGGTTGGCAGGTAGCTTTTTTCTCAATGAAGATATGTTGTACAAAAGAAATCATGACATGGTCTTGCTCAGATGCGTGGATAAACAGGAAGAAGACATGTTGATGCATGAGATCTATGAAGGTTCCTTTGGTACCCATTCCAATGGACATTCGATGGCAAAGAAGATGCTTAGGGCAAGTTACTATTGGCTGACAATGGAATCTGACTGTTACAAATTTGCAAAGAAGTGCCATAAGTGTCAGATTTACCCCCAACAAAATTCATATGCTTCTGACACTTCTCAATGTTATTACTTCCCCGTGGCCTTTCTCTATGTGGGGTATTGACATGATTGGAATGATTGAACCTAAGGCGTGGAATGGACATCGTTTCATTTTGGTAATAATTGATTACTTCACCAAATGGGTGGAAGCAGCTTCATATGCTAATGTTACTAAGCAGGTGATAGTGCGCTTTATCAACAATGATCTTATATGTCGGAATGGTCTGCCAAGTAGGATTATTACTGAAAACGACTCGAATCTGAACAATAAGATAATGGCAGAACTCTGTGAAGAATTCAAGATTGTCCATCACAATTCATCTCCTTATAGGACAGAGATGAATGGGGATGTTGACTCTGCTAATAAAAACATCAAGAAGATCATCCAAAAATTGTTGTTACTTATAAAGATTGGCATGAGATGCTCCCTTTTACTTGGCATGGGTATCGAACATCTATCCGCACTTCAACAGGGGAAACCATATTCTCTCTTGTGTATGGCATGGAAGCAGTCCTCCCCGTTGAGGTTGAGATTCCCTCTTTATGTATGATAATGGAAACCCAGTTGTCGGAGGTTGAATGGGTCCAAAACAGGTTTGACCAGTTGAATTTAATAGAAGAGAAGAGAATGACGGCTTTATATCACAGTCAGTTGTGCCAGAAGAGAATGAAGAAAGCTTTTGATAAGAAGGTCGAGCCTCGAGAATTCAGAGAAGGAGACCTCGTGCTCAAGGATATCATGTCTTTCAATGTTTATTCTAGGGGAAAGTGGACTCCCAATTTTGAAGGCCTATATGTTGTCAAGAAAGCCTTCTTTGGCGGTGCATTGATTCTTGAAACTATGGATGGCGAGGAGTTCCCACGTCCCGTGAATGCTGATGCAGTCAAGAAATACTTCTTCTAAAGAAATAAAAGAACAGCTCGCTAAGTCAAAAACCCGAAATGGCGAATTAGGCAAAAAGGAGCGTCTCGATACACCGAAAACCCGAAAGGGCAGTCTAGGCTAAAATTAAAGACATAAACAGAATAAATTTTCCCGCTAGGTTGAAAACCTACAAGGGAAACCTAGGCAAAAGTTAGGGATTTCTTGTCAAGTAACTGCGTCAGACAAGACTTGATCATTACAGCAACAATCTTCTTGGATCCTCACCACTCTTCAACCGAAGTCACTGCTCAGGAATTCAAAGTTGTTAGGGAGAATAGTGGTAATTGTAGTTTAATGTATCGTTTCCAATATATAATACCATTTTCCAAACATTGTAATCATTTATGGAGTCTTGCCATTCGCAGACTACCATTATATTAATAAAGTTTGAGCTTTTATCCAATTGTTTGCAATTCTTATTTTATTCTGCTTACAAAGACTCCATTTATTATTGATAGTAATTTTCAAAGAAAAAATATTGAATAACAAAATTGTTTTCTTGAAAGGAATTTACAAATTACTTTTTACTTTAGATTTTGTGACACAAGAAAAACAAAAATGGTGATTCCAAGGATGGACGAACTCAGAAATTTTGGAAGTATGTTTTTCCCCGGAAGGCTCTCTCAAATAGTTGGTGATGAAACCAATTGGCGTAAGGTGCGGTATTGGGCTTGTGATCCCGTTTTCCCCAATTAAGTCTTGGTCCATTTTGATTTCGGGTTTGCATGGTTTGAAGTCCCTGTTTCCCCAGTAAGGTTTTCTCTCATATGACGGAAGTCCCTTCTCCTTAGCAATAATGGCATTATTGTTGTTTTCCCAGGAAACTAGGCAAGAGCAATACCTATTCTAAGAAGTGTCAAAATAGATGCCAACTTTTTGGGTTTTCTCCTACCGAATGCAGGGTTTGATTTAAAATCCCCATAATTTTGATTTATCGCTGTATTGTTTGATTTCTTAGCTCCCTAAATGAAACTAAGACTTTGTTTCTAGCTGGAAGTTATTATCCCCATACGTTTTCACAATTTATCCCCAGGGAAGATTGTGTAATTATCATTCTCGGTTTTAAAGAATTTATTTTGGGCTCCTCAATGATGTGGTGTTGAACTCCCTAATGAAGTTAGCACGGAATCCTCATTCAATATCTCAATGATGTGGTTTTCATCTGCCCTAACGAATTCAATATTATAATCTCCATTGAAAATCTAGACGTTGAAACTATGTTCTCCCCATTGGAGTCTGTGTGATATTCCCCGGTGAAGCCTAGAAGAGAATGTTACATCCCTGTATCTGTACTATTTTGACTTGATTATTTTCTAATTATGTTTTTCCCAGTGCATTTAAGCAGTGAAGTAGGAATTTGCTTCCTCGGTTGGTGCGCATTGTCTTTTGGGAATCTTGATCCTGGATGTGATTTAGCCAAGTGTTAACTTTACCCAAGCTGCCTTTATCTGTTTATCTCCAGTTTTGTGTGTCTGTTTTGTCTACATATACATGATAACATTCATACATTCATACATACATAATGCATAGCTAAATTAAATTTCATTGCTCATTTGCATTCATTAATATTTTGTTGGCGTATTAGCATATTTGAAGAGTTATGTTACCCTCTCTCCATTAGACTGACAACTTCAAGCAGAAAGTGTATATTCTTTAAATTTCCTCACTGAGTTATCCCTAGTGGAAGATTTTTTGCTTTAGCCTTCCTATTTAGTTGTTATCTGAGTGGCATGTGATCCCCTTTTGAGTTTATTTCTCATCAAGTGCTATCTCGGTTGGTTTGTTTCACAGCGGTTTATTTCTGGTTTGAACCTGTGGTCCCCGACAACGTTATTATTTTGATTTCCACTGACTTTGAGCCCTAGTTTGAGAACGTGCATTTATTTTGGCACGAGAAGACTTTAGCTCTTCCGGAGGAATATATTGGCATTTCCCTAGGAACCATATTTCTTTCCCAAGGAAGTCATTATTACAGTTCCTTACATGACAACAAGTGATGGTCTCTTTATTTGAGCAACTTGTACTTCCGCAGTAAGTTTGTTAGTCCCCTAAGAATATTCTTTTATACTGCAATGAATGGTAGTTTCGCCATTATGGGAGATAACTCGTTGTTGAGATTCATACTCCAATGAATGGTAGTCACTTCATTATGGGATATAGTTTGTTGTTGAGATTTATACTCCAATGAATGGTAGTATCGTCATTATGGGAGATAGTTTGTTGTTGAGATTTGTATTCAATGAATGGTAGTCTCGTCATTATGGGAGATAGTTTGTTGTTGAGATTTGTACTCCAATGAATGGTAGTCTCGTCATTATGGGAGATAATTTGTTGTTGAGATTTTTACTTCAATGAATGGTAGTCTCATTATTATGGGAGATAGTTTGTTGTTGAGATTTATACTCCAATGAATGGTAGTCTCGTCATTATGAGAGATAATTTGTTGTTGAGATTTGTTACTCCAATGAATGGTAGTCTCGTAAGAATGGGATATAGTTCGTTGTTGAGATCTATCTCCAATGAATGGTAGTCTTGTCATTATGGGAGATAGTTCGTTATTGAGATATTTTTCTGATGGATGATAGTCTCTTCATTCTGGGAGATAGTTCGTCGTTGTTGACTCACTTTTCTCTGAAGGAGTTTGATTGTTTCCAGTCATGAGTATTGATGCCAAACAATTGTTAACACCCCTAATTTTTATGTTTGTTGGTATTATCCTACCACCTCTTTTCCCCCAGTAGGTCGACATTACTTTTTTTTCTATCTTCTCTGAGAGTTGATAGTTCGCGGTTATTTGTTGATCATCGATATCCTTTATATTATTTCCTCAATGTCAAAGTTGATGATACTTTGTCTCCTATTTGAGATTTACCCCAGTAGAGTTGAGTCCTTTGTTCACCAGTGACTTATTTTCCTGGTCTGGTTTTCTTTTTATCTTTTATTTTATGTTTCCCCAGTGGTGTCTGGTGTAACCTTTGGATCTGTTTGTTTGCATGCATAATCATAAACATTACACGACATCTTAGGGCCAAAAACAGTATTTGTTTTATATTTAAGTATCTTCAATCGTGTTGACATGAAAATTTTAACCTTCATATCTCTGGATAGAAGACACTTAAATAAGGGCAGGTGTTGTACCCAAAATTTAAGATTCCTCTATCATCTCATGACAACTAGATCACAACAAGATCATACTACGATTTAGTTCTTATCCTTACCTTTAGGGTTTGCTCATGGGGAATCACCAAGCACTTTTATTTTTATATTTTGATCATATATGTTTTGTATTTATTAACTTTTAACTAACAAATACAATGAATGTTTGCCCTAATTGATGCTATAGGTAAAAGCACAACATATTCCATCAAGTTGATCTATAGGTTCATGAGTTTATTTCCATGCCTTCTTCAACAAAGCTTCTTTGAGATTTAAGCTTCATCATTTAAGTTTATTTGAATTGATATCATGACAAGATCTATTATGATTCATCATGCCTCAATTTGTCAAAGAAAGTCAAAGGATGCAAGATTAGATTGAATAAGTTTGACCTAATTGGATAAGTTCTTGCTTTCTTGTTCACAAGTACATATTTCCCTCAATTATTTATATTTGGAGTTGGTTTTTGATTCTATGGTTTCTCATTATCATCCTCAACAACTTCTATTTACAAGACAAAAGTATTTTTGCAAGAGAGTTTTTCAAAATTGAAAGAGGTTTCCAAATCATTTTGTTGCTCTAGGAGCTAGGGTTTTGAACTTCTAAGGGCTATATATTGCTCATATTTTGATATTTTTGAGTGATTCCAAAGACATGCTTCTCCTTAAAATGTTATCAACAAATCACTTAAAAAGTTTCAAGAAAATTTTATGTGGGAGATTCCTAATGGTTCAAAAAGATTACAAGTCCTCTAGATAGGCCATCAAATTCCCTTATGTGACTTCAAAAGGGAATAACTTGGCCTATTTTTATCTCCTAGAGCACATTCTTTTTCCATAATGATCTTAAAGGTGTGAAATTCAACTCTTATTTTATGTGCAAAGCTTGAAAATGAATGGAAGATGCCCTAAGGATGCAAAATATTATAGGTCATCTCATGAATTTTGACCAATTTTACAAGACCATAACTCTTTAAATAATTGGTATTCTTGAGTGATTCAAGTTCCACATTCACTTTGGGAAGTCTATTTCAAGCTATCATCATTGATCAAAGCAACATTTTGGAGGAAGGCCTTGTTTGGAATCAAAACATTATAGGTCATTTTTGAAGAAAAAACTTGAATTTTTTCTAAGTATAAAAGTCAACATATTTTTATCAACTTTGACTCATCATAACATCCAGCTTATGCATCCATTTGATTCCATTCTTTGCACATTGTGAAGTTTGTGATCTCATCTTTAGCAAGTGGGTTGAAGCAGCTTTATTTGACTCAGTTACCAAGAACATCGTAGCCCGATTCATCAAGCACAACCTCATCTGCCGATATGGTATCCATGAGAGGATCATCACTTAAAATGGCACCAACCTTAACAATGCCATGATCACTTAGCTCTGCACACAGTTCAAAATCAAGCATCATAACTCTTCTCCATACAGACCTAAGATGAATGGCGCAGTGGAAGCTGCTGACAAAAATATAAAGAAGATTGTGCAAAAGTTGGTTGTGACCTATAAAGACTGGCATGAGATGCTACCATTTGCTTTTCATGGCTACCGCACTTTGACACGAACATCAACTGGGGCAACCCCATTCTCCCTAGTATATGGCATGGAAGTTGTCCTGCCTGTCGAAGTTCAGATTCCTTCTCTAAGGATTATGAAAGAAGTAGACTTAGATGAAGACAAATGGATTTAGACAAGATTGGATCAATTGAATTTGATTGATGAAAAGAGGTTGGTTGTTGTTTGTCATGGTCAGATGTACCATAAACGCATGATCAAATCTTTCAATAAGAAGATCAAGCATCGGGTATACCAGGTTAGTGACTTGGTAATAAAGCGCATCATTCTTCCACAAGGTGATCCTAGGGGAAAATGGACTCCCACTTATGAAGGGACATTTGTTATTAAAAAAGTATTCTCGAGCCGATCTATGATGCTAATCACAATGGATGGTGAAGATTTCCCGTACCTTGTGAATGCTGACATAGTCAAAAATTACTACGCATAAGAATGACCCGCCATGTTGACATACCTAGGCAAAATAAGGGCATCCCGGTGAACCAAAAGGGTTAGGGCAAAAATGAGGGATATATACAAAAGATTGTACACCCGGCAAGTTGAAAACCTGAAAGGGTGGCTTGGGTAAAAAAGGGTATCCTGGTGGACTGAAAACCCGAAAGGGCGGTCCATGAAAAAATTAGGGATTAAAGCGTATGACTATGTCCCGTTGGATCACATACAACCAACTTTATTACTAAGGTCAAAAGTTCAAATGGTACAAAATTAGTGCAATCAACTTCTTATGATGGCAAGGGATGATATTCAATGGCATAAGGGAAATAGCGGATTTGGAACCCAATGAGATCACTTCCACATGGCTATATACATTTGTTTTCACTTTGTATTCTTTCATTTTACGACGACTTCCTCTTACTAGGATTTTTGTCTCTCTGTACAAAACCTCCTGTTTATAGGAAAATTATCAATACAAATATACTTTGAAGTTCAAACTTTTTGTTTTTCTGTTTTGCTTGAAAAACGTCCAATGACTAAAATTGAATGAGCATATGCATATGAACATGATTAATTGTTAACAAATAAATGCATAAGAACGGGAATAAAAATTTACTCAAAACTCTATGGATTGGGATGACACTCAAGTTGTTCATAAATCCCCACATAATACCTTTCATAAGGTGATCCCCAGTGAAGTCGACAGATCCCCTTCTATGAGATTATTCCTCACAGAGTAATATTCACAAATAAGAGTACATTCCCTGCAGTTTCCCCAACAGATCACTCCAACAGATAGAGGATTATAATCTCTTTCCGAGCAATATTACCAACCCGCAGAGTGCCAATTAGTAAACTTCATGGAAAGTCTCTCCCCCAGTTGAGTTTGGTCCTCTAAAACTAAAAAGAAAACCTACGGAGTTTCCTATCTCTAGCAAATTCAATTTCCCCAAGAAAGTTGGTTTCCTCAACAGAGCACTTCTCTATAAACAAGAGTTTATTTCCCCAACATGGTTTATTTCCCCAACAACCTACAAACTCCCCAGCTAATCACTGACAAAATTCTCTCCCTAGAGAAGTCATCGCTATCCCCAGAAAGTTACTGCAAAGCCTGGAAACCAACCAGATATCAGTTAACTTTATCTTTGCTCAAACGAGTCGGAAGTTTAACCATCTCTTTTATCCCCAATCAGGGTATATAGGAAATAAATTCCCCATTAGAGCAACAGACAACCAATGTTCCTAAACTACACTCCTCGGAAAGAAATCAATGCATCCCCTGCGGAGTTTCCTCAAGCAAACAAACAGGAATCCCCAACGGAAGCATTCTAGACAAGATTGAAGATACACATACTCTTTATCCCCAACAATAGTCAAGGATTTGTTTCCAAATACAAAAGCACTTCAACAACATTTCACATCCATTCATTATAACATATACATATGAAATGTGTTTAGCACAATCTCATTTATTTTGAGAACATCATTAAACAATGCATTTCATATATCATGACATTGCATACAACTAACTCATTACCTTTTCAGGAAAGATTAATCAATAGACGAAAATCATCAACGATTTTCAAACAATTCCAAATTAATTCCCGAAACCAGACGGGGCAAATATCTACATGACGAACACTTCTTCAGACATCTGCTGGTTCAACTTAAATCAACCCAAGATTTATATTGATTCTTTTCCAGAAGATACTTTTTCTGGTTCAGATTTATTCTGATTCTTATCCAGTCAAAGACAAAGACAGGCATCTGTCGGTTTAGTTTAAATCGCCCAAATATTTATTCTGATTCTTTTCCAGTAGACACTTTTCTGGTTCATATTTGTTATGATTCTTACCTAGTTAAAGACAGATACAAGACATCTGTTGGTTCAGCTTAAATCTCCCAAAGGTTTATTCTGATTATTTTCCAGTAGACACTTTTTCTGGTTCAGATTTATTCTGATTCTTATCCAGTTAAAGACAAATACAGACTTCTGTTGGTTCAATTTAAATAGCCCAAAGATTTATTCTGATTCTTTTACAGTAGACACTTTTTCTGGTTTAAATATATTCTGATTCTTATCCAGTTAAAGACAAATACAGACTTCTGTTGGTTCAGTTAAATCTCCCAAAGATTTATTCTGATTCTTTTCCAGTAGACACTTTTTTTGGTTCAGATTTATTCTAATTTTTATCCAGTTAAAGACAAATACAGACTTCTGATGGTTTAGTTTAAATCGACCAAAGATTTATTCTGATTCTTTTGTAGTAGACACTTTTTCTAGTTCAGATTTATTCTGATTCTTATCCGGTTAAAGACAAATACAGGCTTCTGCTGGTATAGTTTTAAATTGCCCAAAGATTTATTATTATACTTCTCTTAGTAGACCTTTTTTTATCTCAAATTAAATCGACCAAAGATTTATTCTGATACTTCTTTAGATACAGTCGATCGTAGACTCATTCTGATACTTCTATCAACAGTTACCTTGGATGGAATCTTTAAGCCCATCTCCGACAACTCTCCATCAATTCTCTAAATGGCATCTTTAAGCCCATTTCCGACATAATCAACAAAACGGTTTTACTTTGTGCACAAGCAAGCGCAAATTTCTAGGCACTTAAGTGTTCAATCATCTTCCACCATCAAGTCATGAATGGCAGACAAGCCAATCTAACTCTTCAAGTTTAAGAAGATTGAACAAGGGCAGATGTTGTACCCCAAAATTTTACCTCTCTTTTATCAAGAATTTCTCACAAAAGATCTCAAATGCTCAAGGGTTCTCAAGAGTTGATCAGACAAACTCACCTCCTAAGCACTAAGACCACAAAATTAGGGTTTTGATTTTAACAAGGAAAATTGGACTTCTAATGCCTCAAATGACTTTCATGGTTCATCATAGACCTCCAAGAATACTCATGCCAAGTTTCAAGTCTTGCATCTCAAAATTGCTCAGTCAATTGCTCAAATAACTGAAAATCAACTATATTGATTAAAAAGTCAATTGTGGTCAACCTACAGTCAAACTTCAAGATTTTTTCCAACATCAACATTTTTAAGTTATATTCATCAATTGATCAAGGGTTTATCACAATTCCTCAATAAAAGCATTCAAATCATCAAAGGGGCAAACTTGTCAAAATTAGGGTTTTTACTAAGAATGACTGATCATTGACTTTTGACCTAGTACATGGCCTAATGACTTGAAGCATGATCTTAAGGATTCAAACACAATATCTTGACCTAATTTCATGGCTCAAATCATTTCTCAAGATCAATGGATTGATAGTTAAATTTTGGATCAACTGATGAAAAGTCAAGTGATACACAAAAAGACAAACTTTGACTTTTTTGATCAACATGGAGTTTCAAAGATCAAAAATATCAAACTTTATCATCAAGAATCAAGAAAGTCCACAAAAAGTCAAAGTTTTCAATACTTAGATATTTTGTAAGTGTTTTGATACTTGATAAATTCATTACTTCATGACATTTTTTCACCAAGATGCAAGATGATTCAAGGAAAGTTTTCAACATGAAAGTTGTAGATCTTGATGAACTCTACAACTTTGTATTAGAAGGTTGATGTCCAAAAAATGCTTAGATTTTAAGATATAAGCCCATAAAGTCATGACATTTTTCATAAAACACTTAGTGAAAATTTTGGCAAGTTAGGCAGATTTTTTGACCTAACTTCTTGACCAATTTTCAGCTAGATCCAATTTGATTTATCCAAAGTGGTAAACATGAAGGTTGTGGGCAATGTTTCAAGCTTTCCAAAATGTCAAAGAACTTGAAGAGATCATGCTTGATCTAAGAGAATCGAAGAGAAGAAGTTGGGCATCCATTCTTGAATTACAAGTCATTTTCATGATGAACACTTAACCAAATCTAAAACCTATGCTGCATAATCTTGCTTTGCAGGATTCTAAGTTGCAAATCACTCCATAACTAATTGATTACACACCTGATTAAGCCATTGTCCAATTATTTGAGACATTGCCCAAGTGATTAATCCATTTTTTGCACAAAGGTAACATTGCCAATTTTGAAAAGTGGCTTTAATCACAAAGTCCACTCTCCTTGAGCTTTGCACTTGCTCCCTCTGCACATACTCAACACAAAATCCAGAAGCAACATGTTTAAAGTGACTAACCACTTTAGATAGCCTTGTGTTGTACCCCGAAATTTTCCCTCTCATATTTTCCAAGGTCTTCCCCTACATGGTTGGTCACAAAGCTTTACCTAAAGAAAAGGAAACAATTTTAGTGGTGTTTTTAATACCTTTCGATTGGCATTCTGAAAGACCCTTCAATTGGTATTCTGAAAGATCCTTACGATTTCCATGGACAATGCTCTTTGATTAGCATTGTATCCAAGCCTTTCGATTGATATTCCAAATGCTTCGATTGGCATGGTGGCCAAGCCCTTCGAATGGCATGGTGTGATCGGTGGATCTGGAACTGACTGTTTAACGCTGGTTCGCGAAATGTCGCGGAAGCAAGAGTCGCCACCGTCTTTTATTTTCTCCAAATGGAAAGGACAAAAGCACAGAAAAATTCCTTATAGAGATTGCTCTCGGTTCGGGAGGTAGGTTATAGAAAAGGAAGGTGTTAGCACCCTTTCTATCCATGGTTATCCATGGGCTCTTAGATACTTGCTCATTGTGTTTTCAAAAATGGTTTGTTTGCTTTTCAATGTGGGTTTTTAAAAAGTTTCTTTGAAAATCTCAGTTCGACTCTTGTATCGGTCCTCAAGAGTGTTTGAAAAATTGCTTTCGAAAGCTTTTTGAATAGGTGTCGGTGTGAAAAGTATTTTTGAATTTGTTTTTTGAAATTAGAGCAAGTATCTAGAGTCGTCTACCTACCCTAAGGAATTCGTCTGTGTAGATGTCCTTTCAAGTAGTGTCATCCCACCATTGAGAGGTAGGTAGCACCACCGTTGGAGGTGTTCGGGTCAATTCGAGGTTCGGGACATGGTGATCACCAGAGCAATGGGAAGACACCTTAGAAGCTACCCTCATGCCAGGTTCCCGGATCATGAGGACTTACTAAGACATCCTCTACTCGACGATCACCTTTCGAGGCAAGGCAACAGTGAGGCGTACCCTAGGGGTGGTGTGTGATTTGTGTGTCAGATTCATTTGCATTTATCTTGTCATGTTATGAGTGAGCTATGCGTTTGTTTTTTTTATTTTTGTCCATTCACTCTTGCATGCATTTGTTAACAGTTAAAAAATTGCGAGAAAGTAAAAATTCTAAAGCTATTACAAAAGGCGCGGGTCCACATCGCCAAAATTTCTTGAACCCGATTTGACAGAAAAATAAAGAAAGTAAAGAAAAGTAAAGTGCAAGGAATTAATTTACAAGGCCTTGGGAGAGATACATAAATATTAAACGGAAAAGAAATAAACACGCGAATTAAATAAGAATTAAAACGAGGGCGTTGGACCCTTTTCGCAAAATTAAATTAAATGATGGAATTAATTAATTAAAAAAGGAAAGAAATTGTTTTTTGGTGTTTTTTGGTATTTTGTGATTTTAAATGGGAAAAAGAATTAAATGCAATTAAACCTAATTCTACAATTTTTATTTGTTAAGAAAGCATTAAATTTTAACCTAAAATTAAACCTAATTATTTTACATGCAATTTTAATTTTAAAAAATAAATATTTAATATTTAATTATTATGAAGGAAAATAAAAAGGGATAAAAAATTAATATAACCCTAGTTCTACCAATTTTAAATTAGTTAAGAAAATATTAAGGTTTTCTCCTAAATTAAAACTAATCAATTAAAGTTATTTATTTACAAAAATACTAAAATAAAATATTTATTATTTTTCATCTTTTCTGATTTTTTATGTGTTTTTTTATATATTATGGAAACATTAAATTAATTAATAAAACAATAATTAAAAAAAAGTAAAAATAATGAAAACTAAAGAAAGTATAAAGTTTGCAAACCTAGGGGGTCTGCCCCTTAATATGGAGGTTTTCTTTTAGAAATCTGGGCCCATTTACCCTTTGGCCTGGTTGACTATTGCGTTGGCATGGATCTCTATTGACTGAGTGCATCATGTTCTTCAGATTGTGGCCATTGATTGAATCTCCATGGGCACGTGGATGGCCAGATGTGATGAACGTAGTGGACCTTCAGCATTAAACCTGCATAGGAACATTAAAAAGAAAATAATATGAAAGGGGGTGAGGACCTGGGGCTCGAACCCAGGTCCTGAACGTTACCAACCAAGCGCTTTACCAACCCTGCCATTTTGTTTATCTGTTAATAATATAATCAATAAATATAATAAAACAAACAAACGTCAACGCTCTTTTTTTCGTGCGAGATTTTGAATTAACCAATCAGCTTATGCCACCGAGTCATCTTCCTCATTGTTTTATTTTTCCTGAAACATAAAAACATAGGCCACGGTTTTCATATTGTTCCCTTAGGCCCCTTTCTGGAAAATAGCGAATAGCCCAAGAAGGCTCATAAATTGAGCGCGAGGGTGGCCTTATGATCGTCTAAACGCACTGAGTTGAATGGCCTTGGTTTCAAGCTCTAATTTTTTCATATTCAAAAACCCCCAATTCGGAGCTTCATGAACCCTAATAAACAACAATGGCATATTTGCATATAGTGTATAAAAATACAATTAATCCATATGGTTAGCTTCAGAATACATTACTCAGTATGAATACACAATCAAAATGCCATGAAAATGTCTAAATCTTGAAATATGATTTTGAAAAAAATATGAGAAAACTTGATTTCTGTATACCAATTCTGGGTGTTGGGATGATTGAATTCGATTGGAAATCCTTCCTTGAAGCTTCAGGAAGGTGATGGCACAAGTCTTTTGCCTGGAATCGTCCTCTAACCTGGTTTTCAGATTTGGATTTTCAAGCAAAAATTTCAAGTTTTCTTTTCTATGTCTGGCGCAGCTTCTAGGTTCATGGAATTAGGGTTGTGTTTGGTACTTATGTATGAGTGATCTAGGTCAAAGAAATCAATCAAAAACCTTAGCATTCATGGTTTGAAAGATTTGATTTTTCAAGATCTTTTTTCAATCTTTTTTCATGCTATTTTGTACAAATCATATCCAATCAATTCCAATTCTTCCATATCTGATCATGCACGAATTTTTGAAGATATTATATGCACAAAGAGATTTGAAATAGTAGGTTTAGTATTTTTCATGTATTTAATTAATTTAAATGAATTATTAATAATAAAAATCCAAATAAATAAATAAAAAATGAATAAAAACTTCCCTTTGGGCCAAGTGGTCATGCACATGCTTTGGATAATGAATTGTGGAAGAAAAATAGGCCCATTAGCAATTTTAGGTCATTTGAATCAATGTTGACTTTTCAAAATATCCAAAAATTTCCCAACTTCCACAAGGCATAACTTGCTCAATTTTTAAGCTTTGCTCATGTTCTTGGACATTCTGGAAAGGTCTTTGAGTCCTCTAACCAATGTCTTTGGTCCCATGTCATTTCGATTTACCAATATCAAGTTATGGCCTTTGACTTAAAGTCCCTTTTTGTTGACTTTTGAAAATGACCTATAATGTTGAAATTGATAACTTTTTGTGAGAGCATTTCTTGGACTTGAAGTATGAATATGAGTTGTAGGAAATGTCTTTCTCTTCAAAATGAGCTTTGGATGGAATTTTTCTGATAATCCATGTGAAAGTTATGCCCTGGTCAATTTACAGTTGACTTTTTCAACTGTCCCAATAAGGAAACTTTTGCATCTTGATGATTTTTGAGCCAAGATTTGAGAATCATGATCAAGCATTGATCAAATGATGTTTGTGGCTTCAAAATGAGATGTTGACCAAAAATTTGAACTTTTGACTGTCAAATGACCATTTTGCCCCTACAGTTGACTGTAGTGCAATTAGGGTTTTGACTGTGCAATTTTGTGCTGAAAGTCTTGAAACTTGGTATGAGGATGCTTGACCATGTTTATAGGCATGTGGGACTTGATTGGACCCTTGGAAACTTCATTTTCTTGATCAGAACCAAAACCCTAATTTGACTGTTTAGGAGGCCCTTGAACTGTGCAACCCTTGGGGAATTTTGAAGTTTGACTTGGCAATTCCTGAAGAATATGGGAGGGAAAATTTTGGGGTACAACACATGGATACAAGGCCTTTCGATTGTCCTCATGACAAGCCTTTCGATTGGAAATTTAGTCAAGGCCTTCCATTGGCATTCTAAAAGACTCTTTCGTTTGACCCTAGGCCAAGCCTTTCGATTGTCATGGCAAGGGATCCTTCGATTTGGCATTGTGTCAAGGCAGCTTCGATAGGCATGGTAACAAGGTCCTTCGATTTCCATGGCAAAGGGTCTTTCGAATGGCACTTCAGTACAAAATTTCAAGAGAACCATCAAGGCCCAGGGCTGGTCGAAGGGATTCTAATAAGGAAAATTCTGAATAGATTCGAATTTTACTTTGAAACTGGCAAAGAAATCCATTCGAAGGATGTAACAAAGGTCCATTCGAAGAAGCATTCAAAGGGTCCATTCGAAGAACATGTAAAGGTACACTTGAAGGAGGCCATCAGAGCCATTAAAAGGAGGCCATCAGAGCCATTCGAAGGAGGCCATCAGAGTCATTCGAAGGGGGCCATCAGCCCATTCAAAAGGGAGCATTCGAAGGAGGCCATCATCCCATTCGAAAGGGAGCATTCGAAGGAATACATCATCCCATTCGAAAGGGAGCATTCGAAGGCCAGTTACATATCATTCAAAATTCAAAAACAAGTGATAAGATCCCATGTGTTTGGCCAGTGTTACAAATTCTCATTCATGGCTTTCAAACACAATCAAGGTTGTTTAAACCTTTGCCTTCTTGTCCCTTCTACCCCCTCTATGTAAAGAGATCACAAGTGTTGCAAGAGGGAAATAACGAAAAGGATTGGGAAGACGCTGCCCACAAAATCCCTCAAAGGTTGTCAAACTTTCATAAGTAATCTAAGCCAAATCAATCCTTCAACCAAAGGTATCCACGCTCAGAAGCCCCAAATTGAAGGTGCTCACATCCAGCAAGTGCCCAAATCAAAGATTCAATATGCTGGTAAGAAAGGGTAAATTGTCCAACTTTATATTTGCATAACACATCCATACTTGTTGTTACTTTCGATTTATCATCCTAGACAGGATCAAAGGGCCTCGGTTTGACACCCAGGTCATGTTCTTCGTTTGCTAACATTTGCTGTAGATATAGCCTGAAAATACACAGAGCGCGCTGGATCGAAGGACATGGGTTTTGATACCCAAGTCCTGTGTTTTATTTCGCTAACATACTTTTGCAGGTATAGCATCCTGGATCGAAGGAGGCACCTCCTTGCGGGATCGAAGAAGACATATCCTTCCTGGATCGAAGGGAATTCCCTTTCCCAAGGATCGAAAGGAAATCCCCTTCTCTGGATCGAAGGTTATTCATGCCCACTCACTAGCCCAATCGAAGGAAGGCATCTCCCTTGAATCGAAGACCATAACTTTCTTGGGATCGAAGCCCCCCTTTCTCCCTGAATCGAAGGGTGTCCCATGCATTTTATTTTTGTTTTCTTTGACTTCTTTTTATTTTCACATTGAAATCAAAATCACAAAAATATTAGGCTAGTTGTTTTTCCAACTAAATTAATTTTGTAAATAAATTAATTATTTTAACATCTTTTTTTTCTTAAAATTAAAATTAAATAGACTTAGGCTTTATTTTCTTTTATACCAAAAACAACAAAAAGATTTCTTTTCTTTAGGATTTTTTAGACGTCTTTTCTATTTCATGCGTGTTTATTTAATTCCGTATTTTTTACTATTATCGTATCTTCCTATCGGATGTAATAGATAAAATTAGGATATTTACTGCTTTATTCCCCATTATCCTTGTATAATGTAAATCCCATCCCCGAAGCATTGTAATAGCGTGGGACCTCTATTTTCTGCATTTTCTTTTTACTGCTTTTCATATTAACTGCTAGTAACTAGACATGTATGATAAGAATAATAATTAAACGCTAGCAAACTTAACAAAAAGAAAAAAATAACTGAATTGAACACAATTACACACAAGCACCTCTAAGGTACGCCCACTTTGGTTGCCTTTAAAAAACAATCATGAGGCATGAATGCTTTAGAAAAGACACGTAAAATCAAAAGATCATAGTCCCTCGATGACCCTACAGTTGCCTTCTCGGTAAATGATCTAGTCCCTAAAACAGAATTGCTAAAGCATCTCCATAAAATTGCCTTCGTGACTGTAACGTTCCTTCGATGTCCCTCTACATCCAACGATAGGGTTACCTACTCACTAATAGTAGGATAGAGCTGTCTAAAGGATAGGTGGAAAAGAACGACCCTTTTAGAGTATAAAAGTAGATAGTTGTTAGAAGTTTGCTCAAAAATACTTTTTCACCTACACATAAAAAACTACTTTTCAAAAGACATTTTTCAAACATTGTATACGTTCTCCACTATCCCGAGAAACACTACAAAGTTCTCTGTACTAAGGAATTTTCAAAACATTTTCAAACACAAAGCACAAAAGCATCTTGAAAAATGAGCAAACCTCTAAGAGCCCGTGGAAAACCACGAATGGAAAAGGTGCTAACACCTTCCCTTTCAATAATCTAGACCCCTTACTCAGAAAAAATCCTGAAAAGGTATTTTTATGTTATTTTCACTCTTTCCTTTGTTGGATAAAAGAAAAGAAGGTGGCGGCTCTTGCTTACCGCACATTAGCGAACAAAAAATTCAAAACCAGTATAAAACAGTCGGTTCTGCCACCGTATCACAGAACTGGCGACTCTGCTGGGGAATATAAAAAGTGGGGTTACCTTAGAGTTTTAAGTTCATCATTTTAAAAGCTTTATTATGTGCTTTGTTTTCTTTATCTTTGAGGGTGGCTTGGGTTGTTACTAAAAGATCCTACACCCGGATCTGGGGCACCTTATTAAGTAAGTAGTAATAAATCATGGAAGTTGTACGACATAGACAAATACAGACGAAGTCGTGGCTATGTTAGCGCGATGCTTTGGATTGTACTAATGTTCCTTGAGTAAGTTAAGGATAACATTAGGCTTCCTCATAGTATCACTAAGCGCTAACTGGCATTTAGAACCATTAATTGACTCATCCTAGCCATTAGGTAGTGAGATAACCAGCTTTGGTTCCGACCAAAGATTGGTTGATACTCGATACTACACTCATTGAGGCTGGACTTTCAGGATTTTTTGGCTGCAATACTTCGGTGCAGAGCTGAAATAATTTTTGAAGGGAAGTTCAGTGATATTGAGGCTCCTTAGAACCCGATTACTATTAATAGGACAGGTTGAGCCAACTGAAAATTCAAGAGGGTACTTACATATAAACCTCATGCAAGCCTAAACCTAAGGCTGATTGTGTGATTTGTTTGCTTTCAACTTGAACTACTTGTAGGGTTTTATTATTTAACAACATGATTTCCTTGCAGGATTTGTTCACAGTCATTATCCAATAACTTGGATTTCTTGCAGGGTTTACTTGCTTGCGTCACCTTACACTTTTGCTTAACGCATAGCATACACATCATAACATCATGCCACAGCATTTCCTTAACCATTTCAAGGATCTCAAGGGTTTGTGATACAGGTTAGGATAAATCAGACGTCTAGCAAGGGGAAAGGGGATTTATTTTCCTCTAGCCAATGTCGTCAAAAGATCAAAACACGACAACTTGAGTCAGGGGCTATGACCCACTTGATATGGTGAGCTTGACTCTCGTAGAAGGACGTTCAACGACATGAAAGTTCTTCAATCAAAGCTGCAAATTTCAACGTCTGACATTTTCTTGTTTACCCCGCGAGATCCTTGAAAGCATTGCATACATATATGATACAATCAAAGAAATGGCTCTTGAATAAACAATTAAAGACCTTCAGGCTTAAAATGCTCAGCTCCAACGAATGTTCCTGACTCTGACCCAGGGGCAAGAAGACATGAAAGCTCTGATCGTCAAAAAAAAGGCTAAGAAGGCAAAGAAACCAGTTCGGGTTTTGAGTGTGGGAAGAAGAAGACCAGCTAAACGAGCTCCAGACTTCGCCACCCCATCAAAGGGAGGGGATAATCAAGAGGAAGAGGACAAGAAATCATATGAAGAAGACGATAATCCAACGTATGAAGAAGATGAACCTGACTATTCTAAGGAGTAATATCCTCATGCTGACGATAAATACAAACAACTGGAGGATCGGCTCAATGCCATGGAGATCCAAAGGGTGCCCGGTCTGGATTTTGAAGAATTAGGTTTGGTTCCAGGGGTGATCATCCCACCTAAGTTAAAGGTCCCCATCTTCGCAAAATATGACGGTGTTTCCTGTCCCAAGCTTCACTTGAGATCATATGTTAGAAAGATCCAGCCTCACACTGTTGACCGGAAGTTATTGGTCCATTTCTTCCTAGAAAGTTTGGTTGGCACTCAACTGGATTGGTTCTATCAGCTAGAAGGAACTGAAATACATACCTGGGAAGACTTGGATGTTGCTTTCTACATGCAGTACCAATACAACGCTGACTTGGCACCAACTCGAGTGCAACTGCAGAATATGTCCATGAGCTCAAGAGAAAGGTTCAAGGAATATGCGCAAAAATGGAGGGATCTAGTTGGCAGGGTACAACCTCCTCTGAATGATCACGAAATGGTAGACATGTTTATGGGCACTCTGACAGGCCCATTCTTTAATCTGCTGATTGGGAGTTCCTCATCCGGGTTCACAAATATGGTTCTGACTGGAGAAAGGATCGAAAATGGTATCAAGAGCGGGAAGATCCCGATGGTTGCATCTTCTAATGCTGAGAAGAAGTCATTTGGTGGTAAGAGGGAAGCCAATGTTGTGCAGAAGGGTCGTAATAAGGCGGAGTACCACCAATCTGTAGGGGCGGTGTTGGTCTCTAATTCGGAACGCATGCAACGACCTTAACAACGGGGTAATCAAAAAAGGAAAGACGTGCCCAAGAGATAGTTTACCAAGCTCAACATGCCATTGTCTCAAGAATTGCAACACTTGATGAGGATGAATCTAATTACACTGATAGGACCTCATCCAAACCCCAAGACTTCCTCTCCTAACTACAATCCTGATGCAAGGTGTGCCTATAATTCTGGAAGCCCGAGGCACGATACTAACGACAGTTGGGCGCTGAAATACAAGATTTAGAATATGATTGACACCAAAGAGATTGAGTTCGACCCTCCTGAGACTCCCAACATGGTCACTTCTCCAATGCCAAATCATGGCTAGGATTGAAAGCATTTTTGTTCATTTGAATTCTCAAGTTGTATTTTCTTTGTTTATTCAAACAATTATTGTCATGTCAAAATTTGTTATTTCATTAATGCATTACACGTGTTTGTCTTGAATTAATTTGTTTTCATTATGCTTAAACTGCTTTCTTACTTTCTTTTTTGTGATATTCAACTCTTGATTAAAAGCTCTGAGCCTTTAGAGGGAGGATGGCGAGAATGATGCCATAATCCATATAGTGTGCTTTTAAAAAAACCTTGCTGACGATGTACATGCGTTGTTTCAAATCCTAAACAGTGGAGTTATAAGGAAGATAATCCCTAGTCAACCCCTTTGAGCCTAAGAAGTATGAGTTTTCTTTTCACACAAATTAAAACCCTTAATCATAACCCGGGGCAGGGTAGTTTTCTTAGTTAATTCAGAGGTGCATTCAGTCGTAAGCTCATCCTTCATACACGACAAATAGTGTAGAAGATGCTCTCCAAAAGACGATGATGGTTCTGCATAATCGTCAAAACAAGCAGTCATTATCTTTCAAAATAAAAGCCCGCTAAGTCAAAACCTATGAAGGAGACTTAAGAAAAACAGGTGGCATCCCGCTGACTGTAATCACAAAAGAAATAGTTCAAGAAAAAGACAGGGATAACAAAAATAAAAAAGAAAGAGGTCCTACAAATCCTCAACAAAAAGAAAAAGTCACAAAAATGATTTCCTTCTCAAACAAAGATTCGATCTCTGAACCATCACTGAAATATCAAGGACATTCCAAAACTCAATTGGGATCTAAATGCATAATTAACTGAGCATAGAACTGAAGAACATCACGAAGAAAGGGTGGGTAAAAATAAATTTTGAGACTTTATCCTTTGTTTCTTAAACTGTGAACCAGGCCACGTTACAACCCTTGAAAGTCCTAGTTGAAGCATGGGTTAGTTCGAGAGCATACTGTTACAAAGGTATCCTGACTCCTGTAAGGTTTGCTATAAATCCTGAGTTGATATCACCCTCTTGCAAAATTTGTTTTACTAAAAAATAAATTTTCAAAAACTTTAAGACAAGCATTAACCTTGCATTATTTGAATATCGTTGTTTGCATATAGTTATCTGTTCAAAAGCAGAGAAATTCGCATGACGAATATCTAGTGAACAAGAACCTTCTCAAACAAAAGGATCACCTCGAGTGGAAAAACACTTCCAACCAAGGGGCATATCATGACCATTGCCCATCATCTAGGGCGGTCAAGTCAGGATTCAAGGAATGTCTCAAAAATGCCAAACAACCAGGGGAAGATCTCCATCTGAATCCCTTGGGGCATTAGTCATGAATTCCAACAACGAATCACGTACAATCAAGAAAAATCAATGTTCCTCAATGAATTTTTTCTCAAAACAACAAAACAAGAATTCCCAACGGAAACATTCTGAATAAAGAAGACTATCATCTAGAAATGGTTCAGGTACGATCCAGAGACGGATGTCATCCTGACACTTACTCCAGATACTCATCTAAAAACGGTTCAGGTACGATCTAGAGATAGATGTCACCCTGACACTTACTCCAGATTCTCTCCTAGTACAGTGCAAATACGATCCAGAGATGGATGTCATTCTGACACTTATTTAAACACATCATCTAGAAACGGTTCAGGTACGATCCAAGAACGGATGTCATCCTGACACCTACTCCAGATTCTCATCTAGAAACAGTTCAGGTACGATCCAAAGACGGATGTCGTCCTGACACTTACTCCAGATTCTCATCTAGAAATGGTTCAGGTACGACCCGAGAATGGATATCTTCCTGATACTTATTACAGATTATCTTCTAGCAACAGTTTCGGTATGATCCAAAGACGGATGTCATCCTGATACTTATTCCATATTATCTTCTAGCAACAGTTCAGGTACGATCCAAAGACAGATGTCATCCAGATACTTATTCCATATTATCTTCTAGCAACAGTTCAGGTACAATCCAAAGTCGGATGTCATCCTGATACTTATTCCATATTATCTTCTAGCAACAATTCAGGTACGATCCAAGAACGAATGTCATCCTGATACTTATTCTAGATTATCATCTAGCAACAGTTCAGTACAATGCAAATACGATCCAGAGATAGATGTCATTCTGACACTCATTAAACACATGTTTCAAGTACAATACAGATACGATCCAGAGACGGATGTCATTCTGACACTCATTCAACACATGTTTCAAGTACAGTGCAGATACGATCCAGAGACGGATGTCATTCTTACACTCATTCAACACATGTTTCAAGAACAGTGCATATACGATCCAAAGACGGATGTCATTCTGACACTCATTCAATACATGTTCAAGTACGATCACGACATAGATCCATCCATAAAATATCTAGCAAGTACAGGGGAAGAAACGTCCTGATGTGAAGTCATCTCCATATCCTCAGCATACGATCCTATGACCTCTATGTTCCCCACAGAGCAGAAACAACAAGAGTTTTGCCCTCTTCTTCCCCAAGCAGGGATTACCTTCTCCAACTGAAGCTTGTTTTCCCCAGCCAAGTTTTATAATTTGAAACAGTTATAAAATCTCCTCCCAAGTTGAGCTTATTTCTCCAACTGTGGAAGTTTATTCCCCAACAGAGTTTATTTTTCTACATCGGCAGAATCTTACAACAAGCATCTCTCTCCGCAGAGTTATCCTCGGGTAGAATCAATCCTCAAGCAGAGTCAATCCCTAACAGGTTATCCTTAAATAGAAAGAGGAAATCCCAAGCGAATCATATCCATTCATCATCCCCAGCGAAAATGAAGGATCCAGCTTCCCAATACTCTCCAACAGTAATCCGAGATTTATTTTCCTAGACTGGGAAACATCACAATAACACCCCATATTGATACATCATGGCATATGCATATACATCGCATACATCATAATCTCATTTATTTTGAGAACATCATCACGATGCATTTCATACATCATGACATTGCATATGACTAATTATTTACCTTTTTCAGGGAAAGATCAAATCAACAAACACCGCTACTTATGTGACTTGGTAGTCTTCTCAAAAGTTATGTCTGATGAAGGGCTATTTCAGCAATTTCCTCATTGAAGATACTCCAAGACTTTTGTCTGGTTCAGTTGAATTAATGCTAAGATTATTTTGATTTCCATTCCAGTCAAAGTTAATCCAAGACCTTCTCTGGTTCAGTCAGATCGACACTAAGATCTCTCTGATTTCCATTCCAGTTGAAGACACTGTGAAGCCTGGATTTCGACCAGATAACAGTATAAGGTGCTGTAAAGCTTGGAATCCGACCAGATAGCAGTTTACCCTGTCGGTTACTATGAATCCCGAAACCCTACCGGATAATAGTCAATCAACAATTGAAGACAATGTGAAGCCTGGATTTCGACCAGATAAAAATATAAGGTGATGCGAAGCCTAGAATTCGACCAAATAGTAGTTCACTTCTTCAAAGACACTGTGAAGCCTGGATTTCGACCAGATAACAGTATAAGGTGCTGCGAAGCCTGGAATCTGACCAGATAGTAGTTCACCCTGTCGGTTACTATGAAGCCTGGAACCTGACCGAAAATAGTCAATCAACAATTTAAGACACTGTGAAGCCTGGATTTCGACCAGATAATAGTATAAAGCACTGCGAAGCCTGAAATCCGACCAAATAGAAGTTTACTCTGTTAGTTACTATGAAGCCTAGACTCGACCGGATAGTAGTATACCTCAGATTCAAGTTGAAGCTTGGACCGACCAGATAACAACTTAATCACTGAAGCCTGGATACGACCAGATAATAGTACACCTCAGATTCAAGTTGAAGCTTGGACCCGACCAGATAACAGCTTAATTTCTTTAAACTGCAAAGCCTGGGTACGACCAGATAACAGTTTAATCTCATTTCCCCAGTAAGTCATTTTGAAGCATGGAGCATGACCAAATAACAGTTAGCCTTATTATCCTCAGCAAGACATTGTAAAGCCTGGATCCTGACCAGATAGCAGTTCACTTCCGTCTCTTCAATTAAATGATGACTCCCCAGTAGAGCAACAGACAATTAAAGCTCCTAAAACTCTATGATCCAAGACAGAGACCAACATTCCTCAATGGAGTCCTCTCTAACAGCAAGATCAGGAATTCCCACAAAGGAATATCCCATGAAATCAACATTCATTTGGATGGCATCTTTAAGCCCATCTCCGATGACTCTCCGTCATACTCCTTGGATGGCATCTTTAAGCCCATCTTCGACAGTCTCCTGTCACCTTTTCCAAATGGCATTTGTAAGCCCATTCCTGATATTATTCACCAACAGTATCACTTTAGACGAGTGCAAATTTCTAGGCACTCTAGTGTTCAATCATCTTCCACCTTCAGATCACGAAAGGCAGATAAGCCAATCTACATCTTCAGGTTTAAGAAGATTGTACAGGGTCAACTACTGTACCCCAAAATTTTCCCTCTCATATTTTCCAAGGTCTTCCCCTACATGGTTTGTCACAAACCTTTGCCTAAAGAAAAGGGAAATTTTTAAGTGGTGTTTTTAATACCTTTCGATTGGCATTCTGAAAGACCCTTCGATTGGTATTCGGAAGGAGCCTTTCAATTGGCATGGACAATTCTCTTCGATTAGCATTGTAGCCAAGCCTTTCGATTGAGATTCCAAATGCTTTGTTTGGCATGGTGTCCAAGCCCTTCAATTGGCATGGATACAAGGCCTTTCAATTGGCCTCATGACAAGCCTTTCGATTAGAATTTAGTCAAGGCCTTCGATTGGAATTCTGAAAGACTCTTTCGTTTTACCCTGGGCAAAGCCTTTCGATTGGCATGGCAAGGGATCCTTAGATTTGGTATTATGTCAAGGCAGCTTCGACAGGCATGGTAACAAGGTCCTTTGATTGGCATGGCAAAGGGTCTTTCGAATGGCATTTCAGTATAAAATTTCAAGAGAACCATGAAGGCCCAGGGCTGGTCGAAGGGATTTTAATAAGGAAAATTCTGAATAGATTCGAGTTGGACTTTGAAGCTGGAAAATAAATCCATTCGAAGGAGGTAACAAAGGTCCATTCGAAGAAGCATTCAAAGGGTCCATTCAAAGAACATGTAAAAGTCCACTCGAATGAGGCCATTAGAGCCATTCGAAGGAGGCCATCAGAGCCATTCGAAAGAGGCCATCAGAGTCATTCGAAGGGGGTCATCAGCCAATTTGAAAGGGAGCATTTGAAGGAGGCCATCAGCCCATTCAAAAGGGAGCATTCGAAGGAGGCCATCAGCCCATTCGAAAGGGAGCATTTGAAGGCCAGTTACATATCATTCAAAATTTAAAAAAAAATGGACAAGATCCCATGTGTTTGGCCAACGTTACAAATTATCATTCATGGCTTTCAAACACAATCAAGGTTATTTAAACCTTTGTCTTCTTGTCCCCTCTACCCCCTCTATATAAAGAGATCACAAGTGTTGCAAGAGGGAAAGAACGAAAAATGTTGGGGAGACGCTGCCCACAAAATCCATCAAAGGTTGTCAAACTTTCATAAGTAATCCAAGCCAAAGCAATCCTTCAACCAAAGGTATCCACACCCAGAAGCCCCAGATTGAAGGTGCTCACATCCAGCAAGTGCCCAAATCGAATATTCAATCTGCTGGTAAGAAAGGGTAAATTGTCCAACTTGATATTTGCATAACACATCCATACTTATTGTTACCTTCGATTTATCATCCTAGACAAGATCAAAGGGCCTGGGTTCGACACCCAGGTCATGTTCTTCATTTTCTAACATTTGCTGCAGATATAGCCTGAAAAGACCCAGCGCGCGCAGGATCGAAGGACTTGGGTTTCGATACCCAGGTCCCGCATTTTATTTCACTAACATACTTTTACAGGTATAGCATCCTAGATCGAAGGAGGCACCTCCTTCTTGGATCGAAAAAGACATCTCCTTCCTGGATTGAAGGGCATTCCCTTTCCCCAAGATCGAAGGGCAATCTCGTTCCCTGGAATGAAGGCTATTCATACACACTCACTAGCCCAATCAAAGGAAGGCATCTCTCTTAAATCGAAGACCATAAATTTCCTGGGATCGAATCCCCCCATTTCTCCTGGATCGAAGGGTGTCCCTTGCATTTTATTTTTGTTTTCTTTGACTTCTTTTTATTTTCACTTTGAAATCAAAATAACAAAAATATTAGGCTAGTTGGTTTTCCAACTAAATTAATTTTGTAAATTAATTAATTATTTTAACATCTTTTTTTTCTTAAAATTAAAATTAAATAGACTTAGGCTTTATTTTCTTTTATATCAGAAACAACAAAAAGATATCTTTTCTTTAGGATATTTTAAACGTCTTTTCTATTTCATGCATGTTTATTTAATTCCATATTTTTTACTATTATTGTATCTGCCTACCAGATGTAATAGATAAAATTAGGATATTTACTGCTTTATTCTCCATTATCCTTGTATAATGTAAATCCCCTCCCCGAAGCATTGTAATAGCGTGGGACCTCTATTTTCTGCATTTTCTTTTTACTGCTTTTTCATATTAACTGCTAATAACTAGACTTGTATGATAAGACTAATAATTAAACGCTAGCAAACTTAACAAAAAGACAAAAATAACTAAATTGAACACAATTACACACAAGCACCTCAAAGGTACGCCCACTTTGGTTGCCTTTAAAAAACAGGCATGAGGCAGGAATGCTTTAGCAAAGACCCGTAAAATAAAAAGATCATACTCCCTCGATGACCCTACAGTTTCCTTCTCAGTAAATGATCTAGTCCCTAACATAGAATTGCTAAAGAATCTCCATAAAATTGCCTTCGTGACTGTAACGTCCCTCCGATGTCCCTTTACATCCAATGATAGGGCTACCTACTCACTAATAGTAGGATAACGCTGTCTAAAGGATAGAAGGAAAAGAATGACCCTTTTCGAGTATAAAAGTAGATAGTTGTTAGAAGTTTGCTCAAAAATACTTTTTGCACTTACACATAAAAAACTACTTTTGAAATGACATTTTTCAAACACTTTCTATACGTTCTCCACTATCCCGAGAAACACTACAAAGTTCGCCTTACTAAGGCGTTTTCAAAACATTTTCAAACACAAAGCACAAAAGCATCTTGAAAAATGAGCAAACCTCTAAGAGCCCGTGGAAAACCACGGATGGAAAGGGTGCTAACCTCTTCCCTTTCCATAATCTACCCCCCTTACTTAGAAAACATCTCGAAAAGGTCTTTTTCTGTTCTTTTCACCTTTTCCTTTGTTGGATAAAAGAAAAGACGGTGGTGACTATTGCTTACTGCATATTTGCGAACAAAAAATGAAAATTTCGTATAAAACAATCGGTTCTGCCACCGTATCACACCTTGTACTATGCATTGGAACAATGTTTTTCAAGATTGCTTCAAAAACAAGTCAAAAACCATAACATGTGATCTTTGTTTTCTGATCACTTCAAGCCCTCAAACCTTTCCCTATAAATAGAGGCTTTATTTTGCAAGCTAAACACGAATTCACAAGCCCTCGAACTCCCTCAAACTCATAATTACACAAAAACCTCCATAGCTTGTCATTTCTGACCTTGAACCTCCATCTCACAATCCACTCGTGTGTTTTTCCCTCCAAATCAATCATAAAGCTTCCTTACATCAAATATAATGCATCCCTATCTCTGTTCACAACTGTAACTCCATCTTCATCATCTCCCAAACTCAAAAATAGGGCTTTGCATATTGACTTCTATAGGAAGTTTCAGCCACTCTCAGCCCAAAGTAGGAGTTGCATTAGCTTCCTAGGAGTCCACTAAAGTTATTCAGCTCATCACAACACATCCAGGAGTGCTCAAACTCAAAATATGATTTCCAGTTTTGAGGTAAGTTTTTCAAACTTTTAAATTCTCATACAAGCATCATTAATGGTTACTTTGTGAATAAAAAATGTAGACATCATAGCTTTGAAGCTAAACATGTCCTTAGATTTCATTTATGTTGCCTGAGTGATGCAAATTTTGAGTTTGAACTTTCTGAAAAAATTAGGTTTAATTTGGTACCAGATAAAATTCATGCTCATCTTTGATTCTTAGCTTAAGTTATTTACATGGTTGAAATCATGGTTAAATTTATAGCAACTTTCATGTTTACATTTTTGTAAATGATTGAGAAATGAGCAATTTACAGATTTCAAAAATGGTGATGAAGAAGCTGGCGCAAGGAAGAAGAAAATGAACATTCAGAACTGGGTTTATTTTGAATTTAGTGCAAGTTGTCTTAATACCGGATGTACAAGTCACCCCAGTGGCAAAGCGCAAGCATATAAGGCATTGGTATTTAGGGACCTGGGTTCAAGCTTCAGCGTCCCCTTTTGTTATTTTTCTCATATTATTTTGTCCTTTTTTTGTTTGTTTCAACGCGCCTAGACCTCTAACCTTGGGTCTCGTGCATTTTTATTTTATTTTTCACCCCTCTGATTGCTCATCACAGCGCAGGCCCATATGTTTTTTTATTTGTTTTGATTTCTGATTTCAAACAAACTGATTGTTAGGCCTAACATTTTTGCTATTTCCAAACACACCTGATTACTTTTCAAACACCACCAGCCCAATACAATATTTCTATTTTCTTTTTGTTTTACTTTTAATTTATTTATTTTCTTTAATCAAAAATACAAAAATATGTTTTTATTAAATGATTAGACTAAATTTTTTTTCTAAATATATTTTATCTATACTTTATTTATTTTTATAAATAAAAAATCCCAAAAACATTTTCTTAACTAATTAATTTCTTTTAGAAATAAATTTGAATTAGACTTAGGTTTATTCAATTTTCTTTCTTGAATTAACTTAGACTTTAGGTTTTGTTAAATAAATCAATTAAATTCTCTTGTAAATTAATTAGTTTAATTAGGATAACCATAAAACCCTTTTCAATCAAAAACTTATAATAAAAAAACAATTTCTTCTCTCTTTTCTATACTTTACATTTCTTTGTGCATTTTACTATTTCACATTACAATTTATGTAACTGCCAAAGCCTTGTAATAGTAATTAGGATTTATTTTACTTGTCATCCCTATTTGTAAATTTGTACCCCTATTTCTAAAGTATTGTAATAGCGTAGGACATTTAAATTCCGCAATTTGTTGTTTTCCATATTATTGTTAGTAATTAGGGTTTGTATGGCAAGATTTAAAATCTATATTAGACAACCCCTAATTCAAGATGAAATAATTTAAAACAATACATTTTGCACACATGCACCTCTAGGGTAACCCACACTTGTCGCCTCAGATAAAAACAATCATGTCCCTTGAATGTGAGATGATTTTAGCAAAGACCCTTGATTAAAAGATCAAAGTCCCTCGATGACCCTTCAATGTTGCCTTCGGTAAATGATCTTAGTCCCTTATGTTGATTGCTAAAACATCTTATAAGTTGCATTTTATGACTGTACGATGACCCACATTCGTCCCTCACATCTAATGATAAAACTTCCTACTAACTAATGGTAGATAAGCACTACCTAAAGGAGGAGGAAAATAACAAATACTTTTTGAGTAGGTAGATTGCTCGTAATTGCTTGCTCACTAACAAAACCATTTACACCTCACACTTTCAAAAAAACTTTTCAAACAAACATTTTGTATACATTCTCAATAATACGAGAATAATTACAAAATGCCCTTACATTGGCATTTTCAAACATCTTTCCAAAACACTTCCTTTTAACAAATATTTTCAAAACCAACACTTTGTATACATTCTCAATGATACAAGAATCATTGCAAAGTTTGCCAAACTTAGGAATTTTCAAAATATTTTCAAACTTACACAAACCCAAAATATTTTAAAGTGATCAAGAAATTAAGAGCCCGTAGATAACTACGGAGGAGAAGGATGCTAACACCTTCCCTTTTCATAACATATCCCTCGAACTCAAGAAAATTCTCAAAAGGTCTTTCATGTTCTTTTCACCATTTCCTTTATTGGATAAAATAAAAGTTGGTGGTAACTCTTGCTATCCGCAACATTTGCAATAAAATGCAAAACACCCAAATCAATTCTCCTACCGTATCACACTGCTCAACAAATGCTTGGTCCAAGACCCTCAATAGATATTCCCGATGAGCTGCAAAATTTATCAACAAAGCCAGAATGGAAATTTTTTATGGAGTTTGAAGCAATTGGTCAACAATTTTATAAACGCTTATCTTAATAATCTTAAAAAGGTCACCAACATCCTTCTTCAAGGTAGAGCCATTAGTCCGCCCTTCTATCTTCTTGGGTTCAACACTAGTTTCAACAATCTTCTTACCAACATCAACATTCTTATGAAAAGTGGGAGAAAATATATGACCACTCCGGGTCACATGACTCGCCTCAATAATATTTTTAACACAAGATAAATGTTGAATTGACACTTCCTTGCCATGTTCCAAAATAGTTATGTTATACTTGTAAGGTACAACCTCATCAGACTCATACAACACATGACCGGGTAAACAGATAACTAGGGGAGTTACAACAGGCTTACTGTGATATGCAATTTCCACAGGAGTGGGAATGTCAAATTATGGAACTATACATTCACCTCAGGCTCTTCAACCTTTCCCTTGTAAATAATAATCCCATTCTCTGTATCAAAAAATTCTTCAATTATCAACAAGTAAACACGTGACAAATCTGCATCTCTTTTTCTATCAATAAGAATGGCTATTGCTTCCTCTTTAAACAAACCCAAGCCTTTTACTATATGTAGATCACCCCTCAAAACATCGCAACCCTATGGATTATTTGCACATTCTGGACAACAGTAACAAATAAAATAAATCAATCCCTTCTGAACCCACATCTCATGTATATCTACAGGAGAAACCATATTGAGCTCTTCAATCGTAGGTTCTTTAGCATACCTAGCATATGCCTTAGCAGGAATTATTGTATCAACACCATTAGCCACAAACTCATCAGAATAATATTCAATCATATTAACCTCAGCATTGGAAACTGGCTGAATGCGAGAGGAAAATAAATCTTCTCACTCTTCCATCATCTCCACAACATGTTTCTCGAGAATCTCGATCAAATCATCTTTCTCCTTCAACTTCCCTTGAAGTGCTGAGTGTGCCACATCCATAGTCTAATATTTATTCTTCCAGACATCCTTATCTTGTTGCATCCTAACTAAAGCAAGTTGAAGCTCTTCAACTTCATCAAAATAGGAGGAGTAGGCTCTACAAAAATGATAACTAAAGGCTCTTGACGAGGATAAGGCATCTTCAACTGAATTTCCCTTGCTTGTACCCACCGAAGATGAGGATCCAAAGAAATAACACTTCTTGGTCCCGAGTTTTCTCTTCCTTTCCTATGGATGTGGTGCCAGGCTTAACTAATATCTTCCCTTGTTGCATTGTTGTCTCCTCCTTCCTGGAGAAAGAAACTACTCACATGAATGTTGTTTGGTTTATCTCTCATCGGATATCCAAGTTGACGGCGTGCAAGAACAGAGTTATAGTTGATGCCTACCTTTGTACCAAGAAGAGGTACATTGGGAAAACTACCACAGCTATCAATAATCTTCACTCCATAATAAGCTTGATTATACCACACAATATCAGAATGATTAAGATCCATAATCTTTTGTGACCAACGCAAATTCATTCTTGAGATTCCAAAAGGAAGCAGACCAGGGAAAGTGTGAAATAAACCACTTGTATAACAATGGCACACAATAGATAATCACCCCCTTTTGGTAAGAATTATGAAGGTAAATAGAGTAATAAACATCTGCAAGCAGCATGGGGTATGGATTCCCAATCAAAAAGATCTTAATAGCATTAACATCAACAGAATTGTCGATATTAGGGAACAAGAATAATCCATAGGTAAGTAGAGCCAAGATAGCTTCAAAAGTATCCATACTCTTCATCTTGGCAAAGTAACGAGCTTTCTCCAACAAGAAATTAGTAGGCAACCCCCTAATACCTCCTTTAGTAGCCATATTAGCTTCAATCTCATACTTTTTCAGGTGAGTAAATACTACAACATCTTGAGATTTAGGATCTTCTTCCAAACTAGAGAACGGAACATGATCGGTAATAGGTCGATCAAGAAGATAAGAATACTCCTCTAACTTAGGCATAAGATGATAATCCAGAAAGGTGGTGAACTAGTACAATGGATCATAGAACTGGAACAACATAGTAAAAATACCATCCTTCATGTTGACACTCAAAAGGGTCAAAAGCGCTCTGTATTTATTTATGAAATCCTCAAGACTATCAATCAAAGAAACTAGACTCTTCAACTCTACTATCTTAGGAATCTTGAAAGTGTACTTTTGAGTCATTCTCCTTCCAGAATCCATTGTCAAATACCTATGATGATTGCAAATAGATTCTTTAAGTCCCTTGAAATTTTGGTTAAAGAATTCTCATGGATGCATGAATGAATGATGATGCAACAATCACACACAAGATCACAAACACGGGGTTCATAGGTTCGACGTCACAAGCATGAAGCCAAAGGTACTACCCACAAGGTAAGGACTAATGGTTTATATCACCTGCAGAACAAGGTTCTAAGGAATCCCAGAGTCTACATTCCTATTTCAGATATTACCAACTTCCAAATTTACTTGGTAATTAGTAATATTCCCAATTGAAACTCATATGAGTGCAATATCGCGTGACAACTATTTTAGGATTACTCTGTTATAGTATTCGCACTACACCTAAAAGGCCAAGATGGGTTAAGGGTTCTACAACTCTCAACCTCTATGAATCCCAGGTCAAAAGCAACAATGTCTTCTTGATTAATAGGTAAATAAATAATACAGTCAAGGGGGCCTCCACTGAGTGGGAATCTCATGCCAACTTTTCAAGACTACTCCTTCAAAGTCAATATGACTATATCTCTCATCCTAATATTAAGTTTGCCAAGTCTGGGTATAGGACTTATAAGAGATCACCAAGAACCCTAAAAACTAGAAAAATCTAGACAAACAGTCATATATACAACAAATAATAACACATACATAGATAAACAAAGATAGGCTCAATCCACTTAGATACACTCACAAGTGAAGTCGCCAATTTTTTTCTGCAGCGGTAAAAATTTGAGACTAATCCATTAATTGACTTAACTCACAAATTGAAAATCGCCACCACACTTTATTTTATCCAAAGGAAATGGGAAAAGAATCAACTAAACCCAAATGAGAAAGAGATCATGGTAAAGGGGTATGTTATACAAAGGAAAGGTATTAGCACCCTAAACATCTATGGTACTCTACAAGAACCTCTTTGAAAATCTGTGTATTTTGGCTATAAAGAAATATTTACAAAAATGAGATTGGGGAGATGAGAAAAATAAGTATTTTTTTACAATTTTTGATTTGATAAAGATTCCAATGAGCTCTAGGCCTACAAACCAACAATGTGCAATGTTGAAATCAAAACCCATGTAGTTCGAGTAAAAAAGACCAAAATTGGTTTGTTATGATTGATTTTAATGTAAAAGACATTTCGTCTTATCTGAGTGGAAAACCAATAAACTATGACAATCATGGTAAAAAGAGAACTTGATTCAACTTAAATATGGAGAACTTATAGTTTGGACCAACTCAACATTGCAAGTCTCATCATACAAGTGGAAAGTTACTTTAATATTACCATGTTTGTTAAAGTGGTGAGGTTTGCAAACACTCAAAGAAAAGACTTGTGTCTTAAACTTTTTGGAAAGGTTAAAAGAAAAAGTGCACTAAGGCACAAAAAGTTTGAATGAGGTTAATGATTTTTAGTCTTTCAAAAATATGTCAAAGCATGATTAAATTGATTAAGGTTTGATTAAGAAAAAGTTATTGAAAATGCATGGACCTAAGCTCAAGTTTATTATGAAAACGGTTCAAGTTTAAAAACAAGAAAAGTTTTGAAAATGAGGGAGAAGATTTTGAAATTAAAGAAGATGGCAGAGGATGAAGAGATTATCCTATATACACAAAGTAAAAGCTAAGGTAAGGAAAGGTTTAACAAAACAAGAAAAGAACACTTGACATAGAGAGATCAATATAGAATTCCCATACTTTGGATTAAAGCCACAAACATAGAATAGACCAAGAACATACCAATCATCATTGTGAAAGTAAATCACAAACAAATAAGTATCAAAGAAACCCAAGGTATGAAAACCTAAATCAAGATCTTCAAATTTAGCCATGTGCCATATAGACCACTTAAGGCCAACATAACAACACCTTCACACAGAAGATTTCCCAATTCATAGGCAATATAACAATAAGACACCACAAGGTCCAAAGGTCTCAAGGTCTCCAAGTAACAAGGATTCTAATCCTAAGTCCAAGAGGTCCACAACTCTAATATGCCAAGGATAGTAACCAATAGTCCACAAAGAGCCTTAAGTGTTTTAATGCTCAAGTTGGTTATTAAGTGTCTTAAAAAGAACAAGAAAGCTCAAGTGAGCAAAGATAAAAGAACACAAAGTAAATGCTCAAGTGAGCAAAGATAAAATGACGTAAAATAAATGCTCAAGTGAGCAAAGAAAATAAAATAGCATGAGGTGTAAATGCTAAAGATAATGGTGCATAAAAGTAAAGGCAATAAAAAATAAAAGGCATAAAGATAAAAGACATAAAGTAAAGTTAATTTTTAATTGTTAGTAAGTTAATTGTAAATAGTCACAAAGTATGCTCAATGATGATTGTATGATGATCTTGGACCAAAGAATAATAAAAACTCATTAGAGGATTGATAGAATCAAATCCTCCTAAAAACAAGCTTCATAGGTATAGATACAAAGATAATCAATCAACCATACTTGGACTTTCAAACATAAATTTTGAGCCACGAATGATCATTTTCTGATTCGGGACAAATTTAGATCTATGTTAAGAAGTCGTAAGTGGACTTATGTAGAAGTCGCACCTATCTGAGGCTGGTCAATAGCAATGTATGTACCATACATGTTAAAGATATGGTAGAAACCATGCTCCTAAAACATGTAGTACAAGTAAAAACAAAAGGAGATCAAGACTTAAGTCATGGAAGATAATTTTTCAACTATCCATAAACTTAGATGAACTTAAAGTTCAAATGCCTTATCCAAAATGATCAAAAATAAAATAAAATAAAGTGGATGAAGGAGATGAATTCTATAATAAATGATTAATGATGATTGAATATTAAGCTTAGGTCAAAGTTGATGAAGACTTGTTAGTGAATTAATAAAATCAAAGCCTTCTAACAACAAACTTTACAGTTTTTGAACTATATCCCAATAATCAATCATCCTTGAACCTTCAAACATAAAGTTTAGACCACTAATGATCATTTAAAGGAAAAAGGAAAGAGATGAGGTAGAATGTCACAGTAGAACCAATGTCTTCGATGAAACCAAAAGGGGATCCAACTATCCTCAACATCATTAATCTATTTTGGTGGATTTGGTTTTTCAACCTATCAACACCCAAGATCCAATGAGATTGAGGAAATTGTCCCAAAGTATGACCAGGTATCCACAAGTCAGAATCAATCACAAAAAAGGAAATAAAAATGTAAATAAACAATTAAAAAACAATTTAAAAATGGTTAATTAAATAGAGTTAATAAATGAAATACACAAAGTGTATCAAAAAACCAAATTATAACTAGAAAAAATTACCAGAGGTCAAACATGGGTCAACAAATGTTGACAATTTTTTTAATAATTTTTGAAAGTCATAAACTAATTTTAAAAATACAAAAAATTAATCAAAATAAACCAAAAATCACAAAAAATAAAAAAGTCAGAAATAAAAATCAAAAGAGGTCACCAATAATTGTCAAACTATTATTGGATCCTTCCATAAATTTTTTAGAATTTAAAAAGTATTTAAAATATTTTAAAACCAATTAAAATAAAGCAAATAATCCAAAAATTATAAAAAATAGAAAACGTCAAAATAAAATATGAAAAAATATTCACAAAGTCAGAAATATTTCAAAATAATTTTATGTAATTTTTCATAATTTTTGGAAAAAAATAAAGAAGTTATGAATTTTTGAAATTAAAATCAATTTTAAAAAATTTGTAAAATAAAATAAATCAGAAATAACACCGAGTGTTTGATCTGGTTCATTAAAATACGCTAGCACATCAAACGGACCAGAGGTGATGATATATGGTGAACATGAGTCAATGCACACACATCAAAGTCACAAAAGTCACACCAATAGAAATATTTCAAATGACACGATATCATTGGTTGAGGATGACACGTTGGTCATCTTCAACCTTCAGACGCCTGCAACTAAGGCAAGATATATATTCTTGAATCTGTAAATTTAGACGCTTATAGTGGTATCATTGGATGTGTCTCTTCGAGACGATCTCAACCATATCCTCGTGCCAAATTTATATAAACCACAACTCAATCATTTTTGAAATTACCAGAGATAAAATGTAAAACGAGTGTTGAAATTACAAGCTCAAATCACCATGAAAATTCAAACTAGAAGAAGTATAAGCTTCAGAGAAGAAGGGACTACATCCTAACAATTTATTTGAGACGATTTGGTTGAGTAATTTACCTGAATGAGGTTCACTTCAAATGCCTCTGAAACTGAACTTTTGTAGCTTGATTCTATGCTCGAATGACTTGGTTTTTGTTGGGAAAAGTTTGTATGATGATCAAGAATGAAGAATCAGAAGAGAGTTTTGAGAAAGAAGGCTTGAAATTTTAAAATGGATTTTCAAATTTCAAGCTTCGAGTGTGACTTAGGGAGGGTGATTCTGGCTATCCAAGTTTGAGGAAATGAAAGGAATATGTTGCTATATTTAAAGGAGAGTGAATGGTGATGAGAGTTGGAAGAATTTGTGAGAAAATCGTACAAGCCAAGCTAACCCAGTGATTGTAAAAGTGTGACTCTATGTGGATCAAAACTCACTCTAATGATGTATTTCAATGTTTAAATCGGTTCAGGTGTCATACCTCAAATTTGACTGTCTTATTTTCTATAATCAAATGATTTTCAAAATTTATTTTATAAATTTCCTTGGTTCATTTACAATAATATTTTGGTTTTTATATTTTCAATTTTTTTTTCCTATTTAAAAAATATATAATAATTTATTTTAAGTTATTTATATTTCTTAAAATAGCAAATACTTTTTCACCCTTGGTATACTTTCAAACGGCTTCTTATCACATATAAATGAGTTAGCATAATTGGTAAAGAGGTAAGACTTTCAAGTTTAAGGTCATGGGTTCAAATCTCACTTACTATTTTTTTTCTTTCATAAAATTATATTATTTATTATTTTAATTTTAATTTTTGTTTTATGACTGTCAATTTGTGTCACACTTATTTTCTGATTGATAGTAAACTTACTGACCAAGGAAGATCTGATTTGTCAATTTAATTTTATTTCTATTTTGAATTATTTTAACCTAATTTTTTCATGTATAAATAGAACATGTTTTGACCCATAATTTTCATATGAGGTCATCAATTTATTTTTAATTTTTTCAATTTTAATTTGTTTAACCAGATAATCCGAAGGCACTTGTTTTTTTTTCAAAATTATATCCTTATTAATGTTTAGAGGCCAATTTTTCAAAAAAAAAAAATACTTTTATCACTTGTATAGTACACACACAAAAAAAACCTTTCTGATTACACACCTTGAATCTTATTTTTGGTCAAACAAAAGACCATTTTTTATTCACTTTGTTTTCACGTGAAACCAACTCCTACGTCATGTAAATATTCTCAATCAGCCTTTTTTTTCATTAACACAATCGCCAATATTCAAAACCTGTATATATCTCACATCACTACAATCTCAATCCATAAAGCATTTCCTTAACCATCATCACTTTCAAAATAACATCATAAACCATAATGTCACAGATCCAGTTCAAAACCATTAACAAAAAGAAAAGCCGATGACAGAGGAACAAACACCAAATACAAAGCAGAAAAAAAGATTTATTCAGGTTTTTGTTTTTTATTTATTTATTTGTGTTAAAAACTGAAGAAAGTACACAAGAACCAAGTGAGAGAGAATTGTTTTTGTTGTTTGCAGCTTTTCTCTATATTCGTATATTTGCTTTGCTGTTTTTGTTATTTTATTTTATGATTATTAAAGATGTCACGTGTCGAGATATTAGTGGTCATGCGTGTTTTGTTTATTGTGAATGAATGTGATAGGGGTGGACTGAGAATTGGTACCCTCCGATCTCCATGCACTTATGTGTTTTTAATGTTTCTTTTTTTTATATATTTTATTGATTATAATTAATTAGGTATACATCCTCAAGTGATTATTCAGTCGGCTCAACGTCTATCGATTAATTATTCAAATGCAAAATTAAAATTCAAGTGAATTTTGATTTTACTCAACGTAATAATCAAGTGCTATCGCTCAACGCGATAAACAAAAAAATTAATTTTTTTGTCTAGCATGATTTAATTCTGATAAAGATCAACTTTTTATCAATCAAATCAAATTTAAAATGACTAATCAACTACAAACTTTTTTTACTACTAACTTAACAAAAACTTCAAGATATTTTTTGTAAGTGTTTGTTGGCAGCAATTTTGATAAAATAACGTGTTGTTAATGTTTTGCTAAATGTCTTGACATTTGTAGCAAACTGTTTTGAATGATGTCAAAACAGATGTCTTGACATCTGCCTCCTGAACTAAACTCAACCAACATCATTTTATGTTTTTATGTTTCCTGATTTTCTGCGCTCCATAAGTCAAGATTTGTGACTCACAAGCTGCGAAAAATATGGAGGAATATTTTTTAAAATGCATGGATTTTATCTTGACATGTTTTTATGGAAATATTCAAAAGAATTGAATATTTGGTTTTAAGCCCAAGCCCACAACTGCGCATATATAAGGACTTGCTTCCTTATTCGAACCACTACAACTTTTGAAGAAGAATACTTTCTTTCTGTTAGAAGTCTAAGTCTTTTAATTATAAAACACTCTAGTATTGACTTAATACTTGTGTTGTTATTTTGATTGTTAATTGTGTATCATTCATAAGCTTTTAAGCATTGAAGGATTGAAGTTTTTAAACTTAGTATTTATGTTGTTTCTTCATTGTAAGTGATTGAAGAGGTTTGAGGAGGGCCTCATACCTAGGTGAGTCTTAGGTAGAAGTATAGCACGGGTAATGATTAAGTCATTATATCGTAAACTGGTTGTTGACTGAGGGTATATGAATTGATACTATATAGTGGACTTGTTCATGGCTTGGTAGCCCTTAGAGTAGATGTTGTTGTACACTGAACTGGGTGAACAATCTCTTGTGTTTTTACTGCTTTTGTTATTATTGTTTTTTACTTGTAAATAGATATTTGTGTCGTGACATCTCATTCGACATCACATATCTGATACCAGAATTTTAATTGGTATCAAAGTAGGCATCCTGCTCTTTATCTGCGTGAGATCCAGGGAAGATACTTTATAGTACTAAGGACAAAGAAGGAGGATTTATGAACATACCACCCATTCTGGATGGAAGTAATTATGACTACTGGAAACCACGTATGGTGGTTGTTGTACCCCAAAATTTTCCCTCCCACTTTCACACAAGAAATACTCCTAGAGGTTCTCAATTGCTCAAGGTTGACCAAGAATTAACTAGACACTTCTCCTCCTAAGGCAATGAACCCCTAACTAGGGTATCAATTTTCATCAAGATGTTTAAGCTCCAAGAGTCTAAAATTCTTCCCATGGTCCTAACATGTCATCAAGATCATCCATGCCAAGTTTCATGCCTTGCACAATAAGTTTTCTTAGTCAATTGCTCAAGTATTGGAAAAACAACTATACTAGGTCAAAAGTCAATTGTGGCCCATGTACAATCAAACTTCAAAATTTTTGGTCAACATCAATATTTTGAAGTTATATCCATCATTTGATCAAGGGTTGATCTTGATTCCTCAAGAAATGCTCCTAATTCATCAAAAGTCAAGAATTGCTAAATTAGGGTTTCTATAGGAAAATTCAACCAAACTTTGACCAAGCATAACTTTCTCATACTTTATCATAAATTTTCAAACCAAATATCATTTTGAAGTGAATACAATTCCCTACAACTTCTCTTCAGCCCTCAAGTCCAAGAAATGAACCATTTGAAAGATAAAAGTTCATACATTACAGGTCATTTTTAGAAAGTCAATGAAAGCCACTTTTTGCCAAGACCTTTAACATCAAGATAACATCTTCAAATGCAAAATTGATAAAATGAGGGATTGAAGTAGACATCTCGGGCTTTCCAAAAAGTCAAGGCTAGCTTTGTGTAGGTGCATTCAAATTTGAAAATGGACAAAATCCCTTAACTTTATCCAAGGTTACAAATGGCCATTCATGGCATTCAAATGCTTGTTTATGGCTTTTACAAGCTTGTTTTTTCGTGTCTCCTCATTATTATTTATATAAACAAGCCATTGACAAGCATCAAGCAGAGATGCATAGCCTGGGGAACCCCTGAACTTTTTTCAAAAAAACACTAAAATTGTCAAATTCGAATTTCCATCTCCAGCCTGTTTTAGTCCCAAACAAAGATCAAAACACACTCCTTGAGATCCCCTGAAGCATTTGCAACCATTACTAAGCTCTGAAACATTGCCAAACACATCAACCAATTCGCACGGTTTATACTTTTTTTCCAAATTCATTCTGCTTGATTCATGTAACATAAATGTGTTTTGATCATACATTACTAATTGTTGAAGTGTTTGCAAGCTTTTCGCATAGTTGGATTGAAGTTTGAGTGCAAGTATAACAGTTTTCCATAGCTAGGGTTTGAACCTCCAATTTGGGGCTTTCTGTATTGGCCAAAATTAGCCAAAACTAAGGATACCGTCTTACTCAGGAGGTTGAGAGCAATCAACTCATGGCCTCAAAGTGAATTTATTTTGCGTTTTATGCTTGTTTCACATGCAGGTTTTATAGTGACAGACAAAAATCTGTCACTATAGCTATTTCTACCTAAGACGACGGAGGGAGGTAGGAGATGAAGTGTGCCAGCCTCTGATTGGCCCATTCAAATATTGGCGTGCGTTTTTTTATTTCCTGGATAATGACTTATTTTTGAATATAACATTATAGGTTCATTATAATAAACGAATGACACGTTAATTTAATTGGCAGGGAAGTGCGTTGGTAAAGGAAAGGACCTGGGTTCGAGTCCCAGGTCCAACATTTTCTTATTTTCCCATTATTTCATGAAGGATTCAATACTCTCCATGGTATAATGCTCACCATATCCCAACAATTCTCAACCACCAGTTATCTCCTAATCAGATCTAATGCATACAAATATGCAAGCCCATCGTGGACTCTCCAGGCATGCCCACACAGGATCAAACGCCAATCTGGGCTCTAACTTTTGAGCCAAGCTCTTTTGACAACCAAACCCCCCATTTTTGTTTTGATGACCAGGCCCATGTTATTTGTTTTCTTTTATTTTATTTTATTTTGTTTATTATTTTCTAAACTTTTTTTTAACAAATCATAAAAAATAAAAAAAAATAATAAATAGGTTAAGTTTCTTTCTAAAAATTATTAATTAATTAATTAATTATTTTAATGTAATTTTATCAATTTAAAATCAAATTAGACTTAGTTTCTCTTTTAATTTAAATTATTTTCTTAATAAAAAAAAAACCAAAAAACATTAGAATTAGGATTTATTTTCATCCATTTTTTTTATTTCTCTAATTAAATTTTAGATATTTACTTCACTTATTTTTTGTTATTAAAAATAAAAACCAACAACCAAAAGGATTTTTTTCTAGGTTTTAGAACGTATTTTCATTTGTCGCGTGTTTATTTCCTTTTGCATTTTATATTCATGTAACTGTTATATGGGATGTAATAGATAATAGGAATGTACTTTATTGCTTTATTTTCTTTTTTCCATTTGCTTTGGAATGTAAATGCCCCCTCCTCGAAGCCATGTAATAGTCTAGATTTATATTTTCCACATTTTATTATTATGTATATATAACTGCTAGTAACCTCGGCGTGCATGACAAGATAAAGTTAATTAACCATTAGATCACTAATCTCAAGATAATATAACTGAAAAAACACATTGCTCACACTTGCATCCTTAGGGTATTCCTGACTTGGTTGCCTCAGAAGCGGTCATGTCCCTCGAACGTAGGGATATCTTAGTAAAGACCCTCAATCCTAAAAGTCATCATAAAGATCATGGTCCCTTAACGACCTTCGATTTGCCTACGAGAAAAATGATCTTGTCTCTCGATGTTGTCTATATGATGACAGTCCCTTTGAATGCTAAGATATCCTTACATGTTGCCTTTGATGACCATAACGTCCCTTTCGATAGTCCCTCAACATCTAACGATAGGGCTACCTACTCACTAATAGTAGGATATAACTATCTAAAGGGAAGGAGGAAAATAACATCCTTTTTCAAGTAGGTATATGGTTCTTAAATACTTTCTCAAAAACAACTCTTTTCACACTTACACACTTTTCAAAAACGCTTTATCACACTCTTGAGGACTGATACAAGAGTTACCATAAAGCAAACAAAAAACTTTCAAAACACACAAACACAAATAATTTTCAAAAATGAGCAAGTACCTAAGAGCCCGTGGAAAACCACATATGGAAAGGGTGCTAACACCTTCCCTTTCCATAATCTACCCCCCTTACTCAGAAAATTCTTGAAAAGGTATTTTTCTGTTCTTTTCACCCATTCCTTTGTTGGATAAAAGAAAAGTCGGTGGAGACTCTTACTTACCGCACATTTGCGAATAGAAAATGGAAAACTAGTATTAAATAGTCGGTTCTGCCACCGTATCACACAACTGGAAACTCTGCTGGGGAAAATAATAAAAGTGGGGTTTACCTTAGGGTCTAGATCATTTTGCTTCTTTGACTGTTTGTTTGCTTTATTTTTAAGGGTACTGTTTGGGGTTACTATAGATCCTACACCCGGATCTGGGGAAACCTGTTAAGTAAGTAGCAATAGATCGTGGAAACTGTGTGAGGTATACTGACACGGTTGAAGCGATGGCTACGTTGATGCGACACTTTGGTTGGTACCAGTAGCCCTTGAGTTAATCAAGGAGAATATGGGGCCGCTGCATGGTGTCATAAAGCATCAACTAACCTTAGAACCTTTAAATGAACAACTTGGCCATTAGGACGTAGCGATATGTCCGTCTTTGGTGTATTACCAAGGTCGGCAGATACTCGATGCTACACTCATTCAGACTTGACTCCTGAGTTTTGTTTGGTTGTGAGTCATTCGCCTATCGAACGAAGCTTGTGGGAAAGGTCAGTGATATTGAGATCCCTTAGAACCCGGTTACTATTTATAGGACATGTTAAACTAATCCAACTTCAAGAGGGTATGACCTTAAAACCCATGCATGCCTTAAACCTAAGGTCTCTTGTGTGATTTGCTTGTCCTGGCTATATCTGTGATTTCTTAGCATAATCATGACATGGCATATCATACTAACCATTTTAAGGATTTTCTAGGGCTTATCTTTGTCTTGTTTTGTAGGACATGACATCCGCTCGCAGAAACACTATCCAAATCAACCTTGTGAAAGTGCATCCTCAACTCAAGGAGTTAGCATCAAGGATTCCCGAAAGCTCTCCCTTCACTGAAAAACATGGTTGACTTCTCAACTTGGTCACTGCAACCCCTGATGAAGAAATGTTAAAGTTTCTCTTTCAGTTCTTCGACCCGTTGCACCACTCCTTCACTTTTCCTGATTACCAGTTAGTGCCTACTATGGAGGAGTTTTCTCAATTATTGGGGGTACCTATCCTTAATCAGCTACCATTCAACGGTACAGAAAGAGACCCAAAGACTGAATAGATTGCTCAAGCTCTATCTTTACAATGGTCTAATGTAGTGGAAAATTGGGAAACCAAAAAAGTTGTCCAAGGATTTCCAGTCAAGTTTCTATTTGAGAAAGCCCACTATTTTTGGGATAGCCTAGATTTACAAGCTTTTGAGGAGGTGTTGGCCCTTCTCATCTATGGGATGGTACTATTCCCTAACACGGACCAACTCGTAGATGTGAGTGCAGTTAAGGTTTTTCTCACATAATCCGGTGCCTACCTTAGTTGGGAATATTCTACACTCTCTGCATACTCGCACTCTAAAGAGAAGAGGGACCCTTCTGTGTTGCACTCCTCTATTGGCTAGGTGGTTTATTTCGCGCCTACCCCTGTCTATTCTGAAAAATGGGCAGGGTATGATATGGTCTCATAGGCTAATGTCCCTTACACATTCAAATATTCATTGGTGTTCGCGATCCTCAGAGAATGTTACCATCATTGATTGTTGTGGGGAATTCCCTAATGTCCCTCTCTTAGGCATTAGGGGAGGAATCACTTATAATCATTGTTTGGCTCTGCGACAGTTTGGTTATGCTAGAAGGGATGGTCCTCACGACACACTTGTCCAAGGAATCACATTTGATTATGAGAATGATGATCATGGTTAGCGTAAGAGGTTCATTCAAGCTTGGGGCATGATAAACAGAGTTGATAGCAAGACACTGGGGCACAAGAATTCCATCCCTCTTGAGCCTTACCTCAAATGGGTTCGAGCTCGTGCTCAATGTCTTATGATGCCTTACCCCGCCATCTTACCTGTGATTGTGGAGCCAATTGCTGAAGGAGACACTCCTTACATCGTGCTTCATCCTGACATGCCAACTGATTTTGAGGAGCTGCAGAAGTCTTGGATTCAACTTAAAGAAGAGAGGGATACTTTCGAAGCCCAATTCTACGCCAACGAGAAGAAGGTTCTAGAGCTCACCCGGTTACTTCACGAGGAGAGGAATATAAATGCCTACATTGCACCAAAGAGGATGGGCCTGTGGGAAACTTGATTCTTCTTTTGATTGGAGAATTTTATTGTTGCTTTGTTCCCTTTGTGAGCCTAAGAAGCATTATTGTGATCAATAAAATATCTTAAAGTTTGTTCTCTTTCTGTTTAAGCAAATTTGAGTCTTAGAAATCCTTGAAAACATTGCATGCATATCATTTCATAAGCAGGTTTCAAAGCAGGTTTCTCATCCTCTTCGCTGTTTATTTCAATAATGGCTCTAGAACAAACAGTGAAGGATCTACAGACTCAGAATGCCCAGTTTCAACAGATGATCATGGCTCTGACCAAGGGGGCAAGAAGAACTGAAATCCCTGCTTGTCAAAGAAAAGAAGAAGCCAAAGAAGCCATCTGGGTTAGTGAATCTTGGAAGAAGGGTCAGAGAACTAGTGCGGCGAGCCTCTGAAATGGTAACTTCATCAAAGGAAGGAGGAAGTCAATAAGAGGAAACAAGAGAGGAAGACTCCAGTCCAAAATAATCCGGTGATGAATCTGACTACGATTAGGAACAATTTCCTCCTGCTGATGAAAAATACAAATAGCTGGAGGATCATCTGAATACAATGGAGGTCCGGAAAGTACCACGTCTGGATTTTGAAGAACTGGAATTGGTTTTTGGGGTCGTCATCCCGCAAAAGTTCAACGTGTCGGTGTTTGCCAAATATGATGGGGTTTCATGTCCCAAGATGCACCTCTAATCTTATGTGAGGAAGATCCAGCCTCACAATGTTGACAAGGACTTATGGGCCCACTTCTTTCAGGATAGTCTGTCCGGAACTCAACTAGAATGGTTCTACCAGCTGGAAGGGGCCAACATCCGTAATTGGGAAGACCTGGTTACTGCTTTCTACAAGCAGTATCAGTATAATGCAGACCTTGCTCCCACCCGTACACAACTACAAAATATGTCTATGGGTTCGAGTGAGAGCTTCAAAGACTATGCTCAGAAGTGGAGGGACTTAGCGGGAAGAGTCCAACCCCCCTGTCTGATAGGGAGCTAGTGGATATGTTTCTGGGGACCCTGTCGGGTCCATTTTTTAATCACCTGATTGGAAGCTCCTCAGTCGGCTTTACTGAATTGATTCTGACAGGAGAAAGGGTGGAAGCTGGAATTAGGAGTGGTAAGATCCAAAAGGATGCGTCCTTCAGTGAAGCAAGGAAGCCATTTGTTGGGAAGAAAGAGGTCAGTGTTGTTTACAATCAAAGGAATCAGGACATAACTGAACACCGTCCGACGGAAGGGGCTGTTATGATCTCTAAACCTGCACCTATTCAACAAAGGAACAATCAGCCTAGAACAAAAAGGCCGGTAAGACAGTTTACTCGAATAAATATGACTATGTCTCAAGTCTTGCCACATTTGCTGAAATATAATATGGTAACTTTGCGGGAAGCTCTAAAGAATTCCAACACCGCATCTCCCCACTAAAATCCAAATGCTCCTTGTGCTTACCATTCAGAAAGTCCAGGCCATGATACCAACGACTGCTGGGATTTGAAAAACAAGGTGCAAGACCTTCTCGAGCCGAAGGAAATTTAATTTGACGCCCCTGAGATTCCCAATGTTATCACCGCTCCTATGCCCAAGCATGGACGTGGTGTTAATGCTATTGAACATGATGTGGTTATTACTTATGTTGAAGATCTTGTTACTCCTCTTATGATCATTAAGTGGAACTTGCTGAAAGCCAGTTTATTTCCAGGGTATGGCGAGGATTGCGACTCATGTTCATCTCTACCGACTGGTTGTCATTTGTTGAAGGCAGGTGTTCAGGGCCTAATGGATGACAGAGAGATTTTGTTTGATAAGACTCCCGTTTTGACTATTTATTGCAAGGATGTTTCAATAATAACCATTTCCGCCAATCCTCCCAGGGTCTCCACCAAAAAACCCGTCAGGATTACATCTGCTCCGAAGTTGGCTCCATTGATTATCATCATGCCATGGCCAATCCCATACTCCTTGGACAAAACTGTTCCCTGGAAATATGGGGGTGACGTCTACTACCACGGCATCAAGTAAGACCTGCTGGCCGTTGAAGACCAGGTTTCTGAAGATGTTGATCCCAACATTGGCAACATTGTTAGAACCAACAAAATAACAAGAAGTGGAAGAGTGTTCTCGCTTGATATTTCTCCTCCAAAAGATGTTACTGGTCCTGTGATCATTCCTACTGTTGATCCTGTTGATGGTACTACTGCAATTCCCGTAATTACCCCTGTTGACACCCATATCACTGAGTCGGCCGAGACTCGGGGCAAAGACATATGGATTGAGCCTGTCCAGACGAAGCCGTAATCAGTATCTATCCCAGAGGCTTCCAAGAAGGAGATGGAAGAAATTTTGAAGATTATTAAGAAAAGAGACTACAATATGGTCGAGCAGCTGCGGAAGACCTCTTCAAAAATTTCTATGCTAGCCTTACTATTGTGTTCCGAAGCTCATGCAAAGGCTTTGGTGAAGTTCCTTAAGACTGCCCATGTACCACAGGAAACCTCTACTGACCAATTCAAAGATTGTGTGGCTATTTTGACGGATGACAACAGTTTGGGTTTCTCTGATGCTGATCTGACACCTAGAGGGAGAAAACACAATTATGCGCTACATGTTTACGTCGAATGTCAGAGCACTACTTTGGCCCATGTCCTGGTAGATACTGGTTCATCTTTGAATGTGCTGCCCAAGAAGGCTATGGATAGACTAGACTGTGAAGGTTTGACCTTGAAGCCCAGCAACATATTAGTAAGAGCTTTAGACGGTTCGAAGAGAATGGTGCACGGGGAGGTGGACATCCCCATTAAAGTTAGTTCTCAGACCTTTGACTATACCTTCTACGTCATGGATATTAGACCATCTTATTCTTTTTTGTTGGGTCGCCCTTGGATCCATGGGGCGGAGCTGTCATGTCTACTCTGCATCAGATGATGAAATACCATATAAGAGGAAAGATTGTCACGGTACACGGTGAAGAAGAATACATGGTCAGTCACATGAACTCCTTTAGGTACGTGGAAATGGATGGAGAGTTCATCGAGACTCCTTGCCAAAACTTCGAAGAGATACCTCAGACTATGGCTGCAACTGAAATTGTCACTAATCTACCAAAGATCACCAGACCTCCCTTGAAGATGGCTTCTCTCAAGGATGCAAAAGCAGTTATTGAAGAAGGTGGGTCTACCATCTGGTGCCATCTCCCTGATATTCCATACAAGTCTGATAGGTTTGGTTTGGGTTTCTCTTCAGGGGCTCAAAGGGATGTCCGTCGTGCTCGTGCTGGAAGACCTCCCATATGCATCAGCAATCATGGGGTCAACGCTCTAGAAGACAGTGATGGTGATGATGATATGGATAGATGGATCTTCCCTACTACCAACGGTGGACCCAGTAATTGGATGACAAAAGACTTTGTACCAATTACTTTTATTCAGAAGTAATTGTCTTTCTTTTTTTTGGATATGTAATAAACAATATAAACTTTTTGGCCATGTGTCTTACCCGAGGCACAATGGTTTATTTGTGAGGGTTATCATGTTTCAATTTCATATGGAATTAATAAAGCATTGGACGCTTATGCATACAAATTTGGTTCTCTCTGTTTTTCTTTTCTGCTTTTTACTTTGTCTATACAACTATGCTCTTACACACACCCATGTATCACACTGCAGATCCATATCCACTCTAGATCCCATTGATAACAGTTCTGCTATTGCCGGTTATGACTTTGAAAGTCCGATCAACCAAGTCGAGGACGAAGGCGAGGAAGATTGTGAGGTACCAGGAGAACTTGTCAGACTGTTACAGCAGGAGAAAGGGCTATATAGCCTCATGAAGAGCCAGTTTAGACAGTGAATTTGGGCACAGAAGAGAACAGAAAAGAGGTCAAGATAGGTGCACATTTGGAGCTTCGTATCAAACAACGTTTGATTTAGATGTTGCATGATTATGTTGAGATCTTTGCCTGGTCATATGAAGACATCCCAGGACTAGACACGGATATTATGGTTCATCGTCTACAAACTAAAGAAGATTGCCCTCCGGTAAAGCAGAAGGTTCGTCGTATGTGCCCTGAAATGTCAGAGAAGATCAAAGCAAAGGTTATGAAACATGTCAACGTTGGGTTCCTAGTTGCCACCTTTTATTCTCAATGGGTTGCTAACATAGTCCAAGTGCTCAAAAAGGACAGCAATGTACGGATGTGTGTGGACTATAGAGATCTGAACAGGGCCAGCCCCAAGGATGACTTCCCACTTCCCCACATTGATGTTTTGGTTGACAACATTGCGCAACACAAGATCTTTTCCTTCATGGACGGTTTCTCGAGTTACAATCAGATTAAGATGGCACTCGAAGACATGGAGAAGACAACCTTCGTCACACAATGGGGCACTTTCTGCTACAAAGTGATGTTGTTTTGGTTGAAGAACGCTGGGCAACCTATCAGCGAGCCATGGTAGATATGTTTCATGACATGATTCACCATGAGATATAGGTTTTTGTTGATAACATGATAGCCAGGTCTCAAACTAAGGAAGAACACCTTGATCATCTACAAAAGTTGTTTGATAGGTTGAAGATGTACAAGCTAAGGTGAAATCCGAACAAGTGCACCTTCGGGGTAAAGTCTGGTAAACTACTAGGTGTCTTTGTCAGTGACAAGGGCATTCAGGTAGACCCTGCAAAAGTGAAGGCTATACAAGAGATACCAGCTCCTCGCACTAAGAAAGAGGTTAGAGTTTTCTTGGGACGCCTAAATTACATTGCCAGGTTCATTTCCCATCTAACTGCTACTTGTGAGCCAATCTTCAAACTCCTGAAGAAAAATCAAGTGGTAAAATGGAATGATGAATGCCAGACTGCCTTCGAGAGAATCAAAGAATACCTTCAAGAGCCTCAAATTCTGATGCCTCTGATTGAAGGAAGACCTTTTATAATGTACTTAACCGTGCTAGATAATTCAATGGGGTGTGTGCTGGGGCAGCATGATGAGTCCGGTCGAAAAGAGCATGCGATATACTACCTTAGCAAAAAGTTTACCGACTGTGAAACAAGATACTCACTGCTCGAGAAAACTTGTTGCGTTTGGAATGGGCTACTCGTCGACTAAGACAGTATATGTTGATCCACACTACTTTGTTGATATCTAAGATGGATCCGATAAAGTACATCTTCGAGAAGCCCGCTCTCTCTGAAAGAATAGCAAGATGGAAAACGATCTTGACCAAATACGATATCCAATACACGACCCAGAAATAAATCAAGGGAAGTTTACTAGCTGATCATTTGGCTTATCAGACCGTGGATGACTACCAGTCCATGAATTTTGAGTTCCCAGATGAGAATATTATGTTAGTGACTGGCTATGAAGAACCTGGACCGGATGAAGGACCTGAGGAACAGTCCCGATGGACTATGGTTTTTCATGGAGCCTCTAACGCACTCGACAATGGAATCGGTGCAGTAATCATATCTCCCAAAGGCTGACATACTCTGTGATACGGTGGGAAGAACTGACTGTTGTTGGAATGCTGGTTCGCATTTTGCGTTTTTTTTTGCAAAATGTCGCGGTAAGCAAGAGTCTCCACCGATTTTTATTTTATCCAACAAGGAAATGAAAAAAAGCACAAAAAAATTCCTTTTTCGAGATATTTCTGAGTACGGGGGGTAGATTATAGAAAGGGAAGGTATTAGCACCCTTTCTATCCGTAGTTATCTACGGGCTCTTAGGTACTTTCTCATCATTTTCCAAAATTGTTTTCTTTGTGCTTGTGGGTTTTGAAAAGTTTTTGTTTTAACTTCGATTTAACTCTTGCTTCTGTCTTCAAGAGTGTAATGAAGTGTTTTTGAAAACTTTATTTGTAAAGGAGTGTAAGTGGGAAAAAGTTTTGTTTTGGATGAGCAAGTATCTAAGAACTAATTTACCTACTCGAAAAAGAATCGTTCTATGCTAATTTCCTTTAGACAATGCTATCCCACTATTAGTGAGTAGGTAGCACCGTCGTTGGAGTTTGAGGGTCAATTCGAAAGAGGGACATACAGTCACTAAAGCAATGTTAGGACGCCTTAATGGTAACCCTAATTTCTTAGATCATTTATCCAAGGCAACGATATTGAGGCAACCTTTCCGAGGCAAATTATGATCTTTTAGACAAGAGGGCGACCTCTAAAACAACCTATACTTAATGACCGTTTACGAAGGCAACCAAGTAGGGTGTATCCTAGGAGTGCGCATGTGTGAGTGTGTTGATTTCAGTTATTTTTATCTTTGCACATGTTTAGGGTGATCTAACTGTTTTAAATTAGACATTCATTCTTGTCATGCAAACCCTATTATCAAACATCTAGCAGTTGTATAATTTGCAGAATTAAAGTGCAGAATTTAAACTAACTATTACAAGGCGTCGGGTATTTACATCGCCAAAAATAACCCTTTGAAATTTAAAAGCGGAAAAATAAATAAATGTCCTAATTATTTATTACAAACCGGGAGCAGATACAATAATCGAATAAAGAAAAATAAATCGCGCGAGAAAATTGGATCAAATGCGAAACTAGGGTTTTGACCCTCCTAATTAAAAAATGTTTTTTGTTGTTTTTATTTTTAAGAAAAGAAATTAAATCCTAAAATTAAATGCTAAACTAATTATTAAATAAATTAATTAATGAAAAATATTAAATGACATATTTTTAGAGTTCTTGTTATTTTAGGAAAGAAAATAAAATAATTAAACTAATGTTAAAACCTAATTATTCTAATTGATTTTTAATTGTTTACAAAAAATAAATGAAAGTTACCTAATTAATCAACCTAATTAAATTAATTGATTTATTGATAAAAAATAAATTTCTGAATTTTAATTGGGTATAAAATATTTTTGTGATTTTTTTGATAAAAAGGAAAATTGTTTATTGGTTAGTAATTAAATTAAACAAAATAAAATAATTAAATAAAGTAAACAAAATATAAAAAAGGTAAAGAATGGGCCTGATTTTTGAGGTGTGAATAGCAATTATTCTGGCCCAATGATGCTGGTCCAGATTGACTTTTTCTGATCCCATGCGCTGGCGTTGACTTGGCCTATGGTGTGCCTTCAATGCTGGCCACCAGATCTGGCCATCTGGCGTGCTGGATGGTGAGTGTCCATTATGGAAGCCTGGCTTGAGCGTGCACATGATCACCTGAAATAAAATATTATGAAGAAAATAAGGGGACCTAGGATTCGAACCCAGGTCCTGAAGGGAATTCCATGCTATGCTTGCCACTACGCTGCTTGACTTGTTTTGTTAATACAATATAAACTAAATATAATATAAGAAAACAAGCGTTATTGGAAAATAAAAAGAAAAAGGCGCACTCGTTCAAACAAGCCAATGGGTGGGTGACAACTCATCGTCCCCTTCCTCCCTCCGTAGTTAAAAGTCTGCAACACCTATACCTACGGACGCTGGCCGTCACTACAGGTCATGTCCATTCCAAAATCTCGTACAGGCCATGTAAATGAATTCTAAGACCATGGTTGAGGTCGTCTCATCCTCCTGATTGCAACCATAGACATTATTAAGGCCAATTGTACCTGAAAACGAAAACCCTAAAAGCATACTCGAAACCCTAGCTATGGTGAATTTCGATTCAGTCCAGATAAATGAAATTGGCTATTGGAAAAAGCTTGCAAACATCATAGTGATCAAGAATATGCAATTATTTTTCATTATAGATGCAAGAATGAAGCTTTTCGAATTCAAGAAAATGGTGGTTTCGTGAACGACTTACTGTGCACTGGAGGGCTCGAAAATGCCTGCTTTTGGTTGCTTTAGCTTGTGGAGATTTCCAGGAGACGATTGGGACGATTGCCAAGCCTTGAGGATGTCTCTAAGGTGGATTTGGATCTCACACTTTTCTTTGATTTTTTCAGATTTTGTTTGCTCTCTATGCTTGATCTCCAACCCCGATTTTGATATGCCTCACCCCCTTATGTATTGTACAACGCATTAGGGTTGATTACCTTGCCCAAATATTCCTCTTTCAATTCTTTGGATTGGATTTGATTCGCTTCTTTAAAGCTTTCCAAAATTGGTTCTTTTGCAATATTTTTGTACACAATTTCTTTGATACGAGTTTGATATGGTGCTAGCTGTCCAATGAAGCCTGAAATCATTAAAAGATATTTGGTTTTCAATATTTTTGATTTTATTTGATTTGTTTTTATTTAACTCAAATTAATTCAAATAAAAATCAAAACAATTAATAAAAATATGATATGGACACATGGCCAAGTCTAGAGCACGTGGGCTATAATGCCAATTCAAAACAAGTGAAAAAGAATGGGCCCATTTGGCAAAATTTGATGTTTTGGGGATAGTTGACTTTTGGCAATTTTGCAAAAAAGTCCAACTTCAACAATGCATAACTTCCTCAATTTTGACTCTTTAGAGGTGTTCTTGGACATTTTAGAAAGCTTGGATGTCCTCTAAACAACCCTTTTGGTCTAATATCAATTTGATATTCCATGCTCAAGTTTGAAGCTTTGACAAAAAAGGTGTTTTTGTTGACTTTTCAAAATAACCTATAATGTCCAAATTCATAACTTCTTGTGAGTGCATATTTTGATCTTGGGAGATGAAGATGGATTGTAGGGAATTGCATCTTATTCAAAATGAGCTTTTGATGGGTCATTTCTAATAAAGTATGAGAAAGTTATGCTTGGTCTAAGTTGGGTTGACTTTTCCTACAAAATCCTAATTTAGCAACTTTTGAATCTTGATGAATTATGACCAATCCTTGATGAATCATGATCAACCCTTCATAAAATGATTAAATATACTTCAAAATGAGAATGTTGACAAAAAAATCTTGAAGTTTAACTATATGTAGGTCACAATTGACTTTTGCCCTAGCACAGTCGATTCTTGGACCTTTGAGCAATTGACTGAGCAAATTTCCTCTGCAAGGCTTGAAAATTGACATGGATGATCTTGAGAACATATTAGGACATTGGTGAGCACTTGGGGTCACTTGGACTCAAGGATCTTGATGCAATGTGAAACCCTAATTTGGGGTAGACTGCCTTAGGAGAGAGCTTGTCTGGCCAGTCCTTGAGCAACCTTGAGCAACTTGGAGATCTTTCTTGCAATGTTTTGAGAAATATGGGAGGGAAAATTTTGGGGTACAACAGCTGCCCCTGTTCAATCTTCTTAAACCTGAGGATGTAGATTGGCTTTCGCGCCTTTCGTGATCCGAAGGTGGAAGAGGATTGAACACTAGAGTGCCCAAAAATTTGCACTCGCATGAAGTGGTATCTGTCTTGTGATGTCAGGAATGGGCTTAAAGATTCCATTTGGAGGAGTGTCGATCGCATACAAGATTCCTTAGCGAGAACTGGTATACCCGTTGTTGAGGAAGATTTTGCCGGGGAAGTTTGATCTTTCATTGAGAGAGATAGAAATTTAGGAGCTTAGTCGTCCGTCATTCTGCTGGTGAGTCGTCTCTATTGATATTTAGGAACTTCAATCGTTCATACTCAACTGAGGAATCATTTTTTTGCTGAGATTTAGGAACCCGTCTGTAATTCAACTAAGGTGTCGAGATTTAGGAACCTGTCCGTAATTCACCTGAGGTGTCGAGATTTAGGAACCCGTCCGTAATTCAACTTAGGTGTCGAGATTTAGGAACCCGTCCGTAATTCAACTGAGGTGTCAAGATTTAGGAACCCGTCCGTAATTCAACTGAGGTGTCGAGATTTAGGAACCCATCCATAATTCAACTGAGGGAGTATTTATGCTAAGATTTAGGAGCTTATCCGTAATTCAACTGCTTTGCTGAGATTTAGGAGCTTGTCCGTAATTCAACAACTTCGCTGAGATTTAGGAACTTGTCTGTAATTCAACTGAGAAAACAACCCTGCTGAGATTTAGGAACTCGTCCGTAATTCAACTGAGAAAACAACCCTGCTTAGATTTAGGAACTCGTCTGTAATTCAACCGAGGAACATATTTATCGAGATTTAGGAACTCGTCCGTAATTCAACAACTTTGCTGAGATTTAGGATTTTGTCAGTAATTCAACTACATTGCTGAGATTTAGGAACTTGTCCGTAATTCAACAGAGAAAACAACTTTGTTGAGATTTAGGAACCTATCCGTAATTCAACTGGGGAACATCTCTATCGAGATTTAGGAAATTGCCCGTAATTCAACTGAGGAAATAACTGTTGAGATTTAGGAACTTGCCCGTAATTCGACTGAGGTAGAAACTTCATAGCTTGAGCTTGTGAGATTTTAACCGTATCCTTCCTGAAAGATAAAGGTTAGTTGTATGTAATGCATGATATGTATCAAGCAATGATGTTCTCAAAATAAATGAGATTATGTCGTATGATGCGTATGCATGTCATGATGTATGAAAATGTGATGTCTTTAGCAGGGGAAAATAAATCCCGAATTGTTGCTGTAGAAAAGAATTGAATTCTTCGTTTCCGCTGGAGATAGTGGATGAAGATGTTCGTGAGAATAAACCTGCAGGAGAGAATAACTCCGCTGAGGAATAAACTAATGAGAGAATGACTCTGTGGGGAAGAGATGCTCTGTTGAAGATTCTGTTGACAAATTCAGCTGGGGATGAATTACCGCTGTTGGTGATAATGGAACCTATTGGGGATTGAATTCCTGTTTTGTGAAAGGAAAGAACTCCGCTGGGGATGATTTTCCAATAGCGACCTTACTGGGGATAGCCCTTTTAGACTCTACTGGGGATAATCTTCCAGAGTCCATTGGGGACAATTCTTCCAACTCCACTGGGGATATTTTTATACTCCGCTGGGGATGATAAGACTTTTCAGTGTTGATGGTAGATAAACTCTTCTTGGGGAGAATATTACCGATTCATTCACAGTTGCGAGTCTCAGCTAGGGAGAGTTAACATTACTGACTTTATCTTACTCTACGGGGAATGAATGTACTTTCAATTATTTCCTCCAGCTAGGTCTATCTCTATACTTGGTGGACAAAGCAACTGTACGGTTTGGATATTTCTTGTTTGCCCTTGTTTCTGATATTACCAGTAATTGTCTTTTGTTTCGTATGTAAATATTTATGAGCAGCAATTAGTGTCAAATGCATATATCAAAAACTGAACATTGGACGTTCTTTGCAAAACAAAATAGAAAAATGAAAAATAGTTGAAATTTCTTTGTAAAAATGACTTATAATTATTTTGAAGTTAGCCTGTAAATAGGCGTTTTTTGTACAAGAGACTGACGTCCTAGTAAGAGAACGCCGCCGAACAAATATAATTTATACAATTTGTGAAAAAAACAAATAAAAATAGCTATGTGAACAACCCCACTGGGTTCCAACTCTGCTATTACCTTTATGTCCTCGAGCATCTCATCACTTTGCTACTTGGTTGAAGGTAGATCAGATTGTTTGGTGCCGTCTGAGCTTGGTAGTCGATACTGAAGTCTGATTGCAAGGTGATCCAATGAGACATAGTGTTACGCTTTGATCCCTAATTTTTGTCTGGACCTCCCTTTCGGGTTTTCAGTCCACCGGGATACCCTTTTTTGTCCAGGCCGCCTTTTCAGGTTTTCGACTTGCCGGGTGTACAGATTTTTTCATTTTCATCCCTTATTTTTGCCCGAACCCTTTTGGTTCGCCGGGAAGCCCTTATTTTTTCCTAGGCCAGTCAACCTAGCGGGTCTTTGATTATGCGTAGTATCTTTTCACTATGTCTGCATTGACGGGGTGAGGAAGGTCATCACCATCCATGGTGGTTAGAATCATAGCTCCTCCTGAGAAAATGTTCTTAACCACAAATGGCCCTTCATAAGTAGGGGTCCATTTTCCCTTGGGATCACCTTGAGGTAAGATAATGCGCTTGATTACCAGGTCTCCGACTTGATACTCTTGTCGTCTGACTTTCTTGTTAAATTCCTTGATCATCCGTTTTTGATACGTCTGACCATGACAAATAGTAATAAGTCTTTTTCCATTGATTAAGTTCAGATGATCAAGCCGGGTCTGGATCCAGTCATCTTTGCTCAAACCTGCATCCTTCATAATCCGAAGAGAGGGTATCTAAACTTCAATGGGCAAGACTGCCTCCATACCATAAACCAGGGAATGGGGTGTTGCCCCTGTTTACGTCCGCACTGAGGTACAGTACCCATGAAGAGCAAATGGTAACATCTCGTGCCAGTCTTTATATGTCACCGTCATCTTCAGCACAATCTTCTTAATGTTCTTATTAGCCGCTTCTACAGCCCCATTCATCTTCGGCCGGTAAGGAGAAGAGTTGTGATGCTGTATCTTGAACTGCTTGCAGAGCTCGGTGATCATCTTATTGTTGAGATTTCTACCATTGTCCATAATGATCCTCTCTGGTACACCATATCGATAGATCAGATTGTGCCGAATGAACCATGCCACGTTGTTCTTGGTTACCGTAGCAAAGGAAGCTGCTTCAAACCACTTCATAAAGTAATCAATTGCTACCAGGATGAAACGATGTCCGTTGGACGCAGTAGGTCTGATCTCGCCGATCATGTCGATGCCCCACATTGCAAAAGGCCACGGAGCCGTCAAGACGTTCAGATTTACTGGAGGTATATGCACCTTATCAGCATAGACTTGGCACTTGTGACAAGTCCGAGAATGCTGATAACAGTCGGCTTCCATGGTGGACCAATAATATCCTTCCCGTAGGATCTTCTTTGCCATGGTGTGTCCACTAGAATGAGTTCCGAAAGTACCTTCATGTAACTTTACCATAATCCTTTCTGCCTCGCTCTTATCCACACATCGCAGTAAGGTTGAATCATGGTTACGCTTGTAAAGAATGCCATTGCTAATGAAGAACTTCGCTGCGAACCTTCTTAGAAACTTCTTATCATTAACAGATGCACCCTTAGGGTATTCTTGAGCCTCAAGATGCCTTTTTAACTCATGAAACCAGGGTTTATCCGCTGCCACTTCAGTCTCAATATCACAACAAGGTGCAGGTTCGTCCAACCTCTCAATGGTAATATGGGGAGCCTCATTGTCCCATATGACCTGGAACATAGAAGACATCGTGGCTAGCGCGTCCGCCAACTGATTCTCCTCTCTTGGTAAGTGTTCAAAGGTTATCTCCTCGAAGTGTGGAAGCAACGTCAACACATACTCTTTGTAAGGAATAAGATTTGGGTATTTCGTATCCCACTCGCCTTTGATTTGACTGATCACGAGAGCGGAATCTCCGAATACACTCAAGAACTTAATCCTTAAGTCAATTTCTGCTCGAAGACCCATGATGCATGCCTCATACTCCGCCATGTTGTTGGTGCAGTTGAAACATAGCCGGGCGGTGAACGGAGTATGAGAGCCTTCAGGAGATATGATCACAGCGCCAATGCCATTAACCAAAGCGTTTGAAGTTCCATCAAAGTACATAGACCATCAGGATCCTTCCTCAGGTCCTTCATCCGGTCCAGGTGTCTCACAGTCAGTCACTATCATGATATTCTCATCCGAGAATTCGAAGTTCATAGACTAGTAATCATCCACTGCCTGATGTGCCAAATGGTCTACCAACACACTTCCCTTGATTGCCTTTTGGGTCGTGTATTGGATATCATACTTAGTCAAGATCATCTGCCATCTCGCTATTCTTTCGGACAAGGCAGGCCTTTTGAAGATATATTTGATTGGATCCATCTTTGATATCAATAGAGTAGTGTGAGTCAGCATATACTGTCTCAGCCAGCGAGCAACCCATGCCAAAGTGCAACAAGTTTTCTCAAGCAACGAGTATCGGGTCTCGCAGTCGGTAAAATTTTTGCTAAGGTAATAAATAGCATGCTCTTTTTGGCCAGACTCGTCATGCTGCCCCAGCATACTCCCCATTGAGTTGTCGAGTACTGTCAAGTATAGGATCATAGGTCTCCCATCAACTGGAGACATCAGAATAGGTGGCTCTTGGAGATATTCCTTGATCCTTTCGAAAGCGGCCTGACATTCATCGTTCCATCTTACCACTTGATCTTTCTTCAGTAACTTGAAGATTGGCTCACAAGTAGCAGTCAGGTGTGAGATGAATCAGTCAATGTAGTTCAGATGTCCCAGAAAGCCTCTGACTTCTTTTTCTGTTCGTGGAGATGGCATTTCTTGTATAGCCTTCACCTTTGTAGGATCCACTTTAATACATTTATCACTTACGATGAAACCCAGCAGCTTACCAGATCTCACCCCGAAGGTGCACTTGTTCGGGTGTAACCTCAGCTTGTACAACTTCAACCTGTCAAACAGCTTCTGAAGATGGTCCAGATGTTCCCCTTCAGTCTGGGATCTTGCAATCATGTCGTCAACGTATACCTCAATCTCATGATGGATCATGTTGTGGAACAGAGCGACCATGGCGCGCTGATATGTTACCCCAACATTTTTCAATCCGAAAGGCATGACCTTGTAGCAAAAGGTACTCCATTGAGTAACAAAGGTTGTCTTCTCCATGTCTTCGGGAGCCATCTTAATCTTATTATAACCGGAGAAGCCATACATAAAGGATAAGACCTTATGTTGTACGGTGTTGTCAACCAGAACGTCGATATGAGGCAGAGGGAAATCATCCTTGGGGCTCGCCCTGTTCAGATCCCTATAGTCAACACACATTCGAACCTTACCATCCTTCTTCGGCACTGGAACCACGTTGGCAACCCACTGCGAGTAAGAAGTAACTGCTAGAAAACCGGCATCAAACTGTTTCATAACTTCAGCCTTGATTTTCTCAGGCATCTCTGGGCGCATTCGGCGAACTTTCTGTTTCACTGGAGGACAGTCTTCCTTGTTAGGCAAGCGGTGAACCACAATGTCGCTATCCAACCCAGGCATATCTTCATAAGACCAGGCGAAGATCTCAACATAGTCATGCAGCATCTGAATCAACCTTTGCTTAACACTAGGCTCCAGATTTGCACCAATCTTGACCTCTTTCTTGTCTACCTCTGTACCCAGATTCACTAATTCCACTGGCTCTTCATGCGGCTGTATGTCCTTCTCTTCCTGAAGTAACAGTCTAGCAAGTTCACCAGGCACTTCGCAATCATCCTCACATTCATCCTCGGCTTGGTTGATCGGACTTTCGAAGTCATAACCGGCAGTAGCAGAGTCATTATCAGTGGGATCCAGAGTGGATGTAGACTTGTACATGTGAGTGTGTGTAAAATAGTTGTTTTGCAAGATAGAAAAAAGAAAAACAAGGAGCGCAAAATTCATAATGCAAGAAAACGTCCAATTCTTTTATTAATGATATATGGAGATGACAAATATCAAGCCCTCACAAACAAAGTCACGGTGCCTCGGGTAAGACACTGGGCAGTAAAGTTTAAAATTATCTGTTACAAACTCAAAACAAAAGTCTCATTACTGGGTAATAAAAGAAATTAGCATGAAGTCCTTTGCCGTCCAATTTCTTAGTCCGCCATCGGTAGTCGGGTAGATCCAACTGTCATACTCAGATTCTTCATCATCAACTTCAATGGCATTCACTCCTGAATTGCTGATAAACAGGGGAGGTCTTCCGATCCGCGCACGCCGAACGACCCTTTGAGCTTCTGCAGTGAAACCCAAACCAAACTTGTTAGTCTTATGTGCAAAGTCAGGGAGTTAGCCCCAATTCGCACACCCACCTTTCTCAATAACAGCCTAGGCATCCTTGAGGGAAGCCATCTTCATTAGAGGATTTTCAGCAACAGTTTCAGTCGACACCAGTGTCTGGGGGACTTCTTCAAAATGTTGACACGGGTTTCAATGAACTCCCCGTCCATCTCCACATACCGGAAAAAGTTGAGGTGGCTCACCATGTACTCCTCTTCTACTGATATTGTAACGATTTTCCATTTCACTGGGTATTTCAGCATCTGGTGGAGCGTAGAAGTTACTGCCCCAGCTTTGTAGATCCATGGGCGACCCAACAAACAAGAATAAGATGGACGAATGTCCATCACATAGAATGTAGACGCAAAAATATAAGAACCAACCTTGACGGGAATATCCACTTCTCCATGTACCATCCTCTTGGACCCATCAAAGGCTCTGACCACATTGTTACTCGGCTTCAGCACCAACCCTTCACAGTCCAACCGGTCTAACGCTTTCTTGGGTAAAACGTTCAACGAGGACCCAATATCCAGCAACACATGAGCTAGATTAGTGCCCCTGCATTTGATTGAAATATGCAGAGCATCATTGTGATTCTCCCCCTTGGCTGTCAAATCTGCGTCGGAGAAACCCAAACCATTATCAGCAGTTAAACTTGCCACACAGTCTTTTAACTGATCAGCAGATGTTTCCTGGGGCACGTGAGCAGTTTTCAGGAAAGCAATCAGAGCCTTGGCATGGGCTTCTGAGCATAGCAATAAAGACAACATAGAGATCTTCGACGGGGTTTGCCCCAGCTGTTCGACTACATTGTAGTCGCTCTTTTTGATGATCTTCAAAATTTCCTCTATCTCCTGTCTAGAGGCTTCAACAATAATCTTCTTCTGTGCCTCCGTCCAGGCAAGCTCACCGGTGATCCCTTTGCCCCGAGTATCGGATGACTCGGCGACAGGGGTAAGGATTGGAACATGAACAGTGACAATAGCAGATGTACTGGCAGGTGAAATAACAACAGGCTTCCGAACGGTTGGTGGAGAGATCTTAGGGGAGAAAAGTCTTCTGCTGCGGGTTACTTTACTAGATCCAACAATATTACTGACGTCAGTATCAGCCTCTTCACCCTTAAAATCTTGTTTAATCCCATGATAATACACGTCAGCTCCATAGTGCCACGGGACAGCCTTATCTGATGTATAGGGGATAGGTCCAGGAACAGTAATGATCAATGGAGCGATTCTTGGAACAAATGTAAATCTAACAGGCTTTCTCGAGGAAGCCTTGGAAGAATTGGCGAAAATGGTGATTATAGAAACTTCTTCAACATGAACCAAAGGAACAAAAGTCTTCTCAAACAAAATTTCTTTATTATCCATCAGGCGTTGGACACCTGACTTCAATAGATGGCAACCGGTAGGTAGGACGGAACACATATGGTAACCTTCACCACAACCCGGAAATAAACCGGCTAACAAAAGGTTCTTCTTCACAATCATAAATGGAGTAGAAATGTCTTCCATAGAGGATACAAACACATCATCATCCACAACATTCACTCCATGATTTGGCATAGGAGCAGTCATAACATTAGGTTTTTCTGGCGCTTCGAACTCAATCTCCTTAGCATCAATCAGATCTTGTACTTTACTCTTCAAATCCCAACAATTATTGGTATCATGCCCTGGGCTATCAGAATGATAAGCACAGCGGGCATTCGGATTATATAGCGGTGATGTGGTGTTGGGATTCTTTGGGGCCTCCCTCGGAATCACCAAGTTGGTCTTTAGCAACTGCGGCAGAATTTGAGCTAAAGTCATGTTGAGCCGAGTAAATTGTCTTTGCGGCCTCTCTGTCCTTGGCTGGTTGTTGCGTTGTGTGGCAACAGTTGGTCTTGAAGTAACTACCGCATTAACCGCTTGGTGGTGTTCAGGTCGATTATGGCTTTTTGAGCTGTAAACTGCGCTAGAATCCTTCTTAAAGGGCTTCTTCTCGGTACTTGACGAAGCACCCTTCTGTATCTTGCCGCTCTTGATACTGGCTTCAACTCTCTCCCCAGTCAATATTAACTCAGTAAAACCTGACGATGAACTCCCAATCAGATGATTAAAATACGGACCAGACAAGGTCCCCAGAAACATATCCACTAACTCCCTATCAGCCAAAGGGGGTTGTACTCTTCCAACAAGGTACCTCCATTTCTGAGCGTAATCTTTAAATCCTTCGCTCGCACCCATAGACATACCCTGAAGTTGGGTACGTGTGGGAGCAAGGTCGGAATTATATTGGCACTGCTTGTAAAAAGCAGCAGCAAGGTCCTCCCAATTACGGATGTTAGCTCCTTCTAGATGATAGAACCATTCAAGTTGAGTCCCTGAGAGACTATCTTAAAAGAAATGGATCCAAAGGTTCTTATCAGTAGTATATGGCTGGATCTTTCTAACATACGAGTGGAGGTGTAGCTTTGGGCAGGAGACCCCGTCGTATTTAGCAAAGACTGGCGCTTTAAACTTGTGGGGAATCACCACCCCAGATGCCAAACCCAAATCTTCGAAATCCAGACCAGGGACCTTCTGGATCTCCATTGCGCTCAACCAGTCTTCGAGTTGCTTATACTTGTCCTCAGCCGGAGGATACTGGTCTTCATCAAAGTCAGTCTCATTGTCGGAAAGCACAAGGCTAGGATCCCTCCTTTCTTCTTGGTTTTCTCCCCCTCCAGATGAGTGGGATAAATCAACTTCGTCCCGCAGCTTGTTCCCAAACTTGTGACCCATGTTCAGGAGGACCGTCTTCTTCTTCTTCTTCTTATCCTTCAAGATAAGAGTCTTCAGATCTTTCTGCCCCTTGGCCAGGCTCATGAACATTTCCTGGAACTGGGTGTTCTGAGCTTGTAAAGCCTTGATAGCTTGATCAGTTGATGTTTCAGCAGACATGATGTGCTGAAATAAACAGCGAAGAAGATAAGAGACCTGTAAGGGTACCTGTAATGAGGTGTATGGGAATGGAATGCATATGATATGATTTCAAATACTTTAGGGATTCAAATTCGTAAACCAAAATGAAACACACTTTTATTATATTAAAAACTTGAAACAATGTTTGCCAAATGCCTTTAAGGCGTTACAAAAAGGAACAACTGAAAAGTAAATCAAAACTAGAAATAAACAAAAGACATCAGCGCTCCCATGGTCATTTTCTTCCTGTGCTGACATAGTCGTTGAGGACCTTCTCATTCTCCAACTGCCTTGTAATCTTTAGGATCTTCCGCTCCTGCTCATGATACTTTTCTCTGTAAGTATCCCGCTCTTCCCTCAATTGGATCCAAGACCTCTTTAATTCCCCAATGTCAATAGGCATGTATGGATATAGGACATTGTGTGGAACCCCTTCTTCATCAGTACTCTCAACAATTACCGGTAAGACAACTTCGTAGGGCATTCCCAGCTTTTGAGCCCGGGTTTGAACCCATAGGAGATACGGTTCCATCGGAAGAGAGGTCTTCATTCCTAGCTCGTGCAGATCAGATCTGTGAACCCTATTCCAAGCTTGTATGAATCTGCGGCGATATCCCTCACTATCCCCTTGGAATTCAAAGACAATGCTCGGAATCAGTAACTCATGAGGACAGTCCTTTCGGGCTCGCCCAAACTATTGCAAGGCCAGACAAGGATTATAGGTTATTCCTCCCCTAATTCCAAGCAAAGGAACATTGGGTTATTCTCCGCACCGGTCGATGACAGCCACTTCTTCCATGTCTTTGGTGCTCCAGATGATGTCCGTGTGAGCAAGGGACATAATCCTATAGGCCCAACCCATGCCTTCCTTGTTCTTCAAAACAGATTTGGGGAGGTGAGAAATAAACCACCTCGCCAGCAATGGTGCACAACACATAAGGGTTCCCCGTTTCCGAGCAGTACGGGCATAAAGAGCATGCAGAATGTCACCTAAGAGAGTGGGCACTGGATTACGGGACATGAAGATCTTCACTGCGTTCACGTCGACGAAAGAATCTGAATTAGGAAACAACACTAAACCATAAATGAGAAGAGCCAGGAAGTCTTTGAATGCTTGGAAATCTAAACTGTACCAAAACTGATTAGCCTGATCAACCAAGAACTTAGCCAAGAAGCCTTTTGTCCCACTCCGAGTTTCCAAGTTAGAAATTACCTCAACCTTTGTCAGATGTAGGGATGTAGCAACATCCTCTGGCCTAAGAGATTTCTCCCAACCTGTAAATGGTGTCTTCTCTAGAATAGAAATACCGAGTAGATCAGAGAACTATTCCAAAGTAGGGACCAACTGATAGTCCGGGAAGGTGAAGCAGTGGTATAATGGATCAAAGAACTGGCACAAGACACTCATCATCTGTTCGTCCAGCTTGGAAGTGACTAGACTGAGGAGGTGACCATGTCTTCTGTCAAAATAGGAAGTATCAGGATCCGTTGCAACCAAATCTCTAGGTTGAACAGGAATCTGAACAAAACTGATCTGAATAGTGTTTCTATGCATAGATGCCATAATCTGCAAAACAGAGCAAAGATGAATCCCATTGGTCTTTCAAATGGTTAGTCCAATGCAATATGCATGCAATGTCATGATGCATGATTGTCATGATATAAACACATCACAAGTATTCATAGATAGCTAACATGGTAAGGGCAAACAAGTCATACAGTAGCCCTTAGATTTCAAGCTGGCATGGAGTTTAGGTATTACCCTCTTTCAGTTTAGTTGGTTCAACCTGTCCTAGTAATAATAACCGAGTTCTAGAGGATCTCAATATCACTGACCACCCTCGATCGGTCATAATTCCAGTTTGGCAACCTTTTCTTGCGGCTGGAATCATCGCGAGAGTTTGTTCTCAATGAGTGTAGCATACTGCTACTATTCTATGGTCAAGTTGGTCAATTATAGGTTCTAAGGTCAGTTGGTGCTTAATGACCCCTTAGCAGCCCCATATTCTCCTTGTTCCACCACAAGGGATATCGATACAAACTAAAGTGCCACACCAATGTAGCTACTGCTTCAACCGTATCGGTCTATGGTGTATAGTTCCCTCACAGTCTATTGCTACTTACCTAAAAGGTATCCCCCAGATTCGGGATAGAATCTATAGTAACTCCGATTCAAACCCACAAACATAAAGCATACAAATCAAGCAATTGAAAACATTATGATGAACTATACCTAAGGTACACCCACTTATAATATCCCCAGCAGAGTCACCAGTTCTGTGATACGGTGGGAAGAATCGACTGTTTTTGGAATGCTGGTTTGCGTTTTGCGTTTGTTTTTGCAAAATGTCGCGGTAAGCAAGAGTCGCCACCGACTTTTATTTTATCCAACAAGGAAAGGAAAAAAAGCATAGAAAAATACCTTTTTTGAGATATTTCTGAGTACGGGGGGTAGATTATAGAAAGGGAATGTATTAGCACCCTTTCTATCTGTAGTTATCTACGGGCTCTTAGGTACTTGCTCATCATTTTAAAAAATTGTTTTCTTTGTGCTTGTGGGTTTTGAAAAGTTTTTGTTTTAACTTCGATTTAACTCTTGCTTCTGTCTTCAAGAGTGTAATGAAGTGTTTTTGAAAACTTTATTTGTAAAGGAGTGTAAGTGTGAAAAAGTTTTGTTTTGGATGAGCAAGTATCTAAGAACTAATCTACCTACTTGAAAAAGGAATCGTTCTATGCTAATTTCCTTTAGACAATGCTATCCCACTATTAGTGAGTAGGTAGCACCGTCGTTGGAGTTTGAGGGTCAATTCTAAAGAGGGACATAGGTCACTAAAGCAATGTTAGGACGCCTTAGTGGTAACCCTAATGTCTTAGATCATTTATCCGAGGCAACGATATCGAGGCAACCTTTCCGAGGCAACTTATGATCTTTTAGACAAGAGGGCGACCTCTAAAACAACCTATACTTAATGACCGTTTACGAAGGCAACCAAGTGGGATGTACCCTAGGAGTGCGCATATGCGAGTGTGTTGATTTCAATTATTTTTATCTTTGCACATGTTTAGGATGATCTAACTATTTTAAATTAGACATTCATTCTTGTCATGCAAACCCTATTATCAAACATCTAGCAGTTGTATAATTTGCAGAATTAAAGTGCAGAATTTAAACAAACTATTACAAGGCGTCGGGTATTTACATCGCTAAAAATAACCCTTTGAAATTTAAAAGTGGAAAAATAAATAAATGTCCTAATTATTTATTACAAACCGGGAGCAGATACAATAATCGAATAAAGAAAAATAAATCACGCGAGAAAATTGGATCAAATGCGAAACTAGGGTTTTGACCCTCCTATTTAAAAAATGTTTTTTGTTGTTTTTATTTTTAAGAAAAGAAATTAAATCCTAAAATTAAATGCTAAACTAATTATTAAATGAATTAATTAATGAAAAATATTAAATGACATATTTTTGGAGTTCTTGTTATTTTAGGAAAGAAAATAAAATAATTAAACTAATGTTAAAACCTAATTATTCTAATTGATTTTTAATTATTTACAAAAAATAAATGAAAGTTACCTAATTAATCAACCTAATTAAATTAATTGATTTATTGATAAAAAATAAATTTCTGAATTTTAATTGGGTATAAAATATTTTTGTGATTTTTTTGATAAAAAGGAAAATTGTTTATTGGTTAGTAATTAAATTAAACAAAATAAAATAATTAAATAAAGTAAACAAAATATAAAAAAGGTAAAGAATGGGCCTGCTTTTTGAGATGTGAATAGCAATTATTCTGGCCCAATGATGCTGGTCCAGATTGACTTTTTCTGATCTCATGCGCTGGCGTTGACTTGGCCTATGGTGTGCCTTCAATGCTGGCCACCAGATCTGGCCATCTGGCCATCGGGCGTGCTGGATGGTGAGTGTCCATGGTGGAAGCATGGCTTGAGCGTGCACATGATCACCTGAAATAAAATATTATGAAGAAAATAGGGGGACTTGGGATTCGAACCCAGGTCCTGAAGGGAATTCCATGCCATGCTTGCCACTACGCTGCTTGACTTGTTTTGTTAATACAATATAAACTAAATATAATATAATAAAACAAGTGTTATTGGAAAATAAAAAGAAAAAGGCGCGCTCGTTCAAACAAGCCAATGGGTGGGTGACAACTCATCGTCCCCTTCCTCCCTCTATAGCTAAAAGTCTACAACACCTATACCTGCGGACGCTGGCCGTCACTACAGGTCATGTCCATTCCAAAATCTCGTACAGGCCATGTAAATGAATTCTAATACCATGGTTGAGGTCGTATCATCCTCCTGATTGCAACCATGGCCATTATTAAGGCCAATTGTACCTGAAAACGAAAACCCTAAAAGAAAACTCGAAACCCTAGCTATTGTGAATTTCGATTCAGTCTAGATAAATGAAATTGGCTATTGGCAAAAGCTTGCAAACATCATAGTGATCAAGAATATGCAATTATTTTTCATTATAGATGCAAGAATGAAGCTTTTCGAATTCAAGAAAATGGTGGTTCTGTGAACCACTTACAGTGTATTGGATGGCTCGAAAACGCCTGCTTTTGGTTGCTTTAGCTTGTGGAGATTGCCAGGAGACGATTGGGACGATTGCCAAGCCTTGAGGATGTCTCTAAGTGGGATTTTGATCTCACACTTTTCTTTGATTTTTTCAGATTTTGTTTGCTCTCTATGCTTGATCTCCAACCCCGATTTTGATATGCCTCGCCCCCTTATGTATTGTACAATGCATTAGGGTTGATTACCTTGCCCAAATCTTCCTCTTTCAATGCTTTGGATTGGATTTGATTTTCTTCTTTAAAGCTTTCCAAAATTGGTTCTTTTGCAATATTTTTGTACACAATTGCTTTGATACGAGTTTGATATGGTGCTAGTTGTCCAATGAAGCCTGAAATCATCAAAAGATCTTTGGTTTTCAATATTTTTGATTTTATTTGATTTTTTTTATTTAATTCAAATTAGTTCAAATAAAAATCAAAACAAATAATAAAAATATGACATGGACACGTGGCCAAGGCTAGAGCACGTGGGATATAATTCCAATTCAAAACAAGTGAAAAAGAATGGGCCCATTTGGCAAAATTTGAAGTTTTGGGGATAATTGACTTTTGGCAATTTTGCAAAAAAGTCCAACTTCAACAATGCATAACTTCCTCAATTTTGACTCTTTGGAGGTGTACTTGGACTTTTTAGAAAGCTTGATATGTCCTATAAACAACCCTTTTGGTATAATCTTAATTTGATATTCCATTATCAAGTTTGAAGCTTTGATAAAAAAGGTGTTTTGGTTGACTTTTCAAAATGACCTATAATGTCCAAATTCATAACTTCTTGTGAGTGCATATTTTGATCTTGGGAGCTGAAGATGGATTGTAGGGAATTTCATCCTATTCAAAATGAGCTTTGGATGGGTCATTTCTCTTGAATTATGAGAAAGGTATGCTTGGTCAAAGTTGGGTTGACTTTTCCTGCAAAACCCTAATTTAGCAACTTTTGAATCTTGATGAAGTATGACCAATCCTTGATGAATCATGATCAACCCTTGATCAAATGATGAAATATACTTCAAAATGAGAATTTTGACAAAAAATCTTGAAGTTTTCCTGTATGTAGGTCACAGTTGACTTTTGCCCTAGCATAATCGATTCTTGGACCTTTGAGCAATTGACTGAGCAAATTTCCTCTGCAAGGCTTGAAACTTGACATGGATGATCTTGAGAACATATTAGGACATTGGTGAGCACTTGGGGTCACTTGGACTCAAGGATCTTGATGCAATGTGACACCCTAATTATGGGTAGACTGCCTTAGGAGAGAGCTTGTCTGGCCAATCCTTGAGCAACCTTGAGCAACTTAGAGATCTTTCTTGCAATATTTTGAGAAATATGGGAGGGCAAATTTTAGGGTACAACATACTCCTTTCACGGCCAAATTAAGTTTCAACTGTACCAACAACATGGCAGCGTATGAAGCATGCATCATGGTTCTCAAAGCTGCTATTGACCTAAGGATCAAGTTCTTGAGCATTTTCAGGGATTCAGACTTGGTAATAAGTCAAATCAAAGGGGAGTGGGACATGAAGCACCCGAATATCATCCCTTATAAAGAACATGTGTTTATGTTTCTTCCACACTTTGAGGAGGTCACCTTTGAACATTTCCCACGAGAAGAGAATCAGTTAGCGGAATCGCTAGCTACTATGTCTTCTATGTTCAAGGTCAAGTGGGATAACGAAGCTCCTCGGATCACCATTGATAGGTTGGATGATCTGGCATACTTCTATGAGATTGACACTGAAGAAGTAGTAGACAAACCTTGGTTCCATGAAGTGAAGAGGTATCTTGAGGCTTAAGAATACCCTGAGTGTGCATTTGTCAATGATAAGAAGTTTTTGAGAAGTTTCTCCGCGAAGTTCTTCCTCAGTAATGGAATCCTTTACAAGCGCAACCATGACTCCACTTTACTTTGATGCGTAGATAAAAACGAACCAGAAAGTATTATGGCTGATTTACACGAAGGTACCTTTGGCACCCACTCTAGTGGACACAACATGGCTAAAAAGATCCTGTGGACAGGATATTATTGGTCCACTGTGTATTGTACCCTAATTTTTGCCCCTAAAATCCCTTCATCATACCATGTTGATTCAATCACAACAAGATCACATTAGGGATTTTGGTTCTTCTCCTTATCTTTAGCCTTGCTCTTTGAGGAATCCCCAAGCACCTTGACTTGTTTTCTTTTGTGATCATGAATATTTTGTCTTGATTTTATTTCTAATTAATAAAATTCAATGTTGGTTTGTCTTACTTTTTAATAATGTAGGTAAAGGCAATGAGGCTTAGCAAGTTGATCCATGGGTTCATGAGTTTATTTCCATGACCTAGTCAATAAAGCTTAAGAAATTCAAACCTCACCATTGAAGTTGTTTTGGAAGAAATGGCATGGCAAGGTTTATTTTGGTTCACCACATTTCAAAGTTATCAAAATTGATTTAAAATTATAAGGGATTGATGGAAGAGGTTGTCATGATTGGACAAGGTCTTGTTCCCATTGGTGACAAGTGAATATTTCTCTCAATTCTCAATATGTGGAAGTGGTTTTAGTTGCTATAAGTTCTCATTATCTTCCTCAACAACTTCTATTTAGAAAGTAAGAGTGTTGGTACAAATCCTTCTCTTTAAATGGTTATTAACAAATCACTTCAAAAGTTTCAAGGATTTTTCATGTGGAAGAAACTTGATGATGAAGAAAGATTACAAGTCCTCTAGATGAACCCTCATTTTCTCATGTGTGACTTCAAATGATCATAACTAGGTAAATTTTTATCACCTTGAGCCCAATCTTTTTTCCACAATGATATTAAGGATGTGAACTTTATTCCTTATTTTATGTGCAAAGTGAGAAAATGGATGGAAGATGCCCTAAGGATACAAATGATTATAGGTCATTTCAAGATTTTTTTTCCAACTTCAACAATTCATAACTATCTCAATTTTTGGAGATTTTGAATGGTTCAAGTTTCAAAATGTTATTAAAGAGGTCTATTTCATGCCATATTTTTTGGTCAAGAGCAATTTCCAAGTGGAAGGCCATGTTTGGATGCAAAACATTATAGGTCACTTTTGAAGAAAATTTTGAAATATTTCGAAGTATGGAAAGTCAACCTTTTTTCTCCAACTTTGACTCAATGCAACTTTCAGGTCAAGCATCCATTTGATTCCACTCTATTTCCATTTCAAAGCTTATAACCTCATATTTTTAAAGCGTCAAGAATCATTCCCTAAGATCCCTTGAGTTGAAAATGCCATTGTTTTGAAATTGGTAGCTTCAAACTGAAGTTTCATCACAAGTCAGATTTTGAAATCTTTGTTTTGGCTTCTAATCACAAGTTTTCCACGCGTTTTTGCTTCTAATCATGTTTAGAAACTTTCTAGATGTGTTTAGCATCAGGAAACGCATGATTTGGTTGAGTTTTGATGCTAAATAAGTCACACTTTGTTCATGCTGCATACCCCTCACGATTTCCCTGCAAACTTCATCATTTCACACGCTTGAGGATCCCATTCATTCTCATATAAATAGAGGGTAATCCCCCATTCATTTCCTCAAGCTTGGATAGCCAGAATCACCCTGCTAAACTTGTTCCATAACTCAAATTTCTGTAACTTTGAAATCAGTGTTCAAGCCTTTTCCAATCCAAATTTTCTATCAATTTACCTTCCTTGATCTTCCGTGAAGCTAACCATATAATTACCTTCAAGAATCGTGCCCTATATTGCTCCATAGAAGTCCAGTTTCAGAGCTTTGCAACTCCACTTTAATAGGTAGATTTCTCCATCAATTCTTTAAAACTTTGATATCATTGTGATGCTCTCATTGCCCTGGTTCTAGTCGCAACACATATTTTTATCTGGAAACACATTTTGACCATGAAATTTCAAATCCCTTTTCAAAACTTTCCTTCCAAATTGCTTGATATACAGTTTATATAAATTTGTCGCGAAGGTGCGGTTGTGTTCGTCTTGAAGAGACGAAGCGAATGGCATATGTCTGAGCTTCTGATTTATAGTTTGAGAGTCCTACAATTCACGTTGGCTAGAGGTTGAAGATGACCAACGTGTCATCTTCCAACCAATGAAGTCGCGCCATCTGTTTTTTTTTTAAATCTCATTTATTTAATGATTCAGTGCTTTATTCACTAATGACCATGATATGCAAAGTGCGCCAGATCCCTTGGATTTGATTACTAACGCGTTTTGACTCTCATCCAATGGTCCACATATTTTGACTTTATTTTTATTTTCTGATTTTTCTATTTAATTATTTTAAATTTCAAAAAATCATAGAAAATTCATTTTTAGTCCAAAACATCTGAAACAATTATGAAAAATATTTTTGATTTTTCTCTTTCTGATTTTTAATTTTTCATAATTTTATTTTGTGTTTTAATATTTTTTTATAAATTTTCACTTTATTTGAATTGTTTTAAATGTTTAAAAATACTTTTATGCATTTTTAAATTCTGAAAAAAATTATAGAATGACCTAACGATATTGTGACATATATTGGTGACCTCATTTATTTTTTATTTCTTACTTTGGTACATTTTTTTTATCAATTTTGGTTATTTTACTCATTTCTTTTAATTAAAAAATAGTTTCTGACTTTAAAAAATTATCAAAAAATTTCTAAAAATATTTGAGTTCATTTCTGATTTTTCTATGGTCTTACTTAATATTTCTTGATTAATTTGAACATAGTTTCCTTTTTATCTATTATTTTCATTTTTAATCATTTATAAACCCTAATTCTTTTATTTTAAAATACAATTTAATTTTTGTATATTTTTTGGCTGATCTTGGATTGAATTTTTGATCATGAACTTTATTAACATCATTAGATCCATGGTGTTGGTTCTAACTCCACCAAAAATGGATGAATGATTTTAATAATAGTTTAGTTAAAATTTAATTCAAATGTGGTTTTGTATTCTTTTCCACCCTTCTTCATCTTATCCCTTTCTTATTGCACTAAGTGTTATTGGATTATGATCTCTATATCATGTCTCAAAATAAATGGTGCATACTATTGACCGGCCTCAAAATAGGTGCCACTTCCATATAAGTCCACTTATGATTGCTTAACATAGCGCTAAATTTTATCCAGATTCGAATAAATGATCATTCGTTACCCAAACCTATGTTTGCAAGCCCAAGTATGTTAATTTGATCTCTTTGATCCAATAACCTTGAGATTCATTGTGTGGAGGCTATGGTTATACCAATCTTCTAATGGTTCTACAACACTTTTGGTCAACGCGGATCACTTAAACATCATTGATCATTAAATGGTACTTTTGAGGATCCCAAATGGATGATATACTTGACAAAAAGCAAATGCAACTTGTTGTATGGAGGCTTTGGTTCTACCAATCCTTTAATGAGTTCCAAATGCAAGTTTCAAGATGCTCATCCAACTAACCACTAATTATTAAATTATTTTTACTTTATGTTTTTATTTTTTATGCTTTATGTACCATTTACTTTACGCATTACATTTCATGCCATTTTTATTTTGCTCACTTGAGCTTTTCTTTTCTCTTCTCTTCTAAAACACCTAATAATCAACATGAACCATAAAAACCTTTAATGATACTTGGACTATTGGTTACTATCCGTGGCATTATGGAGCATTGGACTTCTTGGACTTAGGATTAGAAACCTTGAACTATGTTGGAGACCTTGTGACCTTAATTGTTATTTTGTCTGGAACTCTTGAGGTTTACCTGAGGACATTGGGTTGTTTGTTTGTTTTGTGTGCAGGCTATTGTGATTACATTCTTTGTTTATAATCTGGAATTCACCGGTATACATCCGTTACTTTGTCCAATTTTTGTGAAGACTTAATACACTTGAAGTTTAGTTCTCTCAAGAGGTCTAGTATCTTTGCTTGTTTGGTTTCAATCCAAGGAATGGGAATTCTATCTTGACTCATAATATCAAGTATTGGCTTCTTGTTGGTTAGATGGTTCTTATCCTTAGCTTTTTACCTTATGCTTTAGGATAGTCTCTTCTTCTCCTCCCATCTTCTTTAATTTCAAAAATCTTCTTCCTCCTTTTAAAAACTCTTCTTGTTTTGAAACTTGAACCACTTTCATAATAAACTTGGACTTATGTCCATGCATTTTCAAAATATTTTTCATAAATAAATTTCAATCAACTTAATAATACTTTGACATTTTTTTGTGAGAAGACTAAAAGTCAATCAATCTCATTTCAAACCATTTTGCCACTTTGGCTTGCCATTTTAAAACTTTTCTCAAAAGATTAGACTCTTGTCAATCCTTGTAGTGATACAAACAACTATACTTCTAAAATATATAGTGAAGAGATATACTTTCCACTTGGGTGTTAAGGGAGGCATTGTTGATTTTAAAATCCAAGCCATATCCTCCACTTTGAGATGATGCAAAATTCTCCTTTCTCATGATTGTGGGTAGTAAGTATGTTTTCCACACGGACAATGATGATGATGTCTTATCTCATAAAATCAATCAACACACTTGTGTTTTTATTTTATTTTTAAAAGAGGAACTACGTGTACCCTGATCCCCTATTGCACGAAAGGTGGTACGTAGGCACTAAAGATTCGCAACCGCGGAGGGTGCAAAAATCATAAAAAAAATATATTTCTTTTCTCACCTCCACTATCTATTTTTGTACAACATTTTATAACCAAAATATACAGATTTTTCAAAGAGGTTCCTGTGGATTACCGTAGATGCTTAGGGTGCTAATACCTTACATTTGCATAACCAATCCCCTTACTTTGAATCTTTCCCCCTCTTTTTGGGTTACTCGCTCTTTTCCCATTCCTTTGGAAACAATAAAGCGTGGTGGCGATTTTCATTTTGATCTATATAAGTCTAGTTAATCCAATGGATTAGTCTTAAACATTTCTACCGTTATAAATAAAAAATGGCGACTCCACTGAGGAGAGATTGACCTCTTGCTGGTCCACCTCTAAGTGGGTTGAGCCTATCTTTGTTTACATTTGTACATGTGCTATGTGTTATTATTTGTTATATATTATATATATGTTTGTCTGGACCTTCCTGGTTTTCAGGGTGCTTGGTGATTACTTATAAGTCCTATACCAAGACATGGGCAAACTTTAAAATAGGACGGGCGGTATAGTCATGTTAACTTTGAGGGTGTAATCCCAAAAAAGGAGGCATGATATCCCCCACTCAGTGGAGGCCCCTTTGACTGTAGTGACATTTACCGAGTAATCGGGAAGATGTACTGCTTTTGACCTGGGAGCCTGCTGAAGCTGAGGACCATAGAATACCTAACCTATCTTGGACTTTTAGGTGTAGTACGGAAACTACAACGAAGTAATCCAGAAATATTTGTCACGTGATACTACGCTCAGACGAGATTTTCTTGAGAATATTACTAATTACCGAGTCTATCAGGAAGTTGGTAATATCCGAAGGAAGGATGTAGACTCTAGGAACCTCTAGTACCTTGTTCGGAAGGTGATAACTCTTAGACCATACCTTATGGGTAGTAACTTCGACTTCATGCTCGTGACGTTGAACCTATGAACCCTATATGTGTGATCATGTGTCTGACTATTGAATCATGGATCCATGCACTCATAAGCATCTTTTGAAGGAATTTCATTTCAAGGGACTTAAGAGTTGACCATTTGTGAATATCTCAGGTACTTTTTAACCATGGATTATGGAAAAAGAAAGACCGGAAAATATAGTTTCAAGGATCCCAAGATAGATGAGTTGATCAGTATAATTCCCGAGATTGAATGTTCTGCAGATTTTTGGAAGAAGTATGGATCCATCATTCCTCTCATGAAGCTTAGGATAAAGGAGGGTATTCTCTCGACCTTGGTCCAATTCTATTATCTGATGTATCATTGCTTTACTTTCCCCGATTATCAGTTGATGCCTACACTGGAGGAGTATTCTTATTTGTTGGATTTACCCATTACCGATCGTGTTCCTTTTACTAGTTTGAAGGGTGAGCCAAAACCACATGAGATTACTGCTTTGATCCATCTGAGGAAGTCTGAGGTTGAAGCCCATATGACTACTAAAGGAGGGATTATAGGATTACCAGCTCAGTTCTTATTGGAGAAAGCTCGTCACTTTGCCAGGATTAAGAGTACAGTCTCTTCTGAGGCCATCTTTTCTCTACTTGCTTACGGGTTGTTCTTATTTCCTAATATGGACAAGTTTGTTGATGTTAATGCTATCAGGATCTTCATGATTGGAAACTCAGTTCCTAAATTGTTGGGAGATGCTTACTACTCTATTCATCTTTGGAATTCTTATCATGGGGGGATGATCATCTGTTGCACGCTTCTATTGTACCCGTGGTTTATCTCTCATATGCCTCAGTCTGATGCTTTTTGGGATATCAAGAAGGAGCCTCGTTGGGCTCCTAATATCATGGCACTTACTCACTCGGATATTGATTGGTATCATCGAGCTTACCAGGATGTAGAGATTGTTGACAGTTGTGGTAGTTTCCCCAATGTACCTCTTCTTGGCACAAAGGAAGGAATTAACTATAACCCTGTTCTTGCACGACGACAACTTGGTTATCCGATGAGGGATAAACCAAATAGTATTCATTTGAGTAGTTTCTTTCTGAAAGAGGGAGAAGACCATAAGGAAGCAAGGGAGCAAATTGCGAAGGCTTGGCGTTACATTCATAGGAAGAGTAGGAAAGACTTGGGATCTAAGGGGGCTGTTTCTTTGGAGCCTTATCTTCAGTGGGTCCAAACGAGAGCTATTCAGTTGAAGATGTCGTATTCCCAGGAAACACCTATGCCTGATTTGTTTGTGAAGACCACTCCTGATTTGTTTTGGTGATTTTTTATGAAAAAAATGATTTATGATAATTAATTAAATAAACCTAAAAAAACCTAATTAAATTTAATTAATAAAAAAATGTTAATTTTGAAAAAAAAGGTTAATTAAAAAAATCTAAAAACCTAATTAATTTGAATTAAAAAAAAAGTTAATTTAAAAAAAAAGGTTTATGTGTAATGATTAATAAGAAAGAATTAAGTTTGCCAAAAAATAGATAGGGATAGAAACATCAATGAAAAATAGGGTTAAAAAATAAAAATAATGCAAATGTCAAGGGTGGGTGTTGACCCAAAAATTAATGTAAAACCTAAAATTAAATTTTTAAAAAACCTAAAATTAATTATTCGAGTTTATTATGAAAAATTATGAAAAATCAAAGGTTTGTGAAAAATGTTAGGTTTTATGAAAAATGTTTTAAACAAAAAGAATGAAAATAGGTAAAAGGATAAATAGAAAGTAAGAAAACCAAAACCAATAGGGGTGGTTGTTGAACCCACGCTCTTAACCTTCTCAAGATGTTTGCCTCACCATGCGTTGGTGGTTATTCTATTTTGTCCTCAGCGTTTTGTAATAACCCTGCACGGGATCCTGTCTAAATTTGCAGTGTTGAATCTCATGAACACATTAAATAAATTATATCATGAAATACAAATAAAGCAAATATATGAAATTTTGTAATATTAAAACCGATATGGCATGTGAGATGTGGGTTTGTAACAAGGATGACTTGTTTGTAGTGAGATGGGACTTTGTAATAAGGATTTCAAGGTTTTTAGGGTTCTTGAAAGAATTTGATATTTTGACAGGGTCGTGGCAAAAAAATTTTCCCCCATTTTTTGTGTGAAAAGAATGAGATTATATAATGGAAATTAGAGAAAAAAATAGGCTTTGAATGTGCAATTGGGCCTCCAATAACCACAAGCAACAGTGCATATTTTTTTCACTTGAGTCCGTCATGTTCCAGGCTAAATCGCAGGGGCTTAAGTGCAAATTTTGAAGTTGAAATGTGAAAACAAAATGTATCCGACATCGAGAACTAACTCCTATCCGAAAATGGGCTTAATCGGATAAATGGTGAATTAGTTATGAATTTTTGAAGTTTCGCCTCAAACAAACTTATTTTGGGCTCCATTGTCAACTCTGACACGTTCTTCAATAAAAAACTGGTATTGATCGGAGCATAACCCGATATCGACTTGGAAGAAATATTGTAGACCTCTGAGTCAGTGACCTTGTGTAAAAAGATGGGCCTGATCTGATAAAAATTGACCGAGTTATGAATTTTCGAAGTTTCGACCCAGATGAAATAATATTCAGCATTTAGGATTTTCGGCGCGTCACGTGCATTCTAAGCAAAAAAATAAGGCCATTTGGATACCGTTGAAACTAGATACCTCCTGTGAAAATGTAGTCAACTCAATTTGTGGAATTTTGGTGCTGGAACCAGCTCGATACGATGAAAATCGACCAAGTTATGATTTTCTGAACATGACGCAAATAAACTTCTGTCACAAATTTTCTGTACGAAAATACTTGATAAATCCGCATTTTTAAAGACCTTCTGATTGAAATTCGCTTCCAGCCGTGAGAGATGAAAACGTAGATAATGTCAAGACGGAATTTTGGCCACTGGAATGGGTTCAAAACGAGCCACGATCTTCAAGTTATGAATTTTTTAGTGCGTAAAAAATGCACTTTCAGCACACTTTTTCACCATATTTCTTCGAGAAAACTCGCACATTCAGAGACCTTCTTTATATAATTGTCTCTCAAGCATAACCTAAATTTGAGAATATGTCACCTGGGATATCTTAGCGAAAGAGAACCTGAATATGACGCGCCGGGTTATACTTGTGAATCTTTGAACCTCAAATCGTTGCGAAATGACGAACCGATTTTCAGCATGGAAAATACTCTGAGAACATCCGTTGGCGAAATAAATGTCACTTGTAACGTGACGAAGCTTGCTAAATATATCTTGATTCCAAAACCATAAAACCAGTGATATGCATGTATGTAATAATGAAATGTAAGCAAAAAAGGTCGAAATAAAGAGGGTAAATTTTGGGTGACAACAACTGCCCCTGTTCAATCTTCTTAAACCTGAGGATGTAGATTGGCTGGTCTTCCTTTCGTGATCTGAAGGTGGAAGATGATTGAATGCTAGAGTATCCAGAAATTTGCACTCTTCTGAAATGATACTTGATTTGTATATGTAGTATTGGGAATGGGCTTACATATGCCATTTGGAGAAGATGATTGAAAGTCGTCAGAGATGGGCTTAAAGACGCCATCCTGAGAATATGATGGAGAGTCGTCGGAGATGGGCTTAAAGATGCCATGATGATTTCGTGAGATATTCCTTCGTGGGAATTCCTGTTCCTGATGTTAGGGAGGACTTCGATGAGGAATGTTGGTCTCTGTCTTGGGGAATAAAGTCTGTTTCATGAGACAAAAGTGAGCTGTTTTCTGGTGGCTACTCAGAATTACCCACCGAGTGTTCAGCCTCAACCAACAAGGGCTACTGCTGAATCTCCAACTGTTCCTGTGTCTGCTACCCCAACTGTTGTTCGGAATCACATACCTCAAGGCTATCCATGGGGAATGCCAGAGAGTTTTGCACCTGAAGGTTTCAATCTTGGTCCTCAAGAAGCTCCAGTTGTTCGGACTACTGTTACTCCTGCACCTCCTGTGGTGCATACTGCTCCTGCTGCACCTCCTTCAGTGAATATGGTCCCATTTTCTAATGATGATATGTGTCATCCTTTTTCTCCACCAAGTGAAGACTTGGGTCTTCCTGATAGAATGGATGATTTTCAAGAGTAGTTTGAGAAGATGCAGAGGGAGATGAAGTCCCTCAAGGGAAAAGAGTTATTCAGGCAGAACGTGAATGAATTATGCTTGGTCCCGAATGTTAAGATACTTTCAAAGTTTAAGGTCCCAGAGTTTGAAAAGTACAAGGGAAACACTTTCCCTCGTGCTCATCTGGTGATGTATGTAAGGAGAATGTCTACCCATACCGATGATCAGCGTCTGCTGATTCACTTTTTTCAGGATAGTTTGACCGGTGCTGCACTGAAGTGGTATAAGTTTGGACAGCGTCAACATCCATACTTTCAAGGACTAGGGAGAAGCATTTATCATACAATACAAATACAACATGGACATGGCGCCTGACCTTGATCAGCTCAGGGCCATGGTTCAGAAAGACAGGGAATCATTCAAAGAATATGCACAGAGATGGCATGAGGTAGCCGCCAAAGTGATTCCTCCCATGGAAGAGATAGAGATGAATAAGATTTTCTTGAAGACTCTGGGTTCTTTATACTATGAAATAATGGTAGCGAGTGCGCCAAGTGACTTTACTGAAATGGTAGGCATGGGTATCCATTTAGAAGAGGCTGTAAGAGAGGACCGTTTAACAAAGAGTGAAGGTTCTGGAAGTGCGGAGAAGCCATCTTATGGGTTTACAAAGAAGAAGGAAGGAGATACAAATGATGTCATGCAAGAAATGAGAGTTAATCCTCCTAGAAGAAATTATCAGCGTCATCAGCAAGTCTCCTCAGTTACTCCGGTTGTCGGTGTAGCTCCAACCAACATTGCTTATCAGAGACCATCCCAACAAGGGAATCAAGGGTACAATCAGAGAAAGGAGAGTTATGACCCTATCCCTATGAGTTATACATAGTTACTCCTGGCATTAATTTAGAAAAAGTTGGTTCAGACCCGACCACCTCTCGTTGTACCATCGTCGTTGCCTTGGTATTACAAAGTAGACTAAACATGTGCTTTCCATCAGGGAGCACCAGGGCGTAATGTTGAGAATTGCTATCCTTTGAAGACTAAGGTATAGAAATTGGTTAAGTCCGGTATTCTATCTTTCAAAGATGTGGGCCCTAATGTGAAAGACAATTCTCTACCCAAGCATGGAGGAGCAAACACTGTGAATATGGTGACCGGTTGTTTTGGTGACTTCCGGATTTTTGATGTTAATCTGGCTAGGGGAGATTTGGTGAAAATGCACGCAGACCTCTGTGAATTTAGCTACGATACGCATGACCATGCCGGTTGTGCTATTTGCAGTACAAACATACAGGGTTGCAATAAGATAAAGGTTGATTTGCAGGAGATGATGGATGAGGGTCTCATCCACATAGTCAGGCTTAGGGAAGAGTATGAAGAGGAAGTGAAAATGGTTTCTGGATGTCCTGGAGAGTTCAGAATTTTTGATGTGGAGTATATGAATGAGGGTCTTGTACAATTACATGCTACTTTTTGTCACATGGCTAGTCAGGTGGAACATCAGTATGGATCTTACCGAATTTGCTGCATGGACTCCCAAGGATGTTCAATCATGAGGAAAGGTGTCCAGTTGTTATTGGATAATGGAACCATCAAGGTTACAAGTCAAAGGGATGATTATCATGAAGTTGATATGATTGAGGTTTGTTTGGCTGAAGAAGACTCGGATGATGAGTATGCCTCTGCAAATGAGTATTTCTCCTCAGATGATGATTTGTTTTCCAGAGATGACTCCATAATGAATGATTGTGTTGAAGAAGGGGTAAACTTCATTGTTCCTTTTTGTGGTACATCGGCCCATTTTGAATTTGAGTATCATAGCAAACTGACTATTACTCAATTGGTGATTAGTTTGATGGGCCTTGTCCCCTACAAGTCAGATAAGGTTGTACCCTAGAAGTATAATGCTACAGTCTTAGAGGATGGTGTGGAAGTTCCCATCTAGGCGATGCCTGATGTTAGTAATATTGTCGAGACTAGCAGAGTGACCCGTAGCAGTCATGTATTTGCACCAGTTGTTCGAGGAGATGTGATTACTGGAAAGAAAATTGTTGAAAATGTTAAACCCAAGAAGGCAGTGGGTGAATCTAGTGGAGCTACACTAGAAAAGGATGTGGATAATATTTTGAAGATAATTAATATTAGCGACTACAGAATTGTAGATCGGCTACTGCAGACTGCTTCAAAAATATCTATCTTGGCTTTATTGATGAACTCCTCTGCTCACAGGAAATCTTTGATGAGGGTATTGGACCAAGCTTTTGTGGAAAGTGACATGCCTATAGACCAATTCAGCAGTGTAGTAGGGAACATTACGTCATGTAATAACCAGAGTTTCCGCGACGATGAACTGCCAGATGAAGGAAGGAATCACAACCTGACCCTCCACATGTCTATGAACTTCAAGAATGATTCACCATCCAGTGTGTAGATTGATAATGGATCCTATTTGAATGTTATACCAAGGAGAATGCTTATGAAGTTGAAATATCAAGGAATGCCCATGCGCCCAAGTGGCATTATTGTGAAAGCGTTTGATGGATCAAGGAAATATGTTATTGGTGAAGTGGACTTGCATATTCATATAGGCCCACATTTGTTTCAGATTACTTTCCAGGTCATGGATATTGTACTCGCTTATAGCTGCTTGCTGGGACGACCGTGGATACATGAGGCAGGGGCTGTCACTTTAACTTTACACCAGGAGTTGAAGTTTGTACGTGAAGGAAAAGTGGTAATTATAAATGGAGAATAGGCATTACTGATATCTCATTTGTCCTCTTTCAGCATTGTGGAGGCGGATGAAATTGTTGTTGGAACCCAGTTCCAAGCTTTATCCATTGACAACATAAGGGGAAATGAGAATTCTATGGTTTCACTAAAGGATGCGCAACAGGTTGTGCGTAATGGTCATAGTAAGGTATGGGGACAGATTGTGGATCCACCTGTAAACAAGAACAAAGTTGGCTTGGGGTTCTCTGTGAAGAATGACAAAGGAAAGAGCTTGAAGTCGAAGTCTGCTACAGGCAAGTATCAAGACATCTTCCATAGATGGGGTTATCTTCATCCAACTATTTCCGGGATTAATGCCATTGTGGAAGATGAAGCAGAGCCAGAAATGCCGAATTATGTGACGCACGAAGTTAGGTTTCAGAATTGGATCACCATTGATGTTCTCTCTTGCATACATGTTTCAAAGTAATTTATTTTGTTAATCTTTTTGAAAAGCTTTCACCATGCCCAAGGTGAAAGTATTAATATTTTATGGGCTTATCTGTTTGCTGTGACTTTTAAAATCAATAATAAAAGTTGTCTTTGTTTCCCAAATTGTGTCTTTATTTTCTTCTTTTTTCTTGAAAAATGGTAATCAGAAAAAATCTTTCAAAATAAATAATAACTAAAATTCAATTTGCATGATCACTTGTTATATGTGTCAGTTTCTAAAAACAATCATAAATCATATGTGCAGATTAATTAAAAAACCCGTTGAATACAATGATCCTGCACCCTCTCCTAACTTTGAATGTCCTGTGAATGGGGCCGAAGAAGAAGACTGTGATGAGATTCCAGAAGAGTTCTCACGGTTGCTTGAGCGTGAGGAGAATGACATTCAACCATATAAAGAGTCGTTAGAAGTAATCAATTTGGGTTCAGAAGAAGACTTAAAAGAAGTCAAGATTCGAGCATTGTTGTATCCTGATGTGAAGAGCAGGTTGACTGAGATGTTGAGAGAGTATGTGGATATTTTTTCTTGGTCTTACCAAGATATGCCTGGTCTAGATACATATATTGTAGAACACCATTTTCTGTTGAAGCCAGAGTGTCCGCCAATCAAACAGAAGTTGAGAAGAACTCACCTGAATATGGCAGTGAAGATCAAAGAAGAAGTTCTAAAGAATATTAATGCCGATTTTCTTGTGACATCAGTGTACCCTCAATGGATTTCCATTGTCCCAGTACCGAAGAAAGATGGAAAAGTTTGCATGTGCGTAGATTACAGAGATCTAAATAAAGCTAGTCCAAAAGATGATTTTCCATTGCCACATATTGATATGTTAGTGGATAGCACAACAAAATTCAAAGTTTTCTCGTTCATGGACGGATTTTCCGGGTATAATCAAATAAGGATGGCTCCTGAGGACATGGAAAAAACAACGTTTATCACACCCTGGGGAACATTCTATTAGAGTGATGCCCTTCAGGTTGAAGAATGCTGGTGCAACGTACCAGAGGGATGTGACAACCCTATTCCATGATCTGGTACACAAGGAAATTGAGGTATATGTTGATGACATGATTGCTAAATCCCAGACTGAAGAAGGGCGCGTAGAAGATTTATTGAAGTTGTTTCAGCGTTTGAGGATGTATTGTCTCTGCTAGAATCCAAATAAAAGTAACTTCGGTGTTCGATCCAGGAAATTGTTGGGTTTCATTATTATCCAGAGAGGGATTGAAGTTAACTCTGATAAAGCCAAAGTAATTCAAGAAATGCCAACACCGAGAACTAAAAAGCAAGTCAGAGGGTTCCTCGGGCGTTTGAATTATATTTCCAGATTTATTTCCCACATGACTACAACGTGTGAACCGATCTTCAAGTTGTTAAAGAAAGATCAAGGTTGTGTGTGGACGAATGAATTCCAAAGGGCATTTGAAAGTATTAAAGAATATCTGCTTGAACCTCCTATCTTGCTCCCTCCTGTTGAAGGAAGACTGTTGATTATGTATCTGACAGTGTTAGATAATTCCATGGGTTGTATTTTGGGACAACAAGATGTAACAGGGAAGAAAGAGTATGCCATTTATTATCTCATTAAAAAGTTTACTAATTGTGAGTCGCGATATTCCATGCTGGAAAAGACATGTTGTGCTCTAACCTGGGCAGCAAAATGTTTGCGGTAGTATATGTTGAATCACACTACTTGGTTGATCTCCAAAATGGATCCAATCAAGTACATTTTTGAAAATCCTTCTCTTACTGGGAGAATTGCCGACTGGCAGATGCTTTTATCTGAATATGACATCGAATAACACACTCAAAAAGATATTAAGAGCAGTGTGTTGGCAAATTATCTTGCTCACCAACCAGTTGATGATTATCAGTCTGTGAAGTATGATTTCCCTGATGAGGATGTGATGTTTCTGAAAGTGAAATATTATGATGAACCATTTCCTAAGGAAGGTCCTGACCCTGAATCTCGCTGGAGTATGATATTTTATGGGGCTGTGAATGCTTATGGTAAAGGGATTAGTGTTGTGATTGTCACTCCACGTGGATCACACATTCCTTTTACTGCAAGGTTGATATTTGATTGTACTAATAATGTGGTGGAATATGAGGTGTTGTACCCCAAAATTTGCCCTCTCATTTATCAAGATTTTCCTCACAAAACTTCTTGGACTCAAGACCAGATTAAGGTTTTCTCAGCTCAAGACCTCACCTTGCACTGATGACCTGAAATTAGGGTTTGAGTTTGCACAAGGATTTTTGGACCATCAATGCTTCATGTGACTTTCATACACCATCTTGGACCCCTAAGATTGCTCATACCAAGTTTCAATCCTTGAATCACATTTTTTGCCCAGTCAATTGGATAGTTGACCTAAAAATCAATTGTATTGGGGAAAAAGTCAACCATGGCCAATTTACAGTCAAACTTCTTTTTATTCACAACAACATTTTAGACTCCTATGTACCATTTGGTCAAGTTTGGATCACAACTCCTCAAGAAATTTGATCAGATCAACAAAAGGGCAAAATGGTCAAAATTAGGATTTTGACTGAGAAAGGGCAATTTCTGATTTTTAACCTAGCCAATGACCAATTGGGTTCAAACATGATTTCAAGGACTCAATGGAATCATCTTGACCTAATCACATGGTTCAAAAGATCTCAAATGCATTGGATTGATAGATGAATTTTCGAGTCAACTGATCAAAAATCAACTGTACACTGAAAAGTCAAACTTTGACTTTTTGGTCAAAACCAAGTGCCAAGGGTCATAATTCATCAAGATATGTAAAAATGTGAAACTTTTTGACCAAGAAACCTAAAATTTCAAATTAGGGTTTTAATTTGAAATTTTTCGTAACTTAGAATTTTTCTAAGTATGAAAAATTTCTTATTTTTTCCCAACTTTTTCACCATGATGCAATTGGATTCATAGAAAACTTCCAACATGAAAGTTGAAGTCCTCAATGAAATTTACAACTTTTATTCACAAAGTTTTCACAAATGATGCTTGGATCTCAAGTTATGATTATGTGAATAGGGGTCCATAAACTTTTTAACTTAGTGAAATTTTGCCCTATTTTAGGCAGGTTTTTGACCTAACTTCATGGAAACTTTTCACCTAGTTCCAAGAGGTATCTCAAGTTGCATTTCATAGATGGATAGTAGAGCATGTTACAAGATTTCCAAAATGTCCAAGAACTCTCCAAGATCATTTGTGGTTAGGGAGTATCGAAGAAGAGAAAATGGCAATTTGTTACTTTTGTTCAAGCCATGTTTACAATGCTTCAAGTTACAAATCAGTTCCTGGCATGCTTGTACCTTGCATTACAGGTCCTAATCCCTTCTACACTCCATAATTTAATGCTAACTCAATGGTTAAAGCCTTTGTTTTCACCTTTAGAGCATTGCACAAGAGATTAATCCATAAATGGCATAAAGGGCACTATGCCATTTTGATTAAGCAAGACTTTTACAACTTTGCAATTCTTGAGCCATGGACCTGATCTTTTGTTGCAAGCAATATCCACAAATATCAGGCAAAGTACACCAACCCTCTGCAGCCCACAAGATAGCCTGTACAAGGCTTTGGCATGGTCATTTCAACTTTCTTCAAAAGCAAGAAAGGTGGCAAAAGTGAAGAGAACTTGTCCATCTGATAAAGAGAAGGCTTGGCTTCATTCTAGACAACTTCACAAACTTGTAACAAGCAAATATACGAATTCATAGCATTTGAAACTCTCCCAAACACAAAAAACTCAAGTTTCTGCCCAAACAGGGCATCTTCTGCAGAACTCTTTCCAAATCAAAATTTGCTCGTGCGTTTTGCTTTGTAACACTTCAAACATCTTCCCTCTATCACATCCAAACTATCCAAGCCATTGCACTGCAACTGTGTGCCCTGTTTCATCCATCACCATTTTCATTTTTGAATGTTGCAGGTTGACTTCTACAAGGAGTTTCAAGCATCCTCAAGGCAAGCTGAGCATTAGAAAAGCTTGAGGGAACTTCAAGGAAGCTCACACGATCTTTAAGCCTCACTCAAAGTCCCCACATTTCCATATCCAAACTCAGTTGAACCAGGTATTTTTCAAAGTTCTATCTCTCTATTTAGAAATCCTTAAGCTTTGATTTATGAAGTAAAAATGTAGTCCTTAACTTGCTAAAGTTATACATATGCATAGTTGTCATTTATATTAACTGAGCTAAGAGTATTTGATTGTTGAACATGCTGAAAAAATTAGGTCAGGAATTAGGGCCACTGGAATTCTCCCTGGTCTTTTAGAGTTAGGTCATGAATTTTATATCACTGGAATCGTGAGATCATAAGTTACATTTTTTGTGTTATGAGTTTTTGATTTTATGCAAGCTAGAGCAAGATACAAGTTTGTACTCAGAAGCGCGCGCGAAGAAGCCAAGGACAGGGATGAAGATAAAGTTCCTGGGCCTGGCGCCTTGGGCATGTTGTTTTCACACCCCCATATTCCTATCTACACCCCCTTTGCTCATTTTGTTTATTTTTATATTTTCTCATATTTTTTATGTTTATTGATTTTAATATTTTTTTTGAACATCAAAAAATCATGAAAAATATTTTCTTTATTTTTTGTATTTTATTTTATTTTATATCTTATTTTTTGGCATAAAAAATAATTTATAAATAAATAGAACTTTATTTTCTTAAATAAATAGTAAATACATTTAAAAATACCATACATTTTTATTTTATTATTTTTCACACATAAAATATTATTTTCATACATATTTTTTTTAATATTTGTACATAATATTGTTACTATTTTTCTTGAACAAAAAATGAATAAAATAAGTAATAGAAAACATAATTTTCTTTTAAATCAAAAATTAGGGTTTCCCCTTTCAAAAATAATAATTTTATTTTTTCTTATTTTTTAGGACTTAAATAACGTTGTTTTCTCATATATAAAATAAATACAAAAAACATTTTGCATCCATACATTTTATTGCATATTTAAATAATTGTTTATTTATTTATTCTACAAAAATTCAATTGGGTTGTAATAATTTTTAGGGTTTTATTTTGAGCAATATCCCCCATTCAAAACTTGTATCCCCCTCCCATAATATTGTTGTAATAGCTTAGATTTACTTTACGCAATTTATCGCATTATATACATGTTTAGTAAATTAGGGTTTGAATGATAAGACAAAAATCAAACAAATAGCATGACCTAATTCAAGACAAAACAAATGCATGAAAAATGACAACACATTGCACACAAGCACCCCTAGGGTTTCACCCGCTTGGTTGCCTTAAAACATGTCCATGGTATGCATGCTAGGTATCTTGGCAAAACAAAACAAAAGATCATAGTCCCTCGATGATGCTATCAAAAGGTTGCCTAAACAAATGATCTTAGTACCTCAAACTTGCTAAGATACTTGGCACCATTGCTATCATGGTCATACAATGACCCATGCCCGTCCCGTTTAACATCCAAAGATAGGGTTGTTTACCAAAGCAATGGTAAATCAACAATGTCAAAGGAATAAAAATATATAGGAAAGACTTTTGAGTAGGTAGAATGCTTCTAGTTACTTGATCAATTTCAAAATAATCCTTGCTATTTTCAAACAAACATACACATATTTTCAAAACATTTCCAAACAACTTTCAAAACATCGAAACATTTTTCAAAAGACAAACATCTTTGTATACATTCTTACGAACGAGAATCATTACAAAGATTGCCTAAAGCAAAGGCCTCTTTTCAAAATACTTTCAAAACCACACAAAGCACCATTTCAAACAATTGTCAAAGCAAAGCAAGTGATTTAAACAAGTAACTAAGAGCCCATGGAAAACCATTGATTAAAAGGGTGCTAGCACCTTCCCTTTTCATAATCTACCCCCCGAACTCAAGAAAATATCTCAAAGGTATTTCCTGTGCTTTTTTACCTTTCCTTTTTTGGATAAAATAAAAGTCGGTGGCGACTCTTGCTAAATCGAAACATTTGCAGCGAAATGCAAAACGTCAAGTCAGTTCTCCCATCGTATCACAGAACTGGCGACTCTGCTAGGGAAACTTATAAAAGTGGGGTTACCTTAGGGTTTATATCACCTTTATTTGCTTACCATGTTTGCCTTGTTTTCTTTACACTTTAGTTCTATTTTTTGGGTTTGAATCCTCTACCCGGATTTGGGAAACATTCATAGGTAAATAGCAATACGTTATGGAAACTGTGTGGGGTATACTGACACGGTCTAAGAAATAGCTATGTTAGTGTGACATATTTGTGGGTACCGGTAGCGTTTGAGTCAATCAAAGAGAATACGGGGCCGCTGAGCAATGTCAAGAAGCATTAACGAACTTCTAGAACCTTTACTTGACCAACTTGGCCTTTTAGGATGTAGTGAGATGACCGGCTTTGGTGCAGTCCGAAGTTGGTAGATACTCGATACTACACTCATTGAGGGTTGGTTCCTTGGAATATTTCGGTCTCCAGTAAAGAGGCTGAATTGAAACAATGAACAAGGAAACAATCCAGTGATATTGAGCTCCTTAGAACCCAGTTACTATTTACTAGGACAGGTTGAGCCAACTAAACTTCAAGAGGGTACTTACCTTGGAAACCCCATGCAAGCATAAACTAGAAACTTGTGTGATTTTCTTGTACATATTACTTGTGTATAACATCATGAAGCATCATTTGCATCCACTAACCATTTCAAGGATTTTTGGAATTCATCTTTGTTCCTGTTTTGTAGGTTATGGATTCACTTCGCAGGAAAACTATCTAAGTCAACCTTGTAAGAATTCCTCCACAACTCAAGGAGCTAGCTTTAAGGATTCCTGAGAACTCTCCATTCATCGAGAGGCATGGTCGTCTTCTCAACTTAGTCACTTCCAACACAGAGGAAGACATGATGAAAGTTCTCTTCCAGTTCTTTGACCCTTTGCATCACTGCTTCACATTTCCTGACTACCAGCTTGTGCCCACTTTGGAGGAATTTTCTCAACTCTTGAGGGTTCCTATTCTCAATCAACTACCCTTCAACGGTACAGAAAGAGATCCAAAGCCAGAAGAGATTGCTCAAGCCCTGCACTTGCACTCATCTGATGTCACAACATATTGGGAAACTAGAAGTGGTGTCAAAGGCTTCTTGGCAAAGTTCTTGTTTGAGAAGGCCCAAAGTTGTTGGAATTCTTTAGACTTACAAGCTTTTGAGGAGATTGTAGATCTTCTCATCTATGGGATGGTCTTGTTCCCAAATCCTGACCAACTCATAGATGTGAGTGTTGTCAAAATCTTCATGTCTCGCAACCCGATGCCTACTTTGCTTGGAGATATCTTGCACTATTTTCACACTCGAACAATGAGGAAAAGAGGTGTTCTCATGTGTTACACTCCCCTTCTGGAAAAATGGTTTATTTCTCATCTTCCCCAATCAGTCTTGAAGAATGAGCAAGGTTTGAGGTGGTCACAACGATTGATGACTCTTACACATTCAGATATTCATTGGTGTTCTCGGTCCAAAGAGAATGTTATTATTTTCGACCGTTGTGGGGAATTCCCTAATGTCCCTCTACTTGGCATTAGGGGAGGCATCACCTACAACCCCTGCTTGGATCTAAGACAATTTGGTTATGCCCGAAGGGATGGCCCACATGATATGCTGATTCCATACTTGGTTTTTGACTTTGACAACGATGATCAAGGACTTTGTAGGTGTTTAGGTATTAGCTTGCATTTTTGGTAAATCCCAAGTGTATGTGTGAATGTCATGACTGATGTCATAACATTCTAGTTCAGTTTGTACTAACTCATTAGGTACCTTTGCAGAAAAATATTGTATTTCAAGTACTGATGTTTATAAGTGTGTATCTGAGCATTTTGCAAAATGATCACATTTTGCTAAATCAGTAGACAGGTTTTCTCAAATGTCATAACAGATGTTATGACATCCTGTTCTGAACTAACAGGTTTGCAGGATGGATAAGTCTGAGTTTTTTCAGGAAATAACTCAGTCTTTCCTGAACAGAATTCTGCGTTTTCTGAGGGGTAACCTAGCTCAACCCTAACCTGGTTAATAAAGTCCTGTGACCTGGTCTTTAGGTCAAACGGAATGAACCCTAGGTTTTTGTGGAAACCCTAACTGAAGTTGCAGCTGCTATATATTCAACAGAGCTGCTGTTTTTCAAGCATCCCTCTTGATTGATCAGAAGATCATTTTGTAATCTGAATAGATTTGATTATTGTACTCCAAGCAATTATCATTGTGATAAGTGCCTTGGAATAGGTTTCTAATTGTAAGGGTTGTGTAGCACTCAAAGCTTTGAAGCAAGAGTGTTTGAATGTTCCTTGACTAAAGCTGTGAAGCAGAGTCAAGTTAGTTGTGTGCATCACTCAAAGCTGTGAAGCACGAGTGATTGTGTTGCTTGATTAAAAAGCTGTGAAGCTTAATCAAGTGTTTGTTTATGAAGAGTGTCTTCATCAATTCTTAAGTCAAATTGGTTTATGTATCACTGCTGTGATTGAGGGGGAGTGAGTAGGAACTCAGGTTTAAGTTGTACTTAGATTGGAATTGCATTGGGTAGGTCTTAAGTGAAGGAGATAAACTGGTTGGTTTATTCCTGAATTAAAATCTCTTATAGTGGATTTCCTCCCTGGCTTGGTAGCCCCCAGAGTAGGTGTTGTTGCACACTGAACTGGGTAAACAATTGACTGTGTTCTTTATTGCTTTTGTATTTACTGTCATATAGTAAGTCAGATACGGTGTCATAACATTAAACGTGACATTGAGTATCTGCAGCCAGAATTTCAATTGGTATCAGAGCAGGCACCCTGCCTGTATTACTGGGTGAGATCTAGGGATATCACTTTCTGGCACTATGGACAAAGAAGGAGTTTTTGGAAATAGACCACCCATTCTGGATGGAACTAATTATGACTACTGGAAACCTCGTATGATTGCCTTCCTAAAATCTCTGGACAAAAAGGCTTGGAGAGCTGCTGACAAAGGATGGATTCATCCCACCATAACTGAGAAAGATGGGACAATCAGTCTGAAGCCTGAGGAAGATTGGAGTAAAGAAGAAGATGAGTTAGCTCTGGGAAATTCAAAAGCTCTAAATGCCTTGTTCAATGGAATTGATAGAAACATTTTCAGACTAGTACATCAATATGAACTGGCCAAGGAAGTTTGGGACACTCTCAGAACTACTCATGAGGGCACTTCCAAAGTAAAAATGTCAAGGCTTCAGATGTTGACCACCAAGTTTGAGAATCTAAAAATGATGGAAGATGAAACCATTCATGAGTTTCACATGAACATCTTGGAGATTGCCAACACCTCAGAAGCACTGGGAGAAAAGATGTCAGAAGAAAAACTGGTGAGGAAGATTCTCAGATCCTTGCCTAAAAGATTTGCAATGAAGGTAACTGCCATAGAGGAAGCCCAGGACATTAGCAAGTTGAAAGTGGATGGACTTATTGGGTCTCTTCAAACTTTTGAGATGGGAATCACTGATAATGGTGTCAAGAAGAACAAGAGCATAGCACTTATGTCCAACACTGATGTTGAAGAGAACATTTCAGAAGCTGTAGCCATGCTTGGAAGACAGTTCAACAAACTCATCAAAAGAATAGATCCAAAGTCAAGGTCTAATGTTCATAACATTCCCTCTAACATTGACAGTTCCAGCAGAAGACCAAGGTCAGAAGAGAAGGGAATTCAAGGCAGAGGAATTCAATGCCATGGTTGTGAAGGATATGGGCATATTCGAGCTGAATGTCCTACCTTTCTTAAGAAACAAAGAGGAATGACAGTTACTTGGTCTGACTGTGATTCAGAAAGTAATTCTGAAGAAGAGACTGCCAAACGAGTTACTGCTTTAACTGGTGTTTGTACCTCTGAAAGTGACATCAGTGACGAAGAAGTGACTTTTGAAGAACTGGCTGATACTTACAAGGAATTGTGTATCAGAAGTACTGAAGTATGTGCGCAGAATGAGAAACAATCAAAACTCATCATAAAGATGGAGGCTGAAAAAAGGGCTAACCTTGAAACTATAAGTCATCTAGAAGGAGAAGTTCAATTGCTGAACTCACAACTGAATCAAATGACCAAATCTGTCAAGATGTTGACAAATGGAACAGACAAATTGGAAGAGATCCTTCAGGTTGGACAAAATGTGGGAAATAAATATGGACTAGGATTTATGGAAGCAACGAAATCTGGTTCTGGTAAGCAAATGTCAAAACAGATGTCTCAACACAACTCTCGACATCAGAAACAGAGACATATGAGGAAAAGGTACCAAAGATGGAAATGTCATCATTGTGGTAGATATGGCCACATAAAGCCCTTCTGCTTCAGATTACATGGATACCCTAATCAGAACTCAGGTGTCAAACCTAAGTCTAAAAAGGTACCACATGCTCCTCAATGGAAGAAAAAGGCTACTGCACTGATAGCTCACACTTCCCTGAGGGCCTCTGCAAAGGAAGACTGGTACTTTGACAGTGGATGTTCCAGACATATGACTGGAATCAAGAACCTCCTCAATAATGTTAAGCCTCACACCACCAGTTTTGTGACCTTTGGAGATGGGGCTAAAGGTGAAATCAAAGGAGTCGGTGATTTGGACTGCCCTGGAGTTCCAAGTCTGAATGAAGTACTGCTGGTGAAAGGGCTGACCGCTAATCTCATTAGTATCAATCAACTGTGTGATCTAGGATTCAAGGTCAATTTCTCAAAGTCTGAATGCCTTGTAATCAATGACAAACAAGAGATAGTAATGAAAGGAGTCAGATCCAAAGACAACTGGTACTTGTGGGAGGCTGAGAACACTAATTTCTCATCTGTGTGTTCCATTGCAAAAGAAGAAAAAGAGGTGAAACTGTGGCACCAAAAACTTGGCCATCTTCATCTAAGGGGTATGAAGAGGATTATCTCCTTGGAGGCAATCAGAGGGATTCCAAAGCTGCAAATTGATGAAGGAAGAGTTTGTGGTGAATGTCAGGTTGGTAAGCAGACTAGGATGTCACATCCAAAGTCAAGACATCTGACCACCTCTAAGGTTCTAGAACTCCTCCATATGGATCTGATGGGACCAATGCAAGTAGAAAGTCTTGGTGGTAAAAGATATGCCTATGTGGTTGTGGATGATTTTTCCAGATTCACCTGGATTAATTTCATTAGGGAAAAATCAGATGCATTTGAAGTTTTTAGAGAACTGTGCAAGAGAATTCAAAGAGAGAAGGAAGCATGTATTGTCAGAATCAGAAGTGATCATGGCAAGGAATTTGAAAACAGAAAGTTTGATGACTTCTGTTCTTCAGAAGGAATCAGTCATGAGTTTTCTTCTCCTATAACACCTCAGCAAAATGGAGTTGTGGAAAGAAAAAACAGGACCATACAAGAATCTGCCAGAGCAATGTTACATGCCAAAAGACTTCCTATGTATTTTTGGGCTGAAGCTATGAATACAGCTTGCTATGTTCATAACAGGGTCACCTTGAGAAAGGGAACCTCATCCACCATATATGAACTCTGGAAAGGAAGAAAACCAACTGTGAAGTACTTCCATGTGTTTGGCAGCAAATGCTATATTCTGTCTGATCGTGAACAAAGAAGAAAACTGGACCCCAAAAGTGATGAAGGCATATTTCTAGGATACTCCTCAAACAGCAGAGCTTATAGAGTATTCAACTCCAGAACCAAAACCATGATGGAATCAATAAATGTTATAATTGATGACTATCATGAAGAAATAGATGTTCCTTGTACTGTTGAGACATTCTTTGAGACTTCAACCCAACAGAATGACCTACCCAACTCCACCAGAACAGAATCTGAATCAAAGGAAGCTAGCAAGATCCCTTCCATCAGAATTCAGAAGGATCATCCAAAAGATCTCATCATAGGAGATCCCAATAGTGGAGTCATCACAAGATCTAGAGAAATCATCTCAAACTCTTGTTTTGTGTCCAAAATGGAACCAAGAAATGTCAAGGAAGCCTTAACTGATGAATATTGGATTGGTGCAATGCAAGATGAACTGAACCAATTCAAGCAACATGAAGTTTGGGAACTGGTTCCTAGACCTGAAGGAACTAACATCATTGGGACAAAATGGATATTCAAGAACAAGTCAGATGCTGAAGGAGTTGTCACCAGAAATAAGGCAAGACTTGTTGCTCAAGGATACACCCAGGTTGAAGGGGTTGATTTTGATGAAACCTTTGCACCTGTAGCCAGGTTGGAATCAATCAGACTCTTGTTGTCAATTGCTTGTCTTCTGAAGTTCAAGTTATTTCAGATGGATGTGAAAAGTGCCTTTCTAAATGGGTACTTAAATGAGGAAGCTTATGTGGAACAACCTAAAGGTTTTGTGGATCCAACCCATCCTGATCATGTCTACAAATTGAGAAAAGCTCTATATGGCCTGAAACAAGCTCCTAGAGCATGGTATGACAGGTTAACAAAGTTTCTCTCAGACAAAGGCTACAGAAAAGGAGGCTTGGACAAAACTCTCTTTGTCAAAACTGAAGGAGGGAAGTTGATGGTTGCCCAAATATATGTTGATGACATAGTGTTTGGAGGAATGTCAGAACATATGGTTAAACACTTTGCTGACCAGATGCAGGCTGAATTTGAAATGAGTCTCATGGGAGAACTAACTTATTTTCTTGGACTACAAGTCTCACAAATGGAGGACTCAATCTTCTTATCTCAAAGCAAGTATGCTAAGAGTATTGTAAAGAAGTTTGGTATGGAGAATGCAAGTCACAAAAGGACTCCTGCTCCTACTCATCTAAAGCTTTCCAAAGATTCAAGTGGGGTTAAGGTGTATCAAAGTCTGTACAGAAGCATGATAGGAAGCTTGTTGTACTTAACTGCCAGCAGACCTGATATTGCCTTTGCAGTTGGAGTTTGTGCTAGATACCAAGCTAATCCCAAAGTCAGTCATATCAATCAAGTGAAGAGAATTTTGAAGTATGTAAGTGGTACTTACAACTATGGATTGATGTATACTCATGGCTGTGAACCAGCTCTGACTGGCTACTGTGATGCTGATTGGGCTAGTAGTGCTGATGATAGAAAAAGCACCTCTGGAGGATGTTTCTTCTTGGGAAGTAATCTGGTTTCCTGGTTCAGCAAGAAACAGAATTGTGTGTCTCTTTCCACTGTTGAAGCTGAATACATTGCAGCTGGTAGTAGCTGCTCTCAAATGATATGGATGAAACAGATGCTCACTGAGTATAATGTCACACAAGATGTTATGACATTGTACTGTGACAATCTAAGTACAATCAACATATCCAAGAATCCCATTCAGCATAGCAGGACCAAACATATTGACATACGACATCACTTTATCAGAGACCTTGTAGAAGAGAAGACAATCAAATTGGAACATGTTGCCACTGAGCTACAGCTGGCTGACATTTTTACCAAGGCTCTGGATGCAAATCAATTTGAAAACTTAAGGGGTAAGCTGGGTATTTGCCAACATGAGGAATTGTAGCAATTAATTTTGCTTAAAACAAGGATCAAAGGAGTTATGCCTGTTCTGATTGGTTTAAAATTGTATTTTCTCATTTCCTACAATTCTTTTAAGAAGTTGAATAGACACTCCCTTGCTTCCTTCCTCTCTCGTCTCCTCATCAAAACCCAGTCTCTCAATCAGAAATTTCTCCTCAGTTGCTGTTGGTCCTCTAAAACTGTCAAAATGTCTCAAACACCATCATCATCCAATACGACTATTTCAACCTCTTCCTCTGATCAAGATTCTGGGACAATCTCTTCTTGTCTGAACTCTGACGTTCTGGAGATCTCTTCTCGTAGAAAAGTGGGAACTAACCCCACCAAGGTCAAAGAGTTGAGAACAAGACATGCAGGAAAGCCCCAAGCTTCTGTCGCTGGTAATCCATCTCATCCTTCTTCTTCAGTTCCCCCTGAAATTGCAAATAGGGAAGGGACAGCCTATGTTAATCAAGCAATAGCAAAAATTGTTTCAAGAATTCTGAACGAGAACCACTCAGTTCCTGGCATTTCTGTTCCTCTGAACCAAGAAAGCTCAAATGCTGAAACAAATCCAGATGTCTCTAAGAATGTCGAGACATCAAACAAAAAGAAGAATGCTGACATTGCTCACAAGAAAAGAAAGAAGCCTGAATCCTCTGGATCTGATGACAGTGCTTGAAGGTTGGTTGCTGATATCTGGTGGAGTTTGGAAGTTGTTTTCTGCTGCTGCTCTTATTATTTTGGATAACTGTATAATTTTATGAACATGTATCTTTGGCCCATTTGTGGCTAAAGAGGGGGAGAACATTTTGGTACTTACTTAATTAGTACTTGACACTCTATTTTTCTGCTGTCACTTATTTCTGCTGCTATCTATCTCTGATTGCTTAGGGTCTTTAGCCAAAAATATGCCAAAGGGGGAGTTTGTAGGTGTTTAGGTATTGGCTTGCATTTTTGGTAAATCCCAAGTGTATGTGTGAATGTCATGACTGATGTCATAACATTCTAGTTCAGTTTGTACTAACTCATTAGGTACCTTTGCAGAAAAATATTGCATTTCAAGTACTGATGTTTATAAGTGTGTATCTGAGCATTTTGCAAAATGATCACATTTTGCTAAATCAGTAGACAGGTTTTCTCAGATGTCATAACAGATGTTATGACATCCTGTTCTGAACTAACAGGTTTGCAGGATGGATAAGTCTGAGTTTTTTCAGGAAATAACTCAGTCTTTCCTGAACAGAATCCTGCGTTTTCTGAGGGGTAACCTAGCTCAACCCTAACCTGGTTAATAAAGTCCTGTGACCTGGTCTTTAGGTCAAACAGAATGAACCCTAGGTTTTTGTGGAAACCCTAACTGAAGTTGCAGCTGCTATATATTCAACAGAGCTGCTGTTTTTCAAGCATCCCTCTTGATTGATCAGAAGATCATTTTGTAATCTGAATAGATTTGATTATTGTACTCCAAGCAATTATCATTGTGATAAGTGCCTTGGAATAGGTTTCTAATTGTAAGGGTTGTGTAGCACTCAAAGCTTTGAAGCAAGAGTGTTTGAATGTTCCTTGACTAAAGCTGTGAAGCAGAGTCAAGTTAGTTGTGTGCATCACTCAAAGCTGTGAAGCACGAGTGATTGTGTTGCTTGATTAAAAAGCTGTGAAGCTTAATCAAGTGTTTGTTTATGAAGAGTGTCTTCATCAATTCTTAAGTCAAATTGGTTTATGTATCACTGCTGTGATTGAGGGGGAGTGAGTAGGAACTCAGGTTTAAGTTGTACTTAGATTGGAATTGCATTGGGTAGGTCTTAAGTGAAGGAGATAAACTGGTTGGTTTATTCCTGAATTAAAATCTCTTATAGTGGATTTCCTCCCTGGCCTGGCTTGGCACACTGAACTGGGTAAACAATTGACTATGTTCTTTATTGCTTTTGTATTTACTGTCATATAGTAAGTCAGATACGGTGTCATAACATTGAACGTGACATTGAGTATCTGCAGCCAGAATTTCAGACTTCGACAAAGGTTCATCCGAGCTTGGAGGATGCCCAACAAGGTAGACAGTAAGACCTTGGGACATAAGAATTCCATCCCCCTTGAGCCTTACCTCAAGTGGGTACGAACCCGTGCCCAAAGTCTTATGATGCCTTAACCCTCCATTCTCCCCGTGATTATAGAGCCTGTTAAGGAAGGAGATGTTCCATACACCCTCCTACATCCTGACATGCCAACATCACTCGAAGACTTACAAAGGAGTTGGATACAACTCAAGGGAGAACGCGATACTTTTGAAGCCCGATTCTACGCAAGCGAGAAGAAAGTTTTGGAACCCACTCGGTTACTTCACGAAGAGAAGACTCTCAACACCTACATTACACCAAAGAGGATGCGCAACATCTTTTTACCTTAGAACTTTGTATTATTTTTCCCAAGGGGCATTGATGTACTAACAATTTTATCTTATTAATATGACGTGTGTTTCTTTTTTGTTTGAAACAAATTTGATTTTCAAATCCTTGAAAGCATTACATGAATACATATCATTCATCATATGCATAAGCAGGTCTTCACACCAAGTTTCCTCATCTCTCTGCTGTTTATTTCAGCAAGATGGATATTGAACAAACGGTCAAAGACTTACAAGCTCAGAATTCACAATTTCAACAACTACTCTTAACCTTAGCCAAGGGGCAGGAGGAGCTCAAGACTCTGCTAAAGAAAGAGAAAGAGAAAAAGAAGAAGAAGCGAGCCGGTGTGGCTATCATGGGCAGAAGGTTTGAAGGACAAGCCATAAGGACTTTGGAATTTCCATCAACCTCTGAGGAAGGGGAAAGAAAAGGTAAAGAGACTGCAGTACCATCTGAATGTGAGGCTGAAGAAGAGGAAGATGAAGACTACTCAGAACAACAATACCCTCTGGCCGATGACAAATACAAAAATCTGGAAGAGCGTCTAGTAGCTATGGAGATACAAAGAGTACCGGGGCTGGACTTTGAAGAGTTAGGGTTGGTATCTGGAATTGTAATCCCTCCTAAGTTTAAAGTGCCACTGTTTGCTAAGTATGACGGGGTGTCTTGTCCCAAGATGCACCTCAGATCCTATGTCAGGAAGATTCAACCACATTCTTCTGACAAAGATTTGTGGGTCCACTTTTTCCAGGACAGTGTATCAGGAACGCAGCTGGATTGGTTCTACCAGTTGGAAAGAGCAGATGTCCATAATTGGGAAGACTTGGCAGCCGCCTTCTATAAACAGTATCAATACAACACCGACTTGGCACAAACCCGTACTCAACTCCAGGGTATGGCTATGCTGTCCAATGAGGGCTTCAAAGACTACGCCCAAAAGTGGAGGGATTTAGCCGGAAGGGTGCAACCACCATTATCTAAAAGGGAGCTAGTGGACATGTTTTTGGGGACTCTGTCAGTTCCTTTCTTTAATCACCTGATTGGAAGCTCCTCTGCAGGTTTCACTGAGTTGATTTTAACTGGCGAGAGGATAGAAGCCGGTATTAGAAGCGGGAAAATTCAGAAAGATGTGTCTACCTCTGCTACTGTAAAAAAGCCCTTCACTGGAAAGAAGGAAGTGTCTGCTGTCTATGCACAGAGGAATAAGGGAAGAACCGAACGACGACCAACAGTGGGGGCCGTTATGATTCAAAAGTCTGCATCAGACCAGCCAAGAAACAATCAACCTAGAAATGATCAGCCGAGAAATAATCAGCAAAGGGTGGAAAGGCCTGTAAGGAATTTCACCAAGATTAACATGACTCCTGCTCAAGTCCTACCACATCTTTTGAAGTTTAATTTGGCCATGCTAAAAGAGGCCCCTAAAAATCCTAATACTACATCCCCATACTATCATCCGAATTCCATGTGCGCTTACCATTCAGAAAGTCCAGGGCACGACACCAACAACTGTTGGGCTCTGAAGAACAAGATTTAAGATCTGATCGACGCAAAGGAAGTTGAATTTGAAGCTCCTGAAAAACCAAATGTTATCTCTGCTCCAATTCATAGGCATGGACACAATGCTAGTGCTGTGGAAGAAGATCTGCTTGTTTCTACTGTGAATGAACTATTAACTCCTCTCCTAACCATCAAGTTGAATTTGTTAAAAGCTGGGGTGTTCCCAGGTTGTGACAAAGATTGCTGTATTTGCCTATCCTCCTCATTTGACTGTCCTCTGTTGAAGAAAGGTATCCAACAACTGATTGATAACCAGGAAATTTTGTTTGAGAAAGCTCATATTTCACCCATTCCAGTTTCAGAAGTTTCAATAATAACCATATACGCCAATCCTTCCAGGTTTCCTAAAAAACCCGTTAGGATTACATCCGCTCCTATGACTACTCCGTTGAAGATAACAATGCCCGGGCCAGCCCCATACAAATCAGATAAAATGGTACAATGGATCTATGGTGGAGAAATCTACTACCATGGTGTCAAACAGATTGAACAGACTGTCGAAGACGAGAGCTCTAAAGAAGACAATTCCGACATCAGTAACATTGCTGGCACGAGCAAAATTACTCGTAGTGGAAGAATTTTCTCTCCAAAGATTGCGCCACCAAAGGCAGTCTCTGGACCCGTTCCGAAGATTACAGTTGTACCAGTGATTACACCTGCAAGTGTACCCACCAACAATGACAATGCAATTCCTATCCCTACTTCCGCTACTGAGAATAAAGGAAAGAATGTTCAAGAGGAGCCTGTCCTGATGAAGGCTCAGTCACTTGTTATTCCTGAGACATCCAAGAGGGAAATGGAAGAAATCCTAAGGATCATTAAGAAAAGTGATTATGATGTGGTAGAACAACTGGGGTAGACCCCCTCCAAAATCTCTATGTTAGTCTTGCTGCTGTGCTCTGAGGTGCATGCTAAAGCTTTGGTCAAGTTTTTGAAGACATCGCACGTGCCGCAAGAGACTTCTGCAGATCAATTCCAAGAGTGCGTGGCCAGTTTAACAACTGACAATGGCCTTGGTTTCTCCGATGCTGACTTGACATCTAAAGGGAGAAAACATAACGATGCACTACATGTCTCGGTGGAGTGTAGGGGAACCACCCTAGCTCATGTTTTGGTTGATACCGGATCATCTCTGAACGTCTTGCTAAAGAAAGCCTTGGATAGATTGGATTGTGAAGGCCTAACCCTGAAACCCAGGAATATAATTGTGAGAGCATTTGAAGGCTCTAAAAGTATGGTCCATGGAGAGGTGGACATCCCGATCAAGGTGGGTACTCAGACGTTTAATTCAACATTCTACGTGATGGACATCCGTCCTTCTTACTCTTTCCTGTTGGGACGTCCCTGGATTTACAACGCTGGTGCTGTCACTTCCACTCTGCACCAGATGCTGAAGTACCCTGTCCAAGGAAAGATCATAACTGTCCATGGTGAAGAGGAATACATGATTAGTCATCTGAATTCTTTTTGATATGTAGAATTGGATGGCGATTTCATTGAGACCCCTTTCCAACATTTTGAAGAAGTTTCTCAGGAAATAGCAGCGACTAAGGTGGTATCCTCAACTCCTGTGATCACAAGACCTGTACCTCGGATGTCATCTCTCAAAGATGCAAAGGCAGTAGTGGAAGAAGGCGGATCCACTATCTGAGGGCAGCTTCCCGACTTCCCTTTCAAATCAGACAAGTTTGGCTTGGGATTTACCTCGACTGCTCAGAAAGCTGTTCGTCGCGCCCGTGCCGGAGGGCCACCTGGGAAGATCAGCCACCAAGGGGTTAATACACTAGAGGACAGTGAAGAAGATGGCAACTTGGAAGACTAGATTTTTCCTACTGTTGGCGGAGGTCTGTGCAACTGGGAAGCAAAAGACTTTGTTCCAATTACTTTCAGACCGTAATAATTTATCTTTTCCATTCCTGTTGAATCTGTAATAATTCACAAACAATTCGTACTTTTCCAACCTTGTGTCTTACCCGAGGCACATAGGTCCATTTGTAAGGGTTCTTATTTCATTTTCATATGTCATTTTAATGAATCATGGACGCTTTTCATATATAAACCTTTTGTGCTCATTGTCTTTCTTTTAAATTTTGTTTGTTTTAAGATGGCTATGCCCTTACACACACCCACACTCACAAATGCAGGTACCTTTCCACTCAGGAACCCATGGGTAACGATACTGCTATAGCCTTAAGTGACTCTGAAGATCTGATCTACCAAGCCAAATACGAAGGTGAGGAAGATTGTGAGGTGCCAGGGGAATTGGCTAGATTACTGCAACAAGAGGAAAGAGTTATTCTGCCTCATGAGGAGTTGTTGGATACAATCAACTTGGGTACTGAGGAAGATAAAAAAGAAATCAGAGTGGGTGCCAACCTAGAGCCAAGTGTCAAAGCGCGCCTAATTAAGTTGTTACATGATTATGTTGATATCTTTTCCTAGTCATACGAAGACATGCCGGGACTCGATGCAGACATTGTGGTACACTGTCTACCCACAAGAGAAGATTGTCCACCAGTGAAACAAAAAGTCCGCCGCATGAGACCTGACATGTCAGAGAAGATCAAAGCCGAAGTTATGAAACAGTTCAATGCTAGATTTGTGGCTATTACTTCCTATCCTCAATGGGTTGCTAACATTGTGCCCGTGCCTAAGAAGGACGACAAAGTGAGAATGTGCGTGGATTATAGAGATTTAAACAGGGCCAGCCCTAAAGATGATTTTCCACTTCCGCACATTGACATCCTGGTTGACAATACAGCTCAACACAAAGTGTTTTCTTTCATGGACGGATTCTCGGGCTATAACCAGATCAAAATGCCACCTGAGGACATGGAGAAAATTACTTTTGTCACACAGTGGGGTACGTTCTGGTACAAAGTGATGCCATTTGGACTGAAGAATGCCGAAGCAACCTATCAACGCGCCATGGTAGCTTTGTTTCATGATATGATACATCATGAGATAGAGGTCTACGTAGATGACATGATAGCCCGATCACAAACTGAAGAAGAACACCTTGATCACTTGCAAAAGCTGTTTGTCAGGTTGAACGAGTACAAGCCAAAATTGAATCCAAACAAGTGCACATTCGGAGTCCGGTCCGGTAAGCTCTTGGGTTTCATTGTCAGCAACAAAGGCATCGAGGTTGATCTTGCCAAAGTCAAAGCTATATAAGAAATTCCTGTTCCTCGCACTGAGAAGGAGGTCAGAGGTTTCTTGGGACGCCTAAACTACATTTCTAGGTTCATTTCTCACCTAACATCTACTTGTGAACCAATCTTCAAGCTGTTGAAGAAAGATCAGGTAGTTCGATGGAACAATGACTGTCAGATTGCTTTCGATAAAATCAAGGAGTATTTGCTAGAACCTCCTATCTTGATGCCACCCGTCGAAGGAAGACCGCTAATCATGTATCTACCTGTCTTAGAAAACTCAATGAGGTGCGTACTAGGGCAGCATGACGAGTCTTGCCGAAAAGAGCATGACATTTATTACCTTAGCAAAAAGTTTACCGATTGTGAAACAAGATATTGACTGCTCGAGAAAACTTGATGCACTTTGGTATGGGCTGCTCGCCGGCTAAGGTAGTATATGTTGACTTATACCACTTTGCTGATATCTAAGATGGATCCGATAAAGTACATCTTCGAGAAGCCTGCTTTGTCCGGAAGGATAGCCAGATGGCAGATGATTCTGACAGAATACGATATACAGTACACGACCCAAAAAGCTATAAATGGGAGTGTGCTAGCCGATCATCTGGCTCATCAAGCTGTAGAAGATTACCAATCCATGAAGTTCGACTTCCCTGACGAAGACATCATGACATTGGACAACCTTGAGGATTTCAGACCATATGACGGACCTGAACAAGGATCCCGATGGACCCTGTACTTTGATGGGGCCTCCAACGCGCTTGGTAACGGTATCGGTGCTGTGCTTATATCTCCAGAAGGATGCCACACTACTTTCACCGCCAGACTTTGCTTCAGTTGTACGAACAACATGGCAAAGTATGAAGCTTGCATCTTTGGACTCAAGGCTGCCATAGACTTGGGAATCAAATCTTTAATTGTGTTTGGGGACTCAGCTTTGGTCATCAGTCAGATCAAAGGAGAGTGGGACACTAAGCATCCAAACCTCATCCCTTACAAAGAACATGTCTTGACATTGCTACCACATTTCGAGCAGATTACCTTCGAGCACTTCCCGCGAGAAGAAAATCAGCTAGCAGATGCTCTAGCTACAATGTCATCCATGTTTAAACTTAATTGGGATAATGAGGCTCGCCAGATCACCATTGAGCGAATGGAAGAACCTACACACTGTCACGAGATTAATACTGAAGCAGTAGTGGACCAGCCGTGGTTTCATGAAGTCAAAAGGTATCTTGAGGCTCAAGAAAACCCTGAAGGAGCTTCAGTCAATGACAAAAAGTTCTTAAGGAGATTCTCGGCTAAGTTCTTCCTAAGTAACAAAATTCTGTACAAGCACAATCATGATTCTATTCTGCTCCGTTGTGTGGACAAGGTTGAAGCTGAAAGGATCATGGTTGAATTGCATGAAGGTACCTTCGGCACTCACTCTAGCAGGCATACGATGGCTAAGAAGATTCTAAGGGCAGGCTATTACTGGTCTACCATGGAAGTTGACTGCTATCAGCACTCCCGCACCTGTCACAAATGTCAAATCTATGCAGACAAGGTGCATGTGCCTCTTGTTCCTCTAAATGTCTTAACAGCTCTGTGGCCGTTCGCTATGTGGGGAATCGACATGATTGGAGAGATCAAGCCTACAACATCCAATGGACACCGCTTCATTCTGGTGGCCATTGACTATTTCACCAAGTGGGTTGAAGCAGCTTCCTTCGCATCCGTTACTAAGAATGTTGTTTCCCGCTTCATCAACCAAAATCTTATTTGCCGGTACGATATCCCCAAAAGGATCATCACCGATAACGGTACAAACCTTAACAATACTATGATCACCACCTTGTGCGAGCAGTTCAAGATTCAACATCACAATTCATCTCCCTATCGGCCAAAGATGAACGGTGATGTCGAAGTTGCAAACAAAAATATCAAAAAGATCATACAAAAGATGACAGTCACCTACAATGACTGGCATGAAATGTTACCGTTTGCTCTTCACGGGTACCGTACCACGGTGCGCACATCAACCGAGGCAACACCTTATTATTTATTTTATGGCATGGAAGTTGTCTTGCCTATCGAGGTTCAGATTCCCTCTTTGAGAATCATGAAGGATGCTGGTTTGAGTGAAGACGATTGGATCCAAACCCGACATGATCAGTTAAACTTAATTGACGAGAAGAGACTTACTGCTATTTGCCATGGTCAGACGTATCAAAAACGGATGATCAAGGCTTTCAACAAGAAAGTCAGGCGCCAGGTATATCAAGTCGGAGATTTAGTGATCAAGCGCATTATCTTGCCACAAAGTGATCCCAGGGGCAAATGGACTCCTACCTATGAAGGAACATTTGTAATCAAAAACATCTTTTCTGGTGGGGCAATGATTTTAACCACCATGGACGGTGACGACCTGCCGCACCCTGCGAACACATACATAGTCAAAAGATACTACGCATAAATGACTCGCTAGGTTGACACACCTAGGCAAAAAAAAGGGCATCTCGGTGAATCGAAAACCCGAAAGGGCGGTTCAGGCAAAAATTAGGGATAAATAAAAAAAATCTGTACACCCGACAAGTTAAAAACCCGAAAGGGCGACTTTGGCAAAAAAGGGTTTCCCGGTGGACTGAAAACCCGAAAGGGCGGTCCAGGAAAAAGTTAGGGAATTAAAGCGTATGATTATGTCTCATCGGATCACTTTAAGGACAATCTCTTCACAGACAAACTTGAAGCTTCTGATAAATCCAATCATCTTCGGACGAAGCAACGAATGGAGAAGATATTCGGAGTTACGAAGGCTATAGCGGAATGGGAACCCCATGGAATTTTTTTGTACACATATCTATCTTTCTTTGTATAAATTTTTTCTCATTTTTATGACACCATCCTCTTACTAGGATGTTTGTCTCCTTTGTACACAAATACTTATTCAAAGTAAATACAAAGATATCTCTTTTAAAGTGCAGAAAACCTTTTGTCTTTTTCTTTTTACACTTGTGTTTTTATTTGCAAAAACGTCCAATGATTCATTAATGAACATATGCATTTGAACATAATTACTGTTTACAAATAAACAAAGTGGAAAAGAACAATTACTGACAGGTTGAGAGGGTAGGAAAACGTCTTTCGACTATTCCATGAGTAATCCCTACAGTACATCATCCAGATCCCCAGCGGAGCTAAAATCTCAAACCCTTGATCCCCGTCAGAGTTAAAACTTCAAATTCCCCAATCCCCAGCGGAGCAAAAACTTTGAGTTACAGATCCCCAGCGGAGTTGAAACCTTCTTCCCCAGTCAAGTCAAGATTTCCAACTACCAATCCTCAGTGGAGACTATTCAGTTTTCTCCAAACTCCCCAGCAAGTTATCTTGAAGTCTGGAAATCAACCAGATAACAGTTAACTTTTGTCTCTCCCCAACCTAGGATAATTCCCCAGTAGAGTGACAGACGACCGAAAAATCATGGACCTACTCCCCAATAGTAGACCTTCTTCCCCGCAGAGTTTTACTATTCCCCAGTAAGGTCGCCGGAATGAAGATTCTCATTCTTAATTCCCCACAGAAATCATCAGAGTTTTCTCTATTCCATAGCAGAACAAGGATTCCCTTTGTGTAATCACCAGTAGACGTCATCAAAGTTCTCTGGATTCTCCAAGCAGATTTCTCAAACAGTATTTGGCATTATTCTCACAACATATTTTTGTCAATATTCCAATTTCAAGACTTGAAGGATCCCTATATCCCCAGTGAAGTCACTAAGGATTTATTATCCCCAACAGTTTCCAAGGATTTCTCATCCTCAACAACCAAAGATTTTGAATCTCCAGCAGCGGTCAAGGATTCATTTTCCCCGGCAGCAGTCAAGGATTTATTTTCTTCAGCAATACAACAAATCAGCTTACATGCTCATACATTACATCCATATATCATAAACATTGACAAAACGCATTTATTGCATCATACATTTCATGCAACATAACTTTGTGTTTAAGCTAACATTTTACCCTTTTCAGTATAAGATTGACAACTACTTTTGATAATGTTCAAAGATTGCAGATACAGTACAGATACGCTCCAGATATGGATGCCATCCTGATACTTATTCATATTTCAAATATCATACACAGTACAGATACACTCTGGACACGAAAGTTATTCTGTCACTTATTCAGATTTCAGATACATATCAGATACGCTCCAGATATGGATGCCATACTGATACTTATTCAGATTTCAACTATCAGACACAATACATATACACTCCAGACACGAAAGTCATTCTGTCACTTATTCAGATTCTAGTTCAGATACGCTCCAGACACGGTTGCCATTCTGTCACTTATTCTGATTTTCCCCAGCGTAGATACGCTCCAGACACGGATGCCATTCTGTCGCTTATTCAGATTTCAGATTCAGATACAATACAGATACACTCCAGACATGGAAGTTATTCTGTTATTCATTCAGATTCAAATACAGATACAGCTCAGATATGCTCCAGACACGGCTGCTATTCCTTTGCTCATAAAGATTCAGTCTCCAGATACAGTTCAGATACATTCCAGACACAGATACCATTCTGATACTTGCACTTCCGACTTGCAACTTACATTTCAACAAACATTCTTGGATGGGATCTACAAGCTCATCTCCGACAAGATTCTGTCACCTCTCCAAATGGCATCTTTAAGCCCATTCCCTCAACTATACTTTGACGAGTGCAAATTTATGGGCACTCTAGTGTCCAATCATCTTTTACCTTCGAGTCACGAACGACAAAACTCGCCAATCTAACTCTTCAAGTTCAAGAAGATTGAACAGGGGCAGCTGTTGTACCCCAAAATTTGCCCTCTCATATATCAAGATTTTCCTCACAAGACTTCTTGGACTCAAGACCAGATTAGGGTTTGCTCAGCTCAAGACCTCACCTTGCACTGATGACCTGAAATTAGGATTTGAGTTTGCACAAGGATTTTTGGACCATCAATGCTTCATGTGACTTTCATACACCATCTTGGACCCCTAATATTTCTCATACCAAGTTTCAAGCCTTGAATCACATTTTTTGCCCAATCAATTGGACAGTTGACATAAAAATCAGCTGCATTGGGGAAAAAGTCAACCATGGACAATTTACAGCAAAACTTCATAATTTTTGATCCACAACAACATTTTAGACTCCTATGTACCATTTGATCAAGTTTGGATCACAACTCCTCAAGAAATTTGATCAGATCATCAAAAGGGCAAAATGGCCAAAATTAGGGTTTTGACTGAGAAAGGGCAATTTCTGATTTTTAACCTAGCCAATGACCAATTGGGTTCAAACATGATTTCAAGGACTCAATGGCATCATCTTGACCTAATCACATGGTTCAAAAGATCTCAAATGCATTGGATTGACAAATGAATTTTCCAGTCAACTGATCAAAAATCAACTGTACACTGAAAAGTCAAACTTTGACTTTTTGGTCAAAACCAAGTGCCAAGGGTCATAATTCATCAAGATATGTCAAAATGTGAAACTGGTTGACCAAGAAACCTAAAATTGCAAATTAGGGTTTTAATTTGAAATTTTTCATAACTTAGAATTTTTCTAAGTATGAAAAATTTCTTATTTTTTCCCAACTTTTCCAAACTTTTTCACCATGATGCAATTGGATTAAAAAAAACTTCCAAAATGAAAGTTGTAGTACTCCATGAAATCTACAACTTTTCTTCACAAAGTTTTCCCAAATGATGCTTGGATCTCAAGTTATGATTTTGTGAATAGGGGTCCACAAACTTTTTAACTTAGTGAAATTTAGCCCTATTTTAGGCAGGTTTTTGACCTAACTTCATGGCAACTTTTCACCTAGTTCCAAAAGGTATCTCAAGTTTAATTTCAAAGATGGATTGTAGAGCATGTTACAAGATTTCCAAAATGTCCAAGAACTCTCCAAGATCATTTTTGGTTAGGGAGAATCGAAGAAGAGAAAATGGTAATTTGTCACTTTTGTTCAAGCCATGTTTACAATGCTTCAAGTTGAAAATTAGTTCCTAGCATGCTTGTACCTTGAATTACAGGTCATAACCCCTTCTACACTCCATAATTTAATACTAACTCAGTGGTTAAAGCCTTTTTATTCACCTTTAGAGCATTGCACAAGAGATTAATCCATAAATGGCATAAAGGGCACTATGCCATTTTGGTAAAGCAAGCCTTTTACAAGTTTACAATTCTTGAGCCATGGACCTGATCTTTTATTGCAAGAAATATCCACAAATATCAGGCAAAGTACACCAACCCTCTGCAGCCCACAAGCTAGCATGTACAGGCCTTTGGCATGGTCATTTCAACTTTCTTCAAAAGCAAGAAAGGTGGAAAAAGTGAAGAGAACTTATCCATCAGATAAAGAGAAGGCTTGGCTTCATTCTAGACAACTTCAAAAACTTGTAACAAGCCAATATACGAATCCATAGCATTTGAAACTCTCCCAAACACAAAAAACTCAAGTTTCTGCCCAAACAGGGCATCTTCTGCAGAACTCTTGCCAAATCAAAATTTGCTCGTGCGTTTTGCTTTGTAACACTTCAAACATCTTCCCTACATCACATCCAAACTATCCAAGACATTGCACTGCAACTGTGTGCCCTGTTTCAGCCATCACCATTTTCATTTTTGAAGGTTGCAGGTTGACTTCTACAAGGAGTTTCAAGCATCCTCAAGGCAAGCTGAGCATTGGAAAAGCTTTAGGGAACTTCATGGAAGCTCACACGATCTTCAGGCCTCACTCAAAGTCCCCACATTGCCATATCCAAACTCAGCTAAACCAAGTATTTTTCAAAGTTCTATCTCTCTATTTAGGAATCCTTAAGCTTTGATTTGTGAAGCAAAAATGTAGTCCTTAACTTGCTAAAGCTGTACATATGCATAGTTGTCATTTATATTAACTGAGCTAAGAGTATTTGATTGTTGAACATGCTGAAAAAATTAGGTCAGGAATTAGGGCCACTGAAATTCTCCCTGGTCTTTTAGAGTTAGGTCATGAATTTTGTATCACTAGAATCGTGAGATCATAAGCTACATTTTTTGTGTTATGAGTTTTTGATTTTATGCAAGCTAGAGCAAGATACAAGTTTGTACACAGAAGCGCGCGCGAAGAAGCCAAGGACAGGGATGAAGATGAAGTTCCTGGGCCTGGCGCCTTAGGCCTGTTGTTTTTCACACCCCCATATTCCTATCTGCACCCCCGTTGCTCATTTTGTTTATTTTTTATATTTTCTCATATTTTTTATGTTTATTGATTTTAATATTTTTTCTGAACATCAAAAAATCATGAAAAATATTTTCTTTATTTTTTGTATTTTATTTTATTTTTTATCTTATTTTTTGGCATAAAAAATAATTTATAAATAAATAGAACTTTTTTCTTAAATAAATAGTAAATACATTTAAAAATACCATACATTTTTATTTTATTATTTTTCACACATAAAATATTATTTTCATACATTTTTTTTTATTTTTTAATATTTGTACATAATATTGTTACTATTTTTCTTGAACAAAAAATGAATAAAATAAATAATAGAAAACATAATTTTCTTTTAAATCAAAAATTTGGGTTTCCCCTTTCAAAAATAATAATTTTATTTTTTCTTATTTTTTAGGACTTAAATAACGTTGTTTTCTCATATATAAAATAAATACAAAAAACATTTTGCATCCATACATTTTATTGCATATTTAAATAATTGTTTATTTATTTATTGTACAAAAATTCAATTGGGTTGTAATAATTTCTAGGGTTTTATTTTGAGCAATTTCCCCCATTCAAAACTTGTATCCCCCCTTCCATAATATTGTTGTAATAGCTTAGATTTACTTTACGCAATTTATCACATTATATACATGTTTAGTAAATTAGGGTTTGAATGATAAGACAAAATTTAAACAAATAGCATGACCTAATTCAAGACAAAACAAATGCATGAAAAATGACAACACATTGCACACAAGCACCCCTAGGGTTTCACCCACTTGGTTGCCTTAAAACATGTCCATGGTATGCATGCTAGGTATCTTGGCAATACAAAACAAAACAAAAGATCATAGTCCCTCGATGACGCTATCAAAAGGTTTCCTAAACAAATGATCTTAGTCCCTAAAACTTGCTAAGATAATTGGCACCATTGCTATCATGGTCATACGATGACCAACGCCCGTCCCGTTTAACATCCAAAGATAAGGTTGTTTACCAAAGCAATGGTAAATCAACAATGTCAAAGGAATAAAAATGTATAGGAAAGACTTTTGAGTAGGTAGAATGCTTCTAGTTACTTGATCAATTTCAAAACAATCCTTGCTATTTTCAAACAAACACACACATATTTTCAAAACATTTCCAGACAACTTTCAAAACATTGAAATATTTTTCAAAATACAAACATCTTTGTATATATTCTTACGAACGAGAATCATTACAAAGATTTCCTAAAGCAAAGGCCTCTTTTCAAAATACTTTCAAAACCACACAAAGCACCATTTCAAACAATTGTCAAAGCAAAGCAAGTGATCTAAACAAGTAATTAAGAGCCCATGGGAAACCATGGATGAAAAGGGTGCTAGCACCTTCCCTTTTCATAATCTACCCCCCGAACTCAAGAAAACATCTCAAAGGTCTTTCTTGTGCTTTTTTACCTTTCCTTTTTTGGATAAAATAAAAGTCGGTGGCGACTCTTGCTAAACTGAAACATTTGCAACGAAACGCAAAACTTCAAGTCAATTCTCCCACCGTATCACATGGGGCTTGCATCATGGGTCTCGAGGAAGCTATTGATCTCAGAATTAAAATTCTCGATGTGTATGGCTATTCAGCTTTGGTAATAAATCAGATTAAAGGAGATTGGGATACTTGTCATCTTGGCTTGACCCCATACAAAGATTATGCTAGAATATTGTTACCCTTCTTTAATAAAGTTGAATTCTTTCACATTCCTAGAGATGAAAATCAAATGGAGGATGTTCTGGAAACTCTGTCTTCTATGTATCAAGTGAATACCTGGAATGATAAACCTTGGTATTATGATATCAATCATTTCCTCCAGACTCAGGAATACCCAATTGGTGCATCGAATAAGGATAGAAATACATTGAGAAGACTGGCTGGTAGTTTCTTCCTGAGTGAAAATGTGTTGTACAAGAGAAATTATGACATGGTCATGCTCAGAAGCGTGGATAAACACGAAGCAGACATTTTGATGCATGATATTCATGAAGGTTCATTTGGAACTCATACCAATGGACATTCGATGGCTAAAAAGATGCTCGGGGAAGCTTACTATTGGCTGAAATTGGAATCTGACTGTTACAAATTTGCAAAGAAGTGTCATAAATTCCAGATTTATGCGGATAAGGTTCATGTGCCTTCGACACTTCTCAATGTGATCTCTTCCCCATGGCCTTTCTCTATGTGGGGTATTGACATGATCGGGATGATAGAACCCAAAGCTTTGAATGGATACCGTTTTATCTTGGTAGCAATTGATTACTTCACCAAATGGGTGGAAGCTGGTTCATATGATAATGTTACTAAGCAGGTGGTTGTGTGCTTCATTAAGAATAATCTCATATGTCGGTATGGTGTGCCGAGCATAATTATCACCGACAATGGCTCAAATCTGAACAACAAGATGATGACGGAACTTTGTGAGGAATTCAAGATTGTACATCACAACTCATCTCCGTACAGGCCAAAGATGAATGGGGTTGTTGAAGATGCTAATAAGAATATCAAGAAGATTATCTAGAATATGGTTGTTACTTATAAGGATTGGCATGAAATGCTCCCTTTTGCTTTGCATGGATATCGGACATCTATCCGCACTTCAACAGGAGCAACCCCGTTCTCCCTTGTGTATGGAATGGAAGTTGTACTCCCAATCGAGGTTGAGATTCCATCTTTGTGTGTGATAATGGAAACCAAGTTGTCAGAGGCTAAATGGGTCCAGAACAGGTTCGACCAATTGAATTTGATCGAAGAGAAGAGAATGGCAGTTTGTGTCATGGATAGTTATATTAGAAGAGAATGAAGAAAGCTTTTGATAAGAAGGTCAAGCCTCATGAATTCATAGAAGGAGACCTCATGCTCAGGAAGATCATGTATTTCAACGCTGATTCTACGGGCAAGTGGACTCCCAATTTTGAAGGCCCATATGTTGTCAAGAAAGCCTTCTCTGGCGGTGCCTTAATTCTTGAAACTATGGATGGCGAGGAGTTCCCACGTCCCATGAATGCTGATCCAGTCAAGAAATACTTTGCCTAAAGAAATAAAAAGAACAGCTCGCTAAGTTGAAAACCCGAAAGGGAGGCTTAGGAAAAAAGGAGCGTCTCAGTAGACCGAAAACCTGAAAGGGAGGTCTAGGCAAAAATTAGAGGCATAAACAAAATAAACTTCCCGCTAAGTTGAAAACCCGCAAGGGAAGCTTAGGCAAAATTTAGGGACTTTCTTGGCAAGTAACTACATCAGACAAGACTTGATCATTAAAGCAGCAATCTTCTTGGATCCTCATCATACTTCAACGGAAGTTGCTGCTCAGGATTTCAAAAGTTATTAGATGAGATAGTGGTCATTGTATCTCAATGTATCTTTTCCATTATATATTACCATTTTCCGAACTTTGTAATCATCCATGGAGTCTCGCCATTTGCAGACTACAATTCTATCAATGAAATTTGAGCTTTTACCCAATACTTTGTATTTCTTATTTTATTTAGCTTGCAAAGACTATTTATTATTGATTATAATTTTCAAAGCGAAAATATTAAATAACAAAATTGATCTTCAAAAAGAATTTACAATTTACTTTTACTTTAGATTATGTTATTCAAGAGGAAAACAAAAGTGGTGATCCCGAGAATGGATGAACTCCAGTAGTTTTGAGAAGTTATTGTTTACCCCGGGAAGGTTTTTTCAGGATGTTTTCGTTGTGTTGGTTTTGTGACTCCAGTGTCCCCACTCAAGTCGTGGTACATTTTTCTTCTTTTCGGAGTTTGCATGATATGAAGACTCAATCCAAGATTTCTCCAGTGAAGGTTTCGCTTATTTGATGGAAGTCCTTTCTCCCCAGAGAAGTTGGTACAATAATTAAACTCGAAGAACACGTATCCTCGGTTTCTCTAATAAAGAATGTATATTGGTTTCCCTTCTAGAATGTGGTGTTGACCTCCCCAATGAAGTCAGCACGAAATCCCCAGTTGATGTCTGGACGATGGAGCATTATATGCCTTAGTGAAGTTTGTATGTTTTTCCTCCTTCAAAATTGGCCTGAATTCCCCAGTGAATGTTTTGATGATTTGGTGTCCATCTGCTTTATTTGAAATTAGTTTTTCAATCCCCAATAGATGTGTTACATTTGAAAACATTTATTTCCCCGTTAAAGTATGAGTGTTATTCCCGGGTGAAGCATGGAGAAGGATGTTATATCCCTGTATCTGTACTATTTTGTCACTGTATTATGTTTCTCCCCAATAAAGTTAAGCCATGCAATAGGACTTTGTTTCCTCAGTTGATGCTTATTTATTCTTTTGGGATGATCGTCTTGGATATGATTTGGCCGAGTGTTGTGTGCGATCGGGTTGGTTTTATTTGTGTATTCCCAGCATATACATAATAACACTCAAACATTCATACATACATCATACATAGTTAAATTTAGAAAGCCATTGCTCATTCACACTCGTTAATATCTTGTGTACATATTTCCCTGTTTTATAGAGTTGTGTTGTCCTCTCTCCAATAGAGTGTAAGTCATAAGCAGAAAGTGTATATTCTTTCAATTTACCCACTGAGTTATCCCTCATGGAAGTTTTTTGCTTTAGCCTTCCTACACAGCTCTTTGTCTGGATAGATACGGTTTCCCTTTTGAGTTTATTTCTCAAAGGATGTATTTTGGTAGACCATTTTTACTCTAGTTTATTTCTGGATTGAATATTTGTTCCCCAACATTTTTATTACTTTGGATGTCTGGAAGCATCGAGTTTTGGTTATAGAATGTGAATTTATTTTGCACGAGAAGACTTTTATCTCCTCAACAGGAATATATCGGCATTAACCCAAGAAGTCATATTTCTTTCCCCAGGAAGCCATATTGCTTTCCCCAGAAAGTCATTTTTACAATCCTTCCAATAACAACAATTAGCAAGTATCTTTATTTGAGACAACTTATATATTACCCTTTCCAGGCAGAGTGCCTTGGTTAAAGAAGAAGTTGAGACTCATTCTTGGTGAAACGCCAGAATTTTGGGAAAAAACTTGTTATCTTTTTGCTACCTTCAGTGAAGGTTGGTAGTTCATCATCAGTGAATGACGGTGCTATGATATATTTTATCTTCTACCTTCAGTGAAAGTTGGTAGGTCACCTTCAATGAAAGTTGGTGTTTGTTATCTTTTTGCTACCTTTAGTGGACATTGGTGGCTCATCATAAGTTAATGGAGGTGCTATGATATATTTTCTCTTCTACCTTCAGTGAAAGTTGGTAGGTAACCTTCAGTGAAATTTGGTGATTGTTATCTTTTTGCTACCTTCAATGAACATTGGTAGTTCATCGTCAGTGAATGGCGGTGCTATGATATATTTTCTCTTCTACCATCAGTGAAAGTTGGTAGGTAACCTTTAGTGAAAGCTGGTGTTTGTTATCTTTTTGTTGCCTTCATTGAACATTGGTATTTCATCGTCAATGAACGGCGGTGCTATGATATATTTTTTCTTCTAACTTCAGTGAACGTTGGTGATTATTATCTTTTTGCTACCTTCAGTGAACATTGGTAGTTCATCATCAGTGAATGGCGGTGCTATGATATATTTTCTCTTCTACCTTCAGTGAAAGTTGGTAGGTCACCTTCAGTGAAAGCTGGTGATTTTTATCTTTTTGCTACCTTCAGTGAAAGTTGGTAGTTCATCGTCAGTGAACAGAGGTGCTATGATATATTTTTTCTTCTACCTTTAGTGAAAGTTGGTAGGTCACCTTCAGTGAAAGTTTGTGATTGTTATCTTTTTACTACCTTCAGTGAATGTTGGTAGTTCACTGTCAGTGAATGACATTGTTATGATATTTTATTTTCTCTCTACCTTAAGTGAAAGCTGGTAGTTCATCGTCAGTGAACGTCGATGATTTCTTCTCTCTACCTTCAGTAAACATTGGTAGCTCTCCGACAGTGAATGTTGGTGTTATTATTTCTTCTCCCTTTCTACCTTCAGTGAACGTTGGTAGTTCCGCCTTCAGTAGAAGTTGGTGTATCCTTTGGCCCTTTTATCATCCACTATGAGTCGGTACTTTTGATCCACCAGTGATTTATTTTCCTGGTCGGGTTTTTCTTTATTTCCTTTGTTACATCCCCTAGTGGTGTTTTGCGTCTCTTTGATTCTGCTCATATGCAATCATAAGCATTGCATGGCATCTTAGGGCCAAAAATACGGTTTGTTTTTTATTTAAGTAACTTCAATCGCGTCGACACGAAGATTTTTTTAACCTTCGTATCTCCGGATAGAAGAAACTTAAATAAGGGTAGCTATTGTACCCCAATTTTTGCCCATAAGATCCCTTCATCATACCAAGTTGATTCAATCACAACAATATCACATTAGGGCTTTTGGTTCCTCTCCCTATCTTTATCCTTGCTCTTTGAGGAATCCCCAAGCACCTTGACTTATTTTCTTTTGTGATCATGAAAGTTTTGTCTTTATTTTATTTCTAATTAATAAAATTTAATGTTGGTTTGTGTTACTTGTTAATAATGTAGGTAAAGGCAATGCGGCTTAGCAAGTTGATCCTTGGGTTCATGAGTTTATTTCCATGACCTAATCAATAAAGCTTGAGAAATTCAAACTTCACCATTGAAGTTGTTTTGGAAGAAATGGCATGGCAAGGTTTATTTTGGTTCACCACATTTCAAAGTTATCAAAATTGATTCAAAAGTAAAAGGGATTGATGGAAGAGGTTGTCATGATTGGACAAGGTCTTGTTCCCATTGGTCACAAGTGCATATTTCTCTCAATTCTCAAAGGTAGTTCAAAATTGTCAAAGCAAGAGTGTTGGTACAAAAAGGTAGTTCAAAATTGTCAAAGTTCCTCAAAGCATTTTCTTGGTCTAGGAGATAGGGTTTTGAACTTCAAAGAAGTATATCTTGCTCATATTTTGGTATTTTTGAGTGATTCCAAATACATCCTTCTCTTCAAAGGGTTATTAACAAATCACTTCAAAACTTTCAAGGAGTTTTCATGTGGAAGAAACTTGATGATGAAGAAAGATTACAAGTCCTCAAAATGAACCCTCATTTTATCATGTGTGACTTCAAATGATCAAAGACATCCTCAATTATTACACAATTATATTGAGGATGTGAACTTTATTCATTATTTTATGTGCAAAGTGAGAAAATGGATGGAAGATGCCCTAAGGATAGAAAATATTATAGGTCATGTAAAGATTTTTTGCCAACTTCAACAATTCATAACCCTCTCAAATTTTGGAGATTTTGAATGGTTCAAGTTTCAAAATGACATGATCGCAAGGTCCCATACTGAAGAAGAGCACCTAGATCATCTCCAGAAATTGTTCGACAGGTTGAAGATGTATAAGCTGAGGTTGAACCCGAACAAGTGCACCTTCGGGGTAAGGTCTGGTAAGCTGCTGGGTTTCATCGTCAGTGATAAGGGTATTCAGGTGGACCCTGCCAAGGTGAAAGCCATACAAGAGATGTCGGCTCCCCGCGCAGAAAAGGAAGTTAGAGGCTTTTTGGGACATCTAAATTACATTGCAAGATTCATTTCACATCTCACTGCTACTTGTGAGCCAATCTTCAAGCTGCTGAAGAAAGATCAAGTGGTAAAATGGAATGATGAATTTAAGACCGCTTTCGAAAAGATCAAAGAATATCTTCAAGAACCGCCAATTTTGATGCCTCCCGTTGAAGGAAGACCTTTGATCTTATACTTGACAGTGCTGGATAATTCAATGGGGTGCGTGCTGGGGCAGCATGACGAGTCTGGCCGAAAAGAGCACGCTATTTACTACCTTAGCAAAAAGTTTACCGACTGTGAGACCCGATACTCACTGCTCGAGAAAACTTGTTGCGCTTTGGCATGGGCTACTCGCTGGCTGAGACAGTATATGCTGACTCACACCACCTTATTGATATCAAAGATGGACCCTATCAAGTATGTCTTCGAGAAGCCTGCCTTATCCGGAAGAATAGAAAGATGGCAGATGATCTTAACCGAGTACGACATCTAATACACAACCCAAAAAGCAATCAAGGGGAGTGTATTGGCGGATCATTTGGCACATCAGGCCATGGATGACTACCAATCCATGAATTTCGAGTTCCCGGATGAGAACATCATGTTGGTGACCGACTGTGAAGAACCTGGATCGGATGAAGGACCTGAGGAAGGATCCCGATGGTCTATGTATTTTGATGGAGCATCAAACGCATTGGGTAATGGCATTGGCGCTGTAATTATATCTCCTGAGGGTTGTCATACTCCATTCACCGCCCGATTATGTTTCAACTGCACCAACAATATGGCGGAGTATGAAGCATGCATCATGGGCCTTCGAACAACTATTGGCCTGAGGATTAAGTTCTTGAGTGTATTCAGAGACCCTGCTTTAGTGATCAGTCAGATCAAAGGCGAGTGGGATACGAAGCACCCAAATTTTATTCCTTACAAAGAGTATGTACTGACATTTCTGCCACATTTTGAGGAGATAACCTTTGAACACTTCCCGAGAGAGGAGAACCAGTTAGCGGACGCGCTAGCTACCATGTCTTCTATGTTCAAAGTCGGGTGGGACAATGAAGCTCCCCAGATTACCATTGAGAGGTTGGACGAACCCGCACATTGTTGTGACATCGAGACTGAAGAGGTAGCAGATAAACCCTGGTTTCACGAGGTAAAGAGGTATCTTGAAGTTCAAGAGTACCCCGAGGGTGCATCTGTTAATGATAAGAAGTTCTTGAGAAGGTTCTCTACGAAGTTCTTCATCAGTAATGGGATTCTTTATAAGCATAACCATGATTTGACCTTACTGCAATGTGTGGACAAGAGCGAGGCAGAAAGGATCATGGCAGAGTTACATGAAGGTATCTTTGGAATTCATTCCAATGGACATACCATGGCAAAGAAGATCCTACGGCCAGGATATTATTGGTCCACTATGGAAGCCGATTGTTATCAGCATTCTCGGACCTGTCATAAGTGCAAAGTTTATGCTGATAAGGTGCATGTACCTCCGGTTCCTTTGAATGTTTTGACAGCTCCTTGACCTTTTGCAATATGGGGCATCGACATGATTGGTGAGATCAGACCTACTACGTCAAACGGGCATCGCTTCATCCTGGTAGCTATTGATTATTTCACGAAGTGGGTTGAGGCAACTTCCTTTGCTACAATAACCAAGAACATCGTGGCGTGGTTTATCCGACACAATCTAATTTGTCGATATGGTGTACCAGAGAGGATCATCACGGACAATGGTACAAATCTCAACAATATGATGATCACTGAGCTCTGCAAACAGTTTAAGATTCAGCATCACAACTCTTCTCCATACCGACCAAAGATGAATGGGGCTGTTGAAGCGGCTAATAAGAACATCAAGAATATTGTGCAGAAGATGACGGTGACCTACAAGGACTGGCATGAAATGTTACAGTTCGCTCTTCATGGGTACCGTACCTCGGCAAGGACGTCAACAGGGGCAACACCCTACTCTCTGGTGTATGGCATGGAGGCAGTCCTGCCCATTGAAGTCCAAATACCCTCTCTCCGGATTATGAAGGATGCAGGTTTGAGCAAGGACGAATGGATCCAGACCCGACTTGACCAGCTGAACCTAATCGACGAGAAGAGACTTACTGCTATTTATCATGGTCAGACGTATCAAAAGCGAATGATCAAGGCTTTTAACAAGAAAGTCAGACGCCGAGAATATCAAGTCATGGATCTGGTAATCAAGCACATCATACTGCCGCAAGGTGATCCCAGGGGCAAATGGACCCCCACATATGAAGGGCCATTTGTGGTTAAGAATATTTTCTCAGGATGAGCTATGATTCTAACCACCATGGATGGTGACGACCTTCCTCATCCCGTCAATGCAGACATAGTGAAAAGATACTACGCATGATCAAAGACCCGCTAGGTTGACTGGCCTAGGAAAAAATAAGGGCTTCCCGACGAACCAAAAGGGTTCGGGAAAAGCTAAGGGATGAAAATGAAAAAAATTGTACACCCGGCAAGTCGAAAACCTGAAAAGGCGGCTTGGGCAAAAAAGGGTATCCCAGTGGACTGAAAACCCGAAAGGGCGGTGTGATACGGTGGGAGAACTGACTTGAGGTTTTTGCGTTTATGTTCGCAAATGTTGCGGTTAGCAAGAGTCGCCACCAACTTTTCTTTTATCCAAAAGGAAAGATGAAAAAGCACAGGAAAGACCTTTGAGATGTTTTCTTGAGTTCGAGGGTAGATTATGAAAAGGGAAGGTATTAGCACCCTTTTCATCCATGGTTTTCCATGGGATCTTAGTTACTCGCTAGATCACTTGCTATTGTTTGAATGTGCTTTGTGTGGTTTTGGAAGTATTTCGAAAATGTAACTTTGTAATGATTCTCGTTTCTATAAGAATGCATACAAAGTTTTGTTTTTGAAAATAGTTCAAAGAGGTGTTTGTGGGGTGTGTTTTTGAAAGTGATTTTAAAAAGGGTTTTATTTGTAATGGCTCTCGTCTCTATAAGAACGCGTACAAAGTGTTTGTCTTTTTAAAAATGTTTCAAAATGAGAGTGTTGGTGTATAAGATGTTTTGTTGTGAGCAAGCGAGAAACTAAGAGCGAACCTACCTACTCGAAAGGTCTTAAGTGTGCTTTTCCTCCTCCTTTAGATGTTGCTATCTTACCATTGAATTGATAAGAAGCCCCATCTTTGGATGTGAAGGGACAGGCGTTGGGTCATCGTATGACCATAATAGCAATGTTGTGGGATGACTTAGCATTTTTCTTTAGGGACTAAGATCATTTCGAAAGGCAACTTTGATAGCGTCATCGAGGGACTATGATCTTGTATTTCAATTGTTTTTGCAAAGACATCCCACATGCATAACATGGCCATTTTTAGGGAACAACTGAGATTATCCTAAGGGTGTAAGTGTGCAAGTGTAATTAATTTCATGCATTTGTCTTTGATTTTGGTGGTCTACTTGTTTGGTTTTATCTTGCCATACATGACTAATTACTATACAGTATATGAAAACAGTAAATTGCGGAAAATGAAATTCTACGCTATTACAATATTTACGGAATGGGGGTACATATGTACGAATGGGGATTGCAAGTAAAAATAAGTCCTAAGTTATTATTACAACCCTATTGAAATGCATAACATAAGAAAAAATGGATTTGTTTTAAAAGAATGTTTTTGTCTTAAGGAAATAAAATAAAAGGAAAATATTTCTATGTTTTTTATGTTAATATATAAAAAAAGATGAAAAGGATAATAAATGCAAGGTAGGAAACAGCGTGTTGCTGTAAGCAGAACAACTAGGATCAGAAGTTCAGAAACCAAGAGTGTTGTGACTCAGCAGGAGACATCCGTGGGATTAGAAGTTCTGGACTGGTAAACTCTGAGGTCCTGCAAGAAATGTTAGAGGGAAAACAAAGAAGTTCTGGGTGGTATTCAGACAGTGGGCCACAAGTCAGAAGTTCTGTATTACACTAAAACAGTGAGCAAACGTCAGAAGTTCAATGCATTATCAGTAGGTAAAAAATCAAAAAAACTCCGAGTGTGTGTAAAAACAGTTGATGGAAACATCAGAAGTTCAATGTATTTAACATGTAAGGAGAACTCATAAGTTATGTGTTGTGTTAACAGCATGTAAGCATCAGAAGTTCAGTGTGTGTTAACAGTGAGTGAAAAACAGAAGTTATGTGTTATGTTTCAACTCTTAATCAGCACATCAGCAATTTATTCAGTTCAGCAAATCAGAATGATCACAGCATAACAAATCATAGAAGTTCCAATCCTAAGTCTGAGCCTAGCATTATTCTAGAAGTTCTGATCCATAGTTTTTTCTATTCATACAATGATATGTACAACATTAATACTATGATATTTACATTCTAATGATGTTCAGAATGAAAAAGAAGTAAAGTCAGAAAGACTTACCTGGAGCGTCCTTGGAGCTTTGAGTGGCTTCCTTTGGATGTTCTGAGTCAGCAAGAGAGACGGAAGAGTGGTTGTGTTCTTTGGTTAAAAGGGAAGAACAAGGACTTGTTTTTATGTATGAGAAATCTGGATTTTTTATGAAGGTTTCACAACTTCCTTTTCTCTCTTTTGGCCAATCTCTCTCTCAAAAGCCAGCACCTTGAGCGTGTGATGGAGCCAAGTATTTATAGATGAATTTGATGTGATTTTGGGGGGGAAAAGCAAGTGGGATTTGAACCTTTTTTGGCATCCTGTTCTTTTGCTTTTTCATCACAGTTTTCGTATGCTAGTTTGGTGTAATCATGGGATGCAGGCGTAGGCTGAACCAACTGTTGGTCATAGGTCTGCAGCAAGTTGTATGAGCAAGGTTTTTTGGGTTTGGTCATGTTCTGACCCAAGCATTGATAATAGCCTTCATGTGCTGAAGTGTTGCCTTGCCTTTGAAGCAAGCATGGTGGCTGTCAGTAGGATTTAAGGAAAAGCAAAAGCAAAGTTGCTATCCCAAGACAGTAGAGGTACACGTGGTGAAGATCCTTTGGATAAAGATTCAGAAGGTGGTTGTGAGCATTAAATGAGCATTAAATGATGATGAGACTTATCACAACCAGAAATCCTGCAACGTGAAACTCTACACCAAGGCTTAGTTCTGGATCAGAAGTTCTGCTTCAGCGTAGCATCCAATCTTCTGATCCTCTTATCTTCTGGCTCCAGCATGTTTTGAAGGAGAACATTGCTTCCACATATTCTGATTAAAGCATCATATTCTAAACCATGTTTGCAACCTCTGACTGAAGCTTTTTTGTGAAAACTTGCCCAGAAGTTCTGACCAAACTCTGCCTTGAGAGTGTCCAGAATTTGCTGATCGTTATGGTAATAACCTGGTCAGAAGTTCTGACTTTGTCCTATTTTCTTAAACACTTAGAAATATTCTAAGTATTTAGAATTTTGACCTCTTGGATTTTGATGAAACAAAACTTCATATTTCAACGTGTCTTGATGAAATATGATTCTTGAAGCTTGATTTTGATCCAAAAGTCAAAGTTTGACTTTTCAGCATGCAAATGACCATTTTGCCCTTGGAAGTGATTTCCTTGGAAAATTTGATAGTTTAAGACCTGGAAACTTGATAGAAGCAAATCTAGGATCCAGGGTGATCCCTTATGAAATGAGAGGGAAAATTTTGGGGTACAACAGCTGCCCCTGTTCAATCTTCTTACACCAGAAGAGGTAGATTGGTAAATCTACCATTCGTGACTTAAGGGTGGAAGATGATTGAACACTAGAGTGCCCAGAAAATTTGCACTCGAAGGTGTGTTAGATGATTATGTAGGGAATGGGCATAAAGATGCCATTTAGGTAGGTGATAGAATCTTGTTGGAGATGGGCTTATAGATGCCATCCAAGAATTCTTGTTGAGATGTAATCTGTAAGTTGAACATCAGAATGGCGTCCGTGTCTGGAGGCTATCTGTATTGTATCAAAAGTTGAGTCTGAATGAGTATCAGAATGGCTTCCGTGTTTGGAGCGTATCTGGACTATATCGGAAGGTTGGGTTGTTTCATGATGAGTCCGTGTAAAACTTCATCTAAAATTTCCTGAGAAGTAACCTGTGTAGGGTTGCTTCATGATGAGTCCGTGTAAAACTGCATCTGGAAAGAAGGAACCTGTGTAGGGTTGCCTGATGATAAGTCTGTGTAAAACTTTATCTTGGAAAGAATGAACCTGTGTAGGGTTGCCTGATGATGAGTCAGTGTAAAACTGCATCCTAGAAAGAGAAGGAACCGGTGTAGGGTTGCCTGATGATAAGTCTGTGTAAAACTTCATCTTGGAAAGAATGAACCGGTGTAGGGTTGCTTGATGATGAGTCCGTGTATAACTTCATCTTAGAAAGAAGGAACCGGTGTAGGATTGCGTGATGATGAGTCCGTGTAAGACTTCATCTTGGAAAGAAGGAACTTGTGTAGGGTTGCTTCATGATGGTCGAGTAGATAGTTGTCCTGTCTGATTTTAGGTGTTAATCTTTGACCTGAGAAAGAAAGATAGTTTTCCTGGATTGTTACAGGTGTTAATCTTCAATCTCTTCATGTAGATAGTTTTCCTGGTTTATTACAGGTATTAATCTACAATCAGTCGTCCACATATAGTTTTCCTGGCTTGTTACAGGTATTAATCTGGAACTTGAAAAGGTTGATGGTAGCCATCTGTTGTTTTACCTTTTCCTGGAAAAGGTAAAACGTTAGTTGTATGCAATGTCATGATGTATGAAATGCATGATGTCATGATGTTCTCAAAAATAAATGAGATTGTGTTGTATGCACTTATAATGTATGTAAATAGGATGTATGAAATGTGAAATGTTAATGAATGTATTTTTGTCTGGGAAAATAAATTCTTGACAAATGTCGGGGAGTTGTTAAATCCCGGACTACTGTTTGTGTATCTTCAAACTTTTCTTAGGATATTTCCACCGGGGATTCCTGTTTTGTTGTTTGAGGAGAACTCTGCTGGGGGATATTGAAAACTCTGGGGAGAATGTTTATTCCTTCTTGGGAAAAGAGTCCAGGAGTCTCGGTTGTCCGTTGCTCTACTGGGGAGTCGAAGTTGAACTGATATCTGGTCGGGTCCAGGTTTCACAGTAACTTGCTGGGGATTGTAGAGTAGTCTACTGGGGAAGCGGAGTTGTGGTCCTTTGATTTGTAGTAGTTGGAGAGGCAAACTCAAGCTGGGGAAAGGTTTTCAAAGATTAAACCCTTGTTGGGGAATCATCCTATGAGAAGGATTTTGGGGGAATTTGCCATTTCCCCTAGTAGTAAGTGTTTGTGGCACTGTCTAGAAATGTTTGACTGTACGTAACCTTTTGTTGGGATTGACGTTTAATGCCCCAAGTGACGGAGATGGAGACTTGTCCCTGGTTATTCTGCACTTCTTGAGAGATTTCATGGAATCTTGACTGGACTGCCCCAGATGTGCTGGATAGTGACATGTCATATCCCCCTATTGATAGGAGATTTTGCAAAGGAAGTGTCATCCTTTTTGAATTGATTTTTTTCACTGAGAGAGATTTCGTTCACTGGATATTCATTGTGTGAATTTCTCCGCTGTCAAACAAATAGCCATATGCAAACAGTGATATTCAAGTAATGCAAAGTTTATGATTGTCTTGAAGTTTTGAAAAACGCGTTTTTAGAAAGTAAAGAAGTTTTTAATTCAACTTTGGATTTTGAGTAAAGCCTTACAGGAGTCAGGATACCTTTTGTAACAATATGCTTTCGAATTAACCCATGCTTCAATTAGGACTTTTGAAGGATTGTAACGTGGCTTGGTTCACAGTTTAAGAACAAAGGATAAAGGCTCAAAGTGTATTTGTACCCACCCGTTCTTCATGATGTACTTCAGTCCTAAGCTCAGTTAATCGTGCGTTTAAACTCTGGAATGACATTTTGTTGATGGTTCAGACAAGTTAAGTTTGTCAGAAGACAGTCATTTTTTGCAACATTTTCCATGTTGTTGAGGATTTGTAGTGACCTCTTTTTGATTTATTATCCCTGATTTTTCCTGACCGTTCTTGTTTTGAGATTACAGTCAGCGGGATGCCTTAGTTTTATTAAGTCTCCTTTGTAGGTTTTGACTTAGTGGGCTTTTCTTTTTGAGAGATAATGACTGCCTATTTGGTAGGGAACCATCGCTGTCTTTTTGATCCCAGAGGAATGTTTTTTTTTATGTCATTCGTTGTATTACGAGATGAGAGTTTGCGGCTTAACACGCATTTGAATTAACTGAGAGACTACACTTCCCCCAGGTTTTTTTATTAAAGGTTTCAATTTGTATTAAAACAGAAAACTTCTACTTCTTTGGCTCGAAGGGGTTGACTATGGATTATCTTCCTTATAGCTCCAGTGTTTAGGATTTGAAAGAATGCCTTTACATCGTCAGCAAGGTCTGTCCAAAAGCATACTGTATGAGATTATGACATTATTTTCGTCATCCTCCCTCTAAAGGGTTTTAACTTTTAACAAGAGTTGAATGTCATAAAGAGAGTAAAAATCATAGTTTAAATGTAATGAAAATGAGTGGATCAAATCAAGACAAACATATGCAATTCATTAATGAAACAAAGTTTGACATTAATAGATAATTGTTTGAATAACAAAAGAAATTACAATTGAAAATTCAAAATGAACAAGACGCTCTCAATGTCTTGGCATAGGAGTAGCGATCACGTTTGGAGTCTCCGGAGGGTCGAACTCGATCTCCTTGGCGTCAATCAAATTCTGAATCTTGTACTTCAATGCCCAGCAATCGTTAGTGTCATGCTCGAGACTGTCAGAATGATAAGCACATGTTGCATTAGGATTGTAGTCAGGAGAAGAAGTTTTGGGGTTTGGATGAGGTCCTACCAATGTAATTAGATTCATCCTCAACAAGTGTTGTAGTGCTTGAGACAATGGGATGTTGATGTTGGTGAACTATCTTTTGGGCTCTTCCGGCCTTCGTTGATTTCCCCTTTGCCGTTGTCGGTGTGACGCAGAACCAGAGATCAGGACAACCCCCACGTGTTGGTCATGACGACTCTTTTGACTGTACACAGCATTGGACTCTTTCTTCCCATTGTACGACTGTTTTTGAACATCAGGAGGTGTATCTCCTTGAATGTTTCCACTTTTTATGCCAGCTTCGACTCTTTCGGCGATCAGTATTAGCTCGGTGAACCCGACTGAGGAGCTTCTGATCAAGTGTTTGAAGAAAGGCCCTGTCAAAGTTCCCATGAAGATGTCAATCAGCTCCCTGTCAGTTAAAGGGGGTTGTACCCTACTAGCCAGATCTCTCCATTTTTGGGCGTATCCTTTGAAGCTCTCGTTGGAACCCATGGTCATGTTCTGTAATTGCACACGAGTTGGTGCAAGATCAGCATTGTACTGATACTATTTGTAGAAAGCAGCATCTAAATCCTCCCAGGTGTGGATGCGAGAACTTTCTAATTGATAGAACCATTCGAGTTGAGTTCCTACTAGGCTCTCTTGGAAGAAATGGATCCAAAGCTTAGGATTAGTTGTGTATGGTTGAATATTGCGGACATAAGTCTTTAAGTGCATCTTAGGGCAAGAGACTCCATCGTACAGGGCAAAGGTAGGGACTTTGAACTTTGGCGGGATGACCACTCCAGAAACCAAACCCATGTCTCCTAAATCCAAGCCAGGTATCTGTTGAATCTCCATAGCACTAAGGCGATCCTCCAACTGTTTATACTTGTCATCAGCGGGAGGATATTGTTCCTCAGAGTGGTCAACTTCGGCTTCACCAATCTCCAGACTGTTGTCTTCTTCATGACTATCCCCCATGTTGGATGTAGTTGAAAGATCTATAGCTCTTTTGACTGGTCCTCTAGGTCTTCTTCTCAAGTTCAGGACGCCTACTGACTTCTTGGACTTCTTGTCTTTGAGAAGGAGAGTTTTCAGATCCTCTTGCCCCTTAGCCATAGCCAGGAACATTTGTTGGAACTGAGCGTTTTGAGCTTGAAGATCTTTCACAGTTTGTTCAAGAGCCATTGCTGAAATAAATAGCGGAGGGGATGAGAAACCTGTTATGACTGTTATGCAATGATATGTATGATATATATGCAATGTTTTCAAGGATCTCGTGGGGTAAATAAGAAACTGTTAGAAATTGATTGCAACTTGATTGAAGAAACTTTGTGTCGTTGGGAGTCCTTCTTCAAGAGTCAAGCTCACCATATCGAGTGGGTCATAGCCCTTGACTCTGGTTCGTTGTATTTGATTTTGACGATGTTTGGTTAGAAGGAAATAAATCCTCTTGTCTCTTGATGGACGTCTTGGTTCAACGTGACCCTGAATCGAAGACCCTCGAGATCCTTGAAATGGTTATTGAAAATCATATGGTATGATGTTTATGATGTTATGATGTTATGTACAAGTATGCGAGGTAAGCAAATGTATATACAAATAATCATATTCACACAAAGCAGACAAGTCCTTAGGTTTAGGCTTGCATGGAGTTCGTAGGTAAGTACCCTCTTGAAGTTTAGTTGGCTCAACATGTCCTAGTTAATAGTAACCGGGTTCTAAGGGATCTCAATATCACTGACCTTTCCCACAAGCTTCGTTCAATAAGCATTTGACTCGCAACCGAACAAAACTTAGGGGTCAAGTCTAAATGAGTGTAGCATCGAGTATCAACCAATTTTCAGCTCTACACCGAAACCGGTCATCTCACTACGTCCTAATGGCAAAGTTGGTCAAGTAAGGTTCTAAGGTCAGTTGATGCTTCACGACACCACGCGGCGGCCCCGTACTCTCCTTGATTCGACTCAAGGGTTACCGGTACCAACCAAAGTGCCACATCAACGTAGCTACTGCTTCAACCAAGTCGGTATACGCCGCATAGTTCCCTCACAATATATTGCTACTTACCTAAAAGGTGTCCCCCAATCCGGGTGTAGGATTTAAAACAAACCCAAACAAAGAACCAAAATGTAAAGCAAGAAATTCAAACAAAATGAAAGCAAGTAAATGTGATCTAACCCTAAGGTAACCCCACTTTTTAATTATGATTCCCCAGTAGAGTCGCCAATTCTGTGATACGGTGGGAGAACGTAATTGAAGTTTTTGCTTTTGTGTTTGCAAATGTTGCGGTTAGCAAGAGTCACCACCGACTTTTCTTTTATCCAAAAGGAAAGGTGAAAAAGCACAGGAAAGACCTTTGAGATGTTTACTTGAGTTTGGGGGGTAGATTATGAAAAGGGAAGGTACTAGCACCCTTTTCATCCATGGTTTTCCATGGGCTTTTAGTTACTCGCTAGATCACTTGCTTTTGTTTGAATATGCTTTGTGTGATTTTGAAAGTATTTCGAAAATGTAACTTTGTAATGATTCTCGTTTCTATAAGAATGCATACAAAGTTTTATTTTTGAAAATAGTTCAAAGAGGTGTTTGTGGGATTTGTTTTTGAAAGTGATTTTAAAAAGGGTTTTCTTTGTAATGGCTCTCGTCTCTATAAGAACGTGTACAAAGTGTTTGTCTTTTTAAAAATGTTTCAAAATTAGAGTGTTGGTGTATAAGATGTTTTGTTGTGAGCAAGCGAGCAACTAAGAGCGAACCTACCTACTCGAAAGGACTTAAGTGTGCTTTTCCTCCTCCTTTAGATGTTGCTATCTTACCATTGAATTGATAAGAAGCCCCATCGTTGGATGTGAAGGGACGGGCGTTGGGTCATCGTATGACTATGATAGCAATGTTATGGGATGACTTAACATTTTTCTTTAGGGACTAAGATCATTTCGAAAGGCAACTTTGATAGCGTCATCGAGGGACTGTGATCATGTATTTCGATTGTTTTTGCTAAGACATCACATAGGCATAACATGGCCATTTTTAGGCAACAAGTGAGATTATCTTAAGGGTGTAAGTGTGCAAGTGTGTTTAATTGCATGTATTTGTCTTTGATTTTGGTTGTCTACTTGTTTGGTTTTATCTTGCCATACATGCCTAATTACTATACAGTATATGAAAACAATAAATTGCGGAAAATGAAATTCTACGCTATTACAATATTTAGGGGATGGGGGTACATATGTACGAATGGGGATTGCAAGTAAAAATATGTCCTAAGTTATTATTACAACCCTATTGAAATGCATAACATAAGAAAAAATGGATTTGTTTTAAAAGAATGTTTTTGTCTTAAGGAAATAAAATAAAAGGAAAATATTTCTATGTTTTTTATGTTAATATATAAAAAAAGATGAAAAGGAAAGTAAATGCAAGGTAGGAAACAACGTGTTGCTGTAAGCAGAACAACTAGGATCAGAAGTTCTGGAACCAAGAGTGTTGTGACTCAGCAGGAGACATCCGTGGGATCAGAAGTTCTAGACTGGTAAACTCTGAGGTCCTGCAAGAAACGTTAGAGGGAAAACACAGACGTTCTGGGTGGTATTCAGACAGTGGGCCACAAGTCAGAAGTTCTGTATTACACTAAAACAGTGAGCAAATGTCAGCTATTCAGTGCATTATCACCAGGTAAAAAATCAAAAAAACTCTGAGTGTGTGTAAAAACAGTTGATGGAAACATCAGAATTTCAGTGTATTTGACATGTAAGGAGAACTCAGAAGTTCTGTGTTGTGTTAACAACATGTAAGCATCAGAAGTTTAGTGTGTGTTAACAGTGAGTGAAAAACAGAAGTTATGTGTTACGTTTCAACTCTTAATCAGCACATCAGCAATTTATTTAGTTCAGCAAATCAGAATGATCACAGCATAACAAATCATAGAAGTTCCAATCCTAAGTCTGAGCCTAGCATTATTCTAGAAGTTCTGATCCATAGTTTTTCTATTCATACAATGATATGTACAACATTAATACTGTGATATTTACATGCTAATGATGTTCAGAATGAAAAGCAAGTAAAGTCAGAAAGAATTACCTGGAGCGTGTTTGGAGCTTTGAGTGGCTGCCTTTGCATGTTCGGAGACAGCAAGAGAGACAGAAGAGTGGTTGTGTTCTTTGGTTCAAAGGGAATAACAAAGGCTTGTTTTTGTGTATGACAAATCTGGATTTTTTATGAAGGTTTCACAACTTCCTTTTCTCTCTTTTGGCCAATCTGTCTGTTCAAAATCCAGCCCCTTGAACGTGTGATAGAGCCAAGTATTTATAGATGAAATTGATGTGATTTTGGGGGGGAAAAGAAAGTGGTATTGGAACCTATTTTGGAATCCTGTTCTTTTGCTTTTTCATCACAGTTTTCATATGCTAGTTTGGTGTAATCATGGGATGCAGGCGTAGGCTGAACCAACTGTTGGTCATAGGTCTGCAGCAAGTTGTATGAGCAAGGTTTTTTTGGATTTGGTCAAGTTCTGACCCAAGTGTTGATAATAGCCTTCATGTACTGAAGTTCTGCCTTGCCTTTGAAGAAAGCATGTGGCTGTCGGCAGGATTTAAGGAAAAACAAAAGCAAAGTTGCTATCCCAAGACAGTAGAGGTACACATGGTGAAGATCCTTTGGATAAAGATTCAGAAGGTGGTTGTGAGCATTAAATGATGATGAGACTTATCACAACCAGAAATCCTGCAACGTGAAACTCTACACCAAGGCTTATTTCTGGATCAGAAGTTCTGCTTCAGCGTAGCATCCAATCTTTTGATCGTCTTATCTTTTGGCTCCAACATGTTCTGAAGGAGAACATTGCTTCCACATATTTTGATTAAAGCGTCATATTCTGAACCATGTTTGCAACCCCTGACTGAAGCTTTTTTGTGAAAACTTGCCCAGAAGTTCTGACCAAACTCTGCCTTGAGAGTGTCAAGAATTTGCTGATCGTTATGGTAATAACCTGGTCAGAAGTTCTGACTTTGTCCTATTTTCTTAAACACTTAGAAATATTCTAAGTATTTAGAATTTTGACCTCTTGGATTTTGATGAAACAAAACTTCATATTTCAACGTGTCTGGATGAAATATGATTCTTGAAGCTTGATTTTGATCCAAAAGTCAAATTTTGACTTTTCAGCGTTAAAATGACCATTTTACCCTTGGAAGTGATTTCCTTTGAAAATTTGATAGTTTAAGACCTGGAAACTTGATACATGCAAACCTAGGATCCAGGGTGATCCCTTATGAAATGAGAGGGAAAATTTTGGGGTACAACAGGTGGTTCAGGAAAAAATTAGGGATCGAAGCGTAACACTATGTCTCATTGGATCATCTTGCAGCCAGACTTCAGTATTTACTATCAAGCTCGGACGACGCCAATCAATCTGATCTACCTTCGACCAAGTAGCAATGTGATGAGACGCTTGAAGATATAAAGGAAATAGCAGAGTTGGAACCCAATGGGATTGTTGACATATCATTCTCTTACTAGGATGTCAGGCTCTTTGTATAAAACGCGTGTTACAGTCCAACTTCAAAAATCAATACAATTCAATTTCACAAATTTCAACTTGTTTTTCTTTTTTTTCTGTTTTGTTTTGCAAGAACGTCCAATGATTCATTTTTGATATATGCGTTTGAAAATAATTGCTGCTCATAAATATTTACACAAGAAAGAAAAAGAAAATTACTCGTAATTCCAGGAACAGGGGCAAACAAGAAGTTTCCAAACCTACAGTTGCTCTACCTACCAGGTACATGGATATAACCAGCTTGAAAACATGACTAAAGATACATACACTCCCCGCAGAGTAGGAAGTACCCAAAGGCAGTGGTGACAATTCTCCCTAAGTAGAGGTTATCTATCATCAACAATAGAAGTTCACCATCAGTGGAGTTTATTTCTTCCACCGGAAGAAATTCAATCCCCGACAGAGTTCATTATCACCAGCAACGGCAATTCATCCCCAGCGGAGTGGTTTCTCCAAATCATCAAAATATCTTTCTTCCCCACAGAGTCTCTCCCGGCGGAATATTCTCAAGCGGAACTGACACAAGTCTCCGGCTAATCATCTTCGGTCACTATCCCTAGCAAGAACAAAGAACTCAACTTCTCATACTCTCTAACATCAATCAAGGAATTATTCTCCCCAACTGGAGAATATCACAAGAACATTGCATATCCATATATCATGGCATGCACATATGCATCATACATCACAATCTCATTTATTTTGAGAACATCATTACTCAATACATGTCATACATCATAAAATTACATACGAATAACTCTTTACCTTTCAGGGAAAGATACAATCAAATTCTCACAAGTTTTCTCGGGTTCAGTCAAATCGATACTAAGATTTCTATTCCAGTTCAAGCTATGAAGCCTGGAAATCGACCGGATAATATCTTGATTTCTCCAAAAATACTATGAAGCCTGGAATCGACTAGATAGTGGTATATCTTAATACAAGCTATGAAGCCCGGAAATCGACTGGAAAATAGCTTAAACCCTCAGCAAGTTATTGTGAAGCCTGGAAATTGACCAGATAGAAATACAAGATACCACGAAGCCTGGAATCGACCAGATAATGGTATAAGACATTGTGAAGCCTGGATTACGACCAGATAGCGGCAAAGGATACTGAAGCCTGGTACACGACCAGATAACAATATAAGACACTGAGAAACTTGGAATTCGACCAAATAGAAGTTTACTCGGCCAATTACTATGAAGCCCGGAAATCGACCGGATATTAGTATGCCTTAAATTCAAGTTGAAGCCCAGATGCGATCGGATAACTACTTGATTCCTTCTGAAGCCTGGAGCACGACCAGATAAGAATTGAGAAATTGCAAAGCCTGGAGAACGACCAGATAGCAAGTTTAATCTCATCTCCCCAGTAAGTCACTGTAAAGCCTGGAGCACGACTAGATAGCAGTCGGTCTTATTTTCCTCAGCAAAACACTGTAAAGCCTGGAGCACGACCAGATAGCAGTTCATCTTCACCTCCTCGACTAAGAGATGATTCCCCAGTAGAATAACGGACGAATGAAGCTCCTAAAATTCTATTTCTCCCAAGACAAGGACCAGCATTCCCCATCGTAGTCCTCCTCAACAACGGGTGTACGGGTTCTCGCAAAGGATTCTCTTATGCGATCGACACTTCCTCTGATAGCATCTTTAATCCCATCTTCCGACATCAACCTCCAAATGGAATCTTTAAGCCTATCTTCCGTCATTGACTTCCAAATGGCATCTATAAGCCCATTCCCGATATCGCCGGACAAGTACCGCTTCATGCGAGTGCAAATTTCTGGGCACTCTAGTGTTCAATCATCTTCAACCTTCAGATCACGAAAGGCAGACAAGCCAATCTACATCCTCAGGTTTAAGAAGATTGAACAGGGGCAGCTGTTGTTCCCCAAAATTTTTCCTCTCATATTTGGCAATATGTTTCAAGTGAGATCCTCAAATTGCTCAAGGAAGTCCAAGGGTTGACCAGACAAACTCTCTCCTAAGGCAGTCTACCTCAAATTAGGGTTTCAGTTTTCATCAAGATGTTTGAGTCCAAAGGATCCCAAATGCTCACCATTTCCCTAATATGTTCACAAGATCATTCATGTCAAGTTTCAAGCCTTGCAGAGGAAATTTGCTCAATCAACTGCTCAAATAACTAAAAATCGACTGTGCTAAGGCAAAAGTCAACTGTGGCCCACATACAGTCAAACTTCAAGATTTTTGGTCAACATCCTCATTTTTAAGTATTATTCATCATTTGATCAAGGGTTTATCATGATTCCTCAAGGATTGCTCATAATTCATCAAAACCCAAAAGTTGCTAAATTAGGGTGTTGTAGGAAAAGTCAACTCAACTTTGACCAAGCACAACTTTCTCATACTTTATAAAAAATGACCCATCCAAAACTCATTTTTAAGAGGATGCAATTCCCTACATTTCATCTTCATCTCCCAAGTTCAAAATATGCCCTCATAAGAAGATATGAATTTGGACATTATAGGTCATTTTGAAAAGTCAACAAAAACACCTTTTGGGTGAAAGCTTCATACATGAATATGGAAGACTCAATTGTGATGATACCAAAAGGGTTGTTTAGAGGACATCTTAAGCTTTCTAAAAAGTCCAAGAACACCTCTCTAGGGTCCAAATTGAAGGAGTTATGCATTGGCCAAGTCTACCCATTTTGCAAAGTTGCCAAAAGTCAAATATGTCCCAAATTGCATTTTTTGCTAAATGGGCCCAACTTTTTATGCTTGCACTGAGTTTGTAATGTGACCCACGACCCATGAGCCCTTCCACTTGTCATTATTTTATTTTTGTTATTTATTTTGATTTTATTTCATTTAAATCAAATAAAATCAAAATAAAATCATGAAAATATCAAAAACTAATCAAAGCTTGAGATTTTGTGCATGTTTAGGTCTATTATACAGCTGGAGATGGAATCAAATTGTGCAAGGTTCATTTGGACACAAAAAGATTGCTTTTTTCTTGATTTAGAAAGATTTTGTACAATGATCAAATCATGAATCAATAATCATAATTGGAGAGATTTGATACAAGTTTGTAACCCTAATTCCTTCTAGGGTACATAAGGGACAATTACAGATCAGAAACAAAGGGATTGGAGGGGTGTAAAAGAGAAGCCAAGTTTCAAAAAATTGAAGAAAAGTGGCAAACTGATTTCCACGTTTCAGACCAATTCAAAGCATTCTAGCCATCCCAAAGGTTTGTTGGACATCCCAGGAACGTGTTTCAACCATTAACAAGCTTTCCCATGTTCAGAATTGCACTGTAAGTTTCAGACGATTCATCCCTTTTCTTGAATTCGAATATCTCAATACTGGCACATTTAGCATGATTCATTGATATATTCTTAAACCTTATGATGTTTGCAAGCTAACGGTCATATTTAATTGAGTTTTCATTAACTATACCACAAGTTGCCATGACTAGGGTTCTAGTTTCGTTTTTAGGGGTTTTGTGTACAGGTACAATTAAGCGTGGATAGTTGTACCATGATGCTCGTGAAGTTTCAACGAGTTAATTGGTACCACTGGTTGTGATTTATCATACAGGGACAAGATTTTGGAGAAGCACAGGGTTATACCTACGCCTAGTGTCCGTAGGTAAAGGTTTTGTCTAAAACAACAGAGGCAAGGAAGAAGCAGGATAATGTGGCATTCCCTGACTCGCTCATTCAAATTTCGTGTGTTTAGGAATTGATATTTTGTTTTTTCCATATAATGTTTGTTTGTTGTTCTTTGTACAACTAACAAAGCTGGCTCAGCTGGTAAGCGCGCAGGGTAAAAATGCTAAAGGGCCTGGGTTCGATCCCCAGGTCCCAACGTTATTTCATATTATTTTGTCTTGCATAATCAGGTGTACAGGTGTCCCATAAGTCCACCATACGCCCTCAGTATCCAACCATTCCATCTATTAACATTCCAGATCCAGGGCCATCCCTTGAAGGTCCACCATACGCCCAGTCAAGCAAGCAGCATGGGATTGGAAAAGTCAAACAGGGCCAGAGCTTGTTGGGCTTGATATTTGCAATCATCACCCCCTTCTTACAATGACACCAGGCTCATTCTTGTTTCTTTCTTTTTTTTCTTTCTTTTATTTAATTTAACTTGTTTAATTTATTTTCTAACAAAATAATTTCTTTTTTCACAAAAAAATCATAAAATGAAATTTCACAAATTTAGAATTAGGTTTCTTTATTTTATTTTATCAAATTAAATTTAATGTTAGTTTAATATTTTAGGTTAATTCTAACTTTTTTATATATATTTAAAATCAATTAGGAAAAATAAGGGTTTGCTTTTGACTTAATTTTTATTTCTTTTTCAAAAATAAAAAATACAAAAATAGGTTGATTTAATTTTTTTTCTTAATTTTAAATTAATTAGTAATTAGGTTTTTTATTTATTCAATTAAATCTTATTTTCTCAAAATAATAAAAAAAACACAAAAAATGATTTTTCTTCTAATTAGGTTTAGTCGGGGTCAAAACCCTAATTCTCTCGTTTTCGTTTCATCGCGCGCGCTTATTATTTTTACAATATTAATGTAACTGCTTACAGTATGTAATAGTTTAATTAAGATTTTCTTTTATTTATCATTTTATTTGTTTTTTTTGGCTATGTAATCCCTACCCCAAAACCTTGTAATAGCGTAGTTTTTATTTCTTGCATTTTAATTCTCGCAAATATTAACTGTTAGATGTATGTTAATAGGATTGTATGACAAGATTGCATGACAATTTTAAAATGGCTAGCAAACCCTAATGTGCAAAGATAATAACTTGAAATCAAATCACTCGCACATGCGCACTCCTAGGGTATACTCTCACTTCGGTTGCCTTCGGTAAACGGTCATTAAGTATAGGGTGTCTTAGTGGTTGCCCTCCTATCTAGCAAAGATCAAAAGTCCCGTTCGGAAATGTTGCCTCAGAAATGTTGCCTCGGAAATATTTCCTCGAATATAATCTTAAGACATTAGGGTTATTACTAAGACGTCCTAACATTGCTTTAGTGATCATACGTCCCTTTTGAATTGACCCTTACAACTCCAACGCCGATGCTACCTATTTCTCAATAGTAGGATAGCATTGTCTAAAGGAAACGAGAACAGAAACAATCTTTTTTCGAGTAGGTAGATGCTAGTAGGTACTTGCTCAAAATAAACTTTTTCATACTTACACTTTTTTCAAACAAAGTTTTCAAAAACAAATGCGTAACACTCTTGAAGATAGAAGCAAGGGTTAAAACGAAGTCAAACAAAACTTTTCAAAAACAAACACACACAAGCAAATTTCAAAAGATGAGCAAGTACCTAAGAGCCCGTGGAAAACCACGGATAGAAAGGATGCTAATACCTTCCCTTTCTATAATCTACCCCCCGTACTCAGAAATCTCGAAAAAGGGAAATTTCTGTGCTTTTTCCTTTCCGGTTGGATAAAATAAAAGTCGGTGGCGACTCTTGCTTACCGCGACATTTTGCGAACACAAACGCAAAACGCAAACCAGCATTTTCCAAAACAATCGGTTCTAGAACCATATCACAGTACCCTAAAATTTTCCCTCCCACTTTCACATAAGACATACTCCTAGAGGTTCTCAATTGCTCAAGGTTGACCAAGAATTGACCAGACAATTCTCCTCTTAAGGCAATGAACCCCTAACTAGGGTTTCAATTTTCATCAAGATGTTTGAGCTCCAAGAGTCTAAAATGCTTCCCATGGTCCTAATATGTCCTCAAGATCATCCATGCCATGTTTCATTCCTTGCATAATAAGTTTGCTCAGTCAATTGCTCAAGTATCAGAATATCAACTATACTAGGTCAAAAGTCAATTGTGGCCCATGTACAGTCAAACTTCAAGATTTTTGGTTAACATCAACATTTTGAAGTGATATACATCATTTTATCAAGGGTTGATCTTGATTCCTCAAGAAATTCTCCTAATTCATCAATAGTCAAGAATTGCTAAATTAGGGTTTCTATAGGAAAAGTCAACCAAACTTTGACCAAGCATAACTTTCTCATACTTTATCAGAAAATTTCCAACCAAAGCTTATTTTGAAGAGAATCCAATTCCCTATAACTTCTCTTCCACCATCAAGTCCAAGAAATGCACCATTTGAAAGATACAAGTTCATACATTACAGGTCATTTTTAGAAAGTCAATGAAAGCCACTTTTTTCCAAGACCTTTAACATCAAGATAACATCTTCAAATACAAAATTGATCAAAAGAGGGATTTAAGTAGAAACCTTAGGATTTCCAAAAAGTAAAATATCATAATCATGATATAAAAATTGAACAAGTTATGGCTTGCCCAAGTTGGGAAAATTTGGGAAATTTCAAGAAATATGCATTGAGCAAATTTGAGTTTTTAAGGCAATGGCTCAAATTCTTGAACTTCAAACATCTTTCTAAGATCATAGAGGACCCCTAAAATCATTTTTGCATAGTCTTGATTTTATTTGCATTTTATATTAATTTTATTTAATTAAAAGTCAAATAAATCAAGATTATTGAAAAATATATGGGCCATTATCATTTGGGCTTGGTTTGATGCATGGACATGCCCCATATTTCATGTGCAACAAGGCCAGCTTTGTCTAGGTGCATTCAAATTTTAAAATGGACAAAATCCGTTAACTTTGGCCAAGGTTACAAATGGCCATTCATGGCATTCAAATGCTTGTCTATGGCTGTTATAAGCTTGTTCTTTCGTGTCTCCTCATCATTATCTATATAAACAAGCCATTGACAAGAATCAAGAAGAGATACATAGCCTAGGGAACCCCTGAATGTTTTGCAAAAAAACAATAAAATTGTCAAATTCGAATTTCCATCTCCAACCCGTTTTAGACCCAAACAAATATCAAAACACACTCTTGGAGGTCGCCTGAAGCATTTGCAACCATTACTAAGCTCTAAAACATTGCCAAACGCATCAATCAATTCACACGGTTTGTACTTTTATTCCAAATTCATTCTGCTTGATTCATGTAACATAAATGCGTTTTGATCATACATTACTAATTTTTGAAGTGTTTGCAATCTTTTCGCATAGTTGGATTGAAGTTTGAGTGCAGGTATAACAGTTTTCCATAGCTAGGGTTTGAAGCTCCAGTTTGGGGTTTTCTGTATTGGCCAAAATTAGCCAAAACTAAGGATTCCATCTTACTTAGGAGGTTGAGAGCAATCTACTCATGGCCTCAAAGTGAATTTATTTTGCGTTTTGTGCTTGTTTCACATGCAGGTTTTATAGTGACGGACAAAAATCTGTCACTATAGGTATTTCTATCTAAGACGACGGAGGGAGGTAGGAGATGAAGTGTGTCAGCATCTGATTGGCCCATTCAAACATTGGCACGGATTTTTTATTTCCTAGATAATGACTTGTTTTTGAATATAACATTATAGTTTCATTATAATAAACGAATGGCATGTTAGTTCAATTGGCAGGCAAGCGCGTTGGTAAAGGAAAGGACCTGGGTTTGAGTCCCAGGTCCAACATTTTCTTATTTTCCCATTATTTCATGTAGAATTCAATACTCTTCAGGGTCTAATACTCACCATATTCCAGCAATTCTCAACCACCAGTTGTCTCCTGATCAGATCTAATGCATACAAATATACAAGCCCATCATGGACTCTCCAGGCGTGCCCACACATGATCAAATGCCAATCTGGGCTCTAACTTTTGGGCCAAGCTTTTTGACAACCACACCTCCCATTTTTGTTTTGATGACCAGACCCATGTTATTTGTTTTCTTTTTTTATTTTATTTTGTTTATTATTTTCTAAACCTTTTTTTAACAAATCATAAAAAATCAAAAAAATAATAAATAGGTTTAGTTTCTTTCTAAAAATTATTAATTAATTAATTAATTAATTAATTATTTTAATGTAATTTTATCAATTTAAAATCAAATTAGACTTAATTTCTCTTTTAATTTAAATTATTTTCTTAATAAGAAAAATACCAAAAAACATTAGAATTAGGATTTATTTTCATCCAGTTTTTTTTATTTCTCTAATTAAATTTTATATATTTAATTCACTTATTTTTTGTTATTAAAAATAAAAACCAACAACCAAAAGGATTTTATTTCTAGGTTTTATAATGTATTTACATTTCTCGCGCGTTTATTTCCTTTTGCATTTTATATTCATGTAACTGTTATACGGGATGTAATAACTAATAAGAATGTACTTTATTGATTTATTTTCTCTTTTCCATTTGCTTTGGAATGTAAATCCCCCCTCCCTGAAGTCATGTAATAGTCTAGATTTATATTTTCTTTATTTTATTATTCTGTATATATAACTGCTAGTAACCTAGGCGTGCATGACAAGATAAAGTTAATTAACCATTAGATCACTAATCTCAAGATAATATAACTGAAAAAACACACTGATCACACTTGCATCCTTAGGGTATTCCTCACTTGGTTGCCTTAGAAATTGTCATGTCCCTCGAATGTAGGGATATCTTAGCAAAGACCATCAATTCTAAAAGTAATCGTAAAGATCATGGTCCCTTAACGTCCCTCGAGTTTCCTACGATAAAAATGATCTTGTCCCTAGATGTTGCCTATATGATGACAGTCCCTTCGAATGCTAAGATATCCTTACATGTTGCCTTCGATGACCATAACGTCTCTTTCGATAGTCCCTCAACATCTAACGAAAGGGCTACCTACTCACTAATAGTAGGATAACACTATCTAAAGGGTATGAGGAAAAGAACATCCTTTTTCGAGTAGGTACATGGTTCTTAAGTACTTGCTCAAAAATAACTCTTTTCACACTTACACACTTTTCAAAAACTTCTTTTCAAAAACGCTTTATCACACTCTAGAGGACTGATACAAGAGTTACCATAAAGTAAACAAAAAACTTTCAAAACACACAAACACAAACAGTTTTCAAAAATGAGCAAGTACCTAAGAGCCCGTTGAAAACCACTGATGGAAAGGGTGCTAACACCTTCCATTTCCATAATCTACCCCCCTTACTCAGAAAATTCTCGAAAAGGTATTTTTCTGTTCTTTTCACCCTTTCCTTTGTTGGATAAAAGAAAAGTCGGTGGCGACTCTTGCTTACCGCACATTTGCAAATACAAAAAGCAAAACCAGTATTAAATAGTTGGTTCTGCCACTGTATCACAATGGCCTTTTTAAAGTCTTTAGACAGCAGGGCTTGGAAAGCTATTTTAAAAGGATGGAAACACCCTGTCAAATTGGGAGAAAATGGCGAACCTACTTCTGAGTTAAAACCAGAAGAAGATTTGTCTAAAGAAGAAGATGAAATTTCTCTTGGAAATTCTAAAGCCTTGAATGCTATATTCAATGGAATTGACAAGAATATTTCCAGATTAGTTAACACATGTGAAGTAGCTAGGGATGCATGGGGAATTCTTCAATCTACTCATGAAGGCACATCTAAAGTTAAGATGTCAAGACTTCATTTGCTCACCATAAACTTTGAGAATTTATGAATGAAGGATGATGAAAGTATTAATGACTTCCATATGAACATTCTTGAAATTGCTAATGCATTCAGTGCATTAGGAGAGAAAATACCAAAAGAAAAATTGGTGAGAAAGATGCTCAGGTCTCTTCCCAAGAGATTTGATATGAAAGTGACTGCTATAGAAGAAGCTCAAGACATTGACAAAATGAAAGTGGATGAACTTGTTGGATTCCTCCTGACATTTGAATTAAGCATCAATGAAAGATCTGAAAAGAAGAACAAAAGCATAGCCTTTGTATCAAATACTGAAGATGAAGAGGAAGATTGTGATTTGGATACAGATGGAGGAATATCAAATGCCTTAGCTATGCTTGGATGACAGTTTAACAAAGTGATAAAAACAATGCATAGGAACCAAAGATCAAATGTCAAGAACATCTCATCTGACATCCATAAGTCAAATGAGTTTGGAAGAAAAAGGGCTAAATAAAAATCCACTCAAGGGAAGGGAGTACAATGTCATGAATGTGAAGGCTTTGGTCACATTAGAGCTGAATGTCCTACATATCTTAAGAAACAAAAGAAGAATTTGTCTGTTACTTGGTCTGAAGAGGACTTAGAGAGTGATCTTGAAGAATCTGCCAAGTATGTTAAAGCATTGACAGGGAAATATGTATCTGATGAAGAGTCTAGTGATGGGGAACTAACCATTAATGAGTTAGCTGCTTCATACAAATAATTGTGTCTCGGAAGTGAAGAAGTGTGCCTTGAAGGGGAGAAACAGAAAGTCCTCATAACTCAGTTGAAGGCGGAAAGGGAATAGCATTTAAAAACTATTTCTAAATTGGAAAGTGAAGTGACCTCCTTGAATTCAAACCTTGATAGAATGGTCAAATCTCTCAAAATGTTGAATAATGGGTCTGACACTTTAGATGAAATTCTTCAAGCAGGAAGAGTGACAGGAGACAAGAGTGGTCTAGGGTTTAATGAGAAAAAGGAACCAAATTCTAAATAAACATCAGTATATTCCACTTATGCCAAGCCTAAACCAAGGATGTAGAATCAAATGTGTAAACATCATAGCAAGAAAGGACATCATGGCAAGAAAAAGTTTAATCACACCAAGGAGAATCCCTAGCCTTGGAGATGTCATCACTGTGGAAGGCTTGGTCATGTAAGGCCCTTATGTTTCAAGTTGTATGGGTATCCTAAGACTACTCCTCCTCCCAAGACTGATAAGATTCCACAAAATAGCAAAAAGTAGAAATAGTGGATTCTTAAGTTTAATGTTGCTAGTTTCATAGCTCACACCTCCCTTAGAGTATCAACCAAAGATGACTGGTATTTTGACAGTGGTTGTTCTAGACACATGATAGGTGTCAAGAATCTATTGGTGGATGTCAAATATCATTCCACCAGTTATGTGACTTTTGGTGATGGAGCAAAAGGTGAAATCAAAGGTGTTGGCAAGCTTGATTGTTCAGGAGTCCCTAAGCTTGATGATGTGTTACTTGTTAAAGGGTTAACAACTAACCTGATAACAATAAGCCAATTGTGTCATCAAGCATTCAAAGTTAACTTCACCAAGGAAGAATTTCTTGTATGCAATGAAAAGAATGAAGTTATTATGAAATAAATCAGATCTAAAGACAACTATTATCTATGGGTTCCTCAAGAGTTGAACCTCTCCTCAACATGTGTTTTATCCAAAGAGAATAAAGTTAAACTATGGCATCAAAAATTGGGGCACTTGCGTCTGAAAGGTATGAAAAGAATTATATCTGAAGAAGCAATGAGAGGGATTCCTAAGGTCAAGATAGAAGAAGGTAGAATATATGGTGACTGCCAGATTGAAAAGCAAACTAAGATGTCACATCAGGAGATCTAAAATCTCACTACGTCAAAAGTTTTGGAACTTCCTCACATGGAATTGATGGGACCTATGCAGGTTGAAAGTCTTGGTGGGAAGAAGTATGCCTATGTTGTTGTAGATGATATTTCTAGATACACACGGATAAGCTTTATTAGAGAAAAATCAGAAACTATTGAAGTGTTTAAAGATCTATGTCAAATACTTCAAAGGGAAAAGGAAATTCATGTCATAAGAATCTGAAATGATCATAGAAAGGAATTTGAGAATAATAAATTTGCTGACTTTTACTCCTCTGAAGGAATCATCCATGAATTCTCTTCTCCCATTACTCCTCAACAAAATGGGATTGTGGAACGCAAGAATAAAACTCTCCAAGAATCTTCCAGAGCCATGATTCATGCTAAGAAGTTACCCTACCATTTTTGGGCTGAAGCTGTGAATATTGCACGCTATATCCATAACAGAGTCACTCTAAGGAAAGGGACTTCAGCCACCTTGTATGAAATATGGAAGGGAAGAAAACCAATTGTTAAATACTTTCATGTTTTTGGAAGTAAGTGTTAGATCTTAGCTGATCGTGAACAAAGGAGGAAGATGGATCCCAACAGTGATGAAGGAATATTCATTGGTTACTTTACAAATAGTATAGCTCACAGATTGTTTAACTCCATAACCAAAGTTATGATGGAGTCAATAAATGTTATTATTGATGATATAGGATGGAGTGCTGAAGAAGATGTCTCAGAAGATGTTGGAACATACGTGTCTGATATTCCAACATAATCAAATGACAGAAGTATTGATTCTAATCCACCTCAAGAAGATCCTGAGCCTAGTCATCTCAATAAAGGACCTTCAATTAGAATCCAAAGACATCATCCTAAGGAGCTTATCATAGGAGATCTAAATAAAGGAGGGACTACCAGATCAAGAGATGGGATATCAAACTCTTGCTTTGTGTCAAAGTTTGAGCCTAAGAATGTCAAAGAGGCCATAACTGATTAGTTCTAGATTAATGCTATGCAAGAAGAGCTAGAACAATTAAGTAGAAATTAAGTTTGGGATCTTGTTCCAAGACCTGAAGGGACAAATGTGATTGGCATAAAATGGGTGTACAAGAATTTTTTTTGATGAAACAAGGGTGGTCACTAGAAACAAGGCAAGGTTAGTGCACAAGGGTATACTCAAATTGAAGGAATTGACTTTGATGAAACTTTTTCCCCTGTGGCCAGACTTGCATCAACCAGACTAGTCATGGGAATTGCATGCATACTGAAATTTAAATTGTTCCAAATGGATGTAAAAAGTGCCTTCTTAAATGGCTATCTGAATGAAGAAGTTTATGTGGAACAACCAAAGGGATTTGTTGATCCATGTTTTCCTAAACATGTCTACAAACTGAAGAAATCTCTATATGGATTAAAGCAAGCTCCAAGAGCTTGATACGAGAGACTGATAAAATTTCTTATTGAGAATGGATACAGGAAAGGTGGCATAGACAAAAATATTTTTGTCAAGGAAGAAGAATGGAAGATAATGATTGCACAAATTTATGTTGATGATATTGTGTTTGGTGGGATGTCAAATGAGATGGTTCAACATTTTGTCAAGCAAATGCAGTCAGAATTTGAGACGAGTCTTGTTGGTGAATGAACCTATTTTCTTGGTCTACAAGTTAAACAAATGGAAGATTCCATATTTTTATCTCATAGCAAGTATGCCAAGAATATAGTGAAGAAGTTTGGGATGGAAAATGCCAGTCACAAAAGAATCCCTGCTCCCACACATCTGAAGTTGTCTAAAGATGAAAAAGGAGTAAGTGTGGATCAAAGCCTCTACAGAAGCATGATAGGAAGTCTTCTATATCTCATAGCTAGCAGACCTTTCATTTCCATTGTTGTAGGAGTGTGTGAAAGATATCAATATCATCCTAAAGTTAGCCATTCCAACCATGTGAAGAGGATTCTTAAATATTTGAATGGGACAAGTGACTATGGTATGCTATAATCTCATGGATCTAATTTTTCCTTAACTGGTTATTGTGATGTTGATTGGGCAGGAAGTGCTAATGATAGAAAAAGTACATTAGGAGGATGCTTCTTTCTGAGAAATAATCTCATATCTTGGTTCAGTAAGAAGCAAAATTGTGTGTCTCTGTCCACTGCATAGGCTGAGTATATTGTTGCAGGAAGAAGTTGTTCTCAATTGGTTTGGATGAAACAAATGTTAACAGAATACAATGTCAAACAAGATGTCATGATATTATTCTATGATGATTTAAGTGCCATTAACATATCAAATAATCCAATTCAACACAACAGGACCAAACATATTGATAACTGTCATCACTTCATAAGAGAGCTTGTTGAAGAAAAGATTGTTGTCTTAGAACATGTAGCCACTTAATTGCAACTGGCTGACATTTTCACTAAGGCTTTGGATTCTAATCAGTTTGAGAACTTAAGAGTAAAATTAGGGATTTGCCTATATGAGGGTTTGTAGCAATTAAAGGCGTGTGGAAATATCATTAAAGTGATATTATATCATTTGTGTTTCCAACAAATAAAATTTCGAAAGCAATCATTACAAGACTGCCTCAAAGTGTTTCCCACATGCTACAAAATAAAATCCCTCTACTTTCACAAACTTTTCATTCTCCTCTACAGAAAAAGAACCCTAGTCATTCTTCATCCTTTTTCTCAAAAATCTTCAAAGATGTCTCAACATCATACATTGTCTTCTTCAAAATCAGCTAATAAGAATCTCTCCCTTGACAGAGTACTTGATGTTACTCCTCTAACAACCATCCCACCTCATGATAAGAAGGCCAAGAAATCTAGATCATCACCTGCTAGGAAATCCTAAGATGATAAAGGTAACTCTTCTACTGCTACTAACAATAGGACAGAAGAAGAAATTGTTATTGTTGATAGAAGCATTAGAAGGCTAGTAGATAGAGTGTTAAATGAAGGCTTTGATGTTCCCAGGATTTCTACCCCTCTTGCTCGTATGCCTCCTCCTGCTGACAAAGGAAATGATCCTAAAAGTGTTGCTGCTGGATCATCCACCTTCAAGAAAGATGCTGTTGAAAGCAAACTTGAGAAGCTTGCTACCTCTGCTCTAAAAAAAGTGGAAGAAGAAAATGTTGAACAATATGTTGAGGAAAATGTTGAACAAGATGCAACTGCCTCCAAGGATGCAGAAGGTCAAAATGCTAAAAATGTAGTCAATGTAGAAGAGTTGTCTGACAATGAGCTCATTACTAATGTAGTGCCTGGTATTACAAGAAGGCTAAAATCCAGGAAAGTAAAGGATGCAAGTGTCATACCCCCTGCCAAAACAACCAAGAATAAAATCATGTATGGACCCCAAAATCCATGAAGTAAAGTGGTTCCTCCCTCTAGCAAAAGAAAAGTTATACCTGATAGCTCCACTTACGAGGGTGATGATGCTGTAAAAAGATCTAAAAGTAAAAAATAAAGTTGTGGTTGTTGAAGAAGTTAGCTCGGACTATAATGTCAAGCAATATGTCCAGGACATCTCTCCTATCAAAAAGTCTGCAAGCAAGAAGATTTCTGTTAGGGTTCCTGATGCTCCCTTGATAACATTTCCTTCCATTCTGTTGGGAATGCTGAAAAGTGGAAGTATGTGTTTCAAAGAAGAATTGCCCTGGAAAGAGAATTAAGAGCTGGTGCTATGGAATGCAAAGAAATCATGGAGCTGATATCTTATGGTGGGTTGATGAAAACGGTTACCAGGTTTGCCAAATGTTATGAGACTCTTGTTAAGGAATTCATTGTTAATATTCCTATTGACTGTGCTGATCATAAAAGTAAGAAGTATAGAAAGGTGTATGTTAGGGGTAGATGTGTAGAATTTTCTCCTGCTATCATAATTAGATTTCTGGATAGGATTGAAGATGATTGTTGTGAGTTGGAAGTAATAGATAATCAAGTGTGCATAGCCATCACTTCTAATCAAGTAAGTGAGTGGCCTATGAAAAATAAACTTCCTGTCAGCAAGCTTAGTGTGAAATATGCTATTTTGCACAGAATTGGTGCTGCAAATTGGGTTCCCACTAATCACACTTCAACCATCTCCATTGGATTATGAAAGTTTATTTATGCTGTTGGAAACCAAAAACTTTTTGATTATGGTACTTACATCTTTGATCAGACTATTAAGCATGAAGGAACTTGTGCCATTAAGATGTCAATTTATTTTCCTTCCCTCATCTGTGGAATTATTCTTAATCAGCATCCTGGAATCCTAAGTGGCAATGATGTAATGTGCAAGAGGGAGTCTGCTTTAACCCTTAATGTTAAGCTCTTTTTAGGAAAACATGTCACTGATATTGTTTTGACATCTGCACCTGCTGAAAAGACCTCCACCAAGGATGACATGATCAAAGAATCAAGAGAATCCTGCAAGGAATTGGATGATGTGATCAGAGTTAGCTCAACAAGGAAGTTAAACTTTGAAAAGATGATCAAGGACCTGCAAAAGGATAACAACCTTGATGATACAGTAAACACTGAAGGTGAAGACTCTAGTGAGGAAGGAAGTTTTGGCTCAGCAAAGTCAACTAGTCCGGATGACAGTTAGACTAATTGATGTTTCTTTATTTGACCCTTTTGTTTCATTTTAGAACTTGCATGTGCTTGACATTTGATTTTTATGGTCTGTACCTAAATTACTAATACATTATTGAATCCATCCTTTCATTTGGCATATTATGACTAAAAAGGGGGAGAGAAAGTGACTGACTAGCCACTGACATCTGATTGAGGGGGAGCTTAATACTTAAGGGAGAGTCTCATGTCTCAGAAGATCTTTTGACAGCTAACAGCTAACTGAGTTTGTGCTTGCTTTGCTTATGCTGATAATATGATATATATTGCTCTGCTCTGATAACGTTTTAGCCAAAATTTGCCAAAGGGGGTGTTTGTAAGTGTTTGTTGGCAACAATTTTGGTAAAACAATGTGATGTTAACGTTTTGCTAAATGTCTTGACGTTTTCAGCAAATTGTTTTGAATGATGTCAAAGAAGATGTCTTGACATCTGCCTCATAAAAAGAACTTAGCCAACATCAATTTATGTTTTTATGTTTCCTGATTTCCTGCGCTCCATAATTCAAGATTTGTGACTCACAGGCTGCGAAAAATATGGAGGAATATTTTTCAAAATGCATGGATTTTATCTTGGCCTATTTTTATGGAAATATTCAAAAGAATTGAATATTTGGTTTTAAGCCCAAGCCCACAGCTGCGCATATATAAGGACTTGCTTCCTTATTCAAACCACTGCAATTTTTGAAGAAGAATACTTTCTTTCTGTTAGAAGTCTAAGTCTTTTAATTTTCAAACGCTCTAGTATTGAATTAATACTTGTATTGTTATTTTGATTGGTAATTGTGGATCATTCATAAGCTTTTAAGCATTAAATGATTGAATTTTTTAAACTTAGTATTTATGTTGTTTCTTCACTGTAAGTGATTGAAGGCATTTGAGGAGGGCCTCATACCTAGGTGAGTCTCAGGTAGAAGTATAGCACGGGTAGTGATTAAGTGATTAGATCGTAAACTGGTTGTTTACTGAGGGTCTATAGATTGATACTATTTAGTGGACTTGTTCCTGGCTTAGTAGCCCCTAGAGTAGGTGTTGTTGTACACTGAACTGGGTGAACAATTTCTTGTGTTTTTACTGCTTTCTTTATTACCGCTCTTTACTTATAAATAGATATTTGTGTCGTGGCATCTCATTCGACATCAGATATCTGATACTAGAATTTCATTTTCTAAAAAGGATTAATTAGCATTACCTTCAAACTCGACTTCGAACTTCCTCTACGATCACTCATTTTTCAAACCCAGAGAAGGTTTAAGGATAATTTGAAAGCAATTCTATGCAATCCTATAAAAAACATCAACCAAACAATACGAACTATGAAATTGGACGCAAGGAGATACGTAGGCACGCAGTTAAAACCAAGGCGAGTCCCTCAACTAAAAAAATTAAACATTTTTCTCAAATACATGGAAACAATACAGTTAAATAGAAATTTCCGATTTACCCTTGACCTAGAAGAGGAGCCCATTGAGAACAAGGAAGATGAAGGGTGCCTAACACCTTCCCTTCGTCTAATCAACTCGCGAACTTAAAATCTCTAACAATTAGGGTTACCCGTTATTTCCCCGTCCTTAGAACAAAAAATTGATGGTGATGACTCTTGTAATTTTTTCCAGTTACGACACCAAGCAATTTTGTTAATCATTTTGAAGTGGAAAACACACATCAATTTGATAATTAGAATCCACATTAATTAATTTGCAATCTGACTTAGTGAGAAGCTCCAGTTTCATGGTGAGATCTTTAAATCCATGGGGCAACTTGATCATAAGGCTTTATGATCTCATTCTTGTTCCATTTGAAAGACCTTATCACAATATTTACAATAAGCCAATAAAGTATTCATTTGGACACTTGAGCTAAAAGTTGTGTCATTTTGAAATTAGGAAAAATCAACTGTTTCTTGACACTTAGAAAAATTCTAAAGATGGAGATTCAAGATGACCTATAATGTTTTGCCAACTTACATAACCTTCCACTAAAAATTAGTTCTTGATAATTGAAGATGAAATGAATTAGACTCTTTAAATTGAATTTTGGAATAGAGGTCACTCAAAAATCATAAAAAATGAGGGAGTTATGGTCCTTAGAAGGTGATGAAAACTTCTTGAGGAATCCACAAATGACCTCTAATGTTTTATTAAATTCCATAACTACACATTTTTAGATCTTGATCCTTGAATCAAAGTTGTAGTAGACATCTTCAAGTTTCTTATGAAAAAAGAATAAGCTCAAGGAGATTAAAATTGACCAAGTTATGATATTTAGAAGTAAAGTTAAAGATTTTCATGGCTTCCTTAAAGGACTTGTAATCTTTTCAAACTTTTGATGATTCTCCTTCCACAATTGGATCTTGTCATGTGAAGAGAAGTTTTTGTAAATGATTATAAAAGTTCATAGTAAAAAGAACCACTTCAAAATATTGAAAATTGAGGTAGTTATGCACTTGTGATCATAGAATCAAGGACTTATCCAAATTAGGACAAACCAATTGAATAAACTTTGAATATTTTGAACTTTTCTTGAAATTTAAGGCATAATTATCATACACCAAATTTGTCTACCCTTTGATAAAAAACATATAGCTTATGCATCTCATTCTACCCATGTACATAACCTCCATTAGGTCATCTAACGTTGCATGCATTCACTAACAACAAGGCTTGGCACTTGGATCAAATGTCATGGGATTAGGGTTTCATATTGGTGCTTAGGTTTCATAGCTTTTGCAAGGTTTATTTCAACTTAAGAGACAAAGATCATTAATTAGGGTTGCACCCTATATTTAAGAATGCCTGATGAATACTCAAGGCTTGGATACATTAAATCTTCCAAGGCAATTATACTCAACCTCATTTGACTTCTTCTTCAACAAGAAGGGGTTATTATTGCTTACAACACAAGACATCCACAAGTGTCATCCAAAAGGCTACAAGCACATGTATTGAAAGTCCATCCTTATGTTTTTTGACCCCGCATGAAATAGGGTTTATTCCCCTAATCATGTGGACTTCGAGAGGGTGTTCCATGTGAAGTTGTTCATCAATACATCTCATTATTCAAAGCTCACTCAAGGGCTTAACCATGATTCCAAGGGTGTAAGTTATTGAAGAGATATTGGAATATTCATGACTTTATGCAAGAGAAGAGGCAAATGAATCTACTTCATGAATTGGGGTGTAATGGGTGCTATGGTACATAACACACTTCATCTAGTTAATAGTTTACTTTTTATACACGTCGTTTGATTTGAACTTTACTCAAGGAAATTGGAGGATTAGAAATGGAATTTGCATAATGATTGGAGAATCATGTCAAGTTGAAAAAGAATTTGGTTTAAACTTTAACCAAAGGTATTTATTAATCTCTTTTGGATTGGATCTTCATCTCATTGGTAGTAATTTTTCAAGTGTGCAAAAAGTCAAAAGAGACTTGGAATTCCAAAATAAAAAAGCATAAGGGAGGGAATTTGTTTCTTCTATTTGTATTTCTTGTTTTCAAGAACAAGTTCCAAGTGCTACGTTTCATTACAAAATTCAAAGTACCAAAGGTGTTACAAAAATTAAATTGGCATCCAAAAAATACATTTTGTACTACTGTTAACCATACCAGTGACCAGAACTTAAACTATGACCCCAATTTTTCCTAGGCTTATCTCTCTTCCACTCATTATCTAACTTCAACTTGCTTTGAGCTCTCTTTATGACCAAGCCATTACATCAAGGTTCATTCACTGAGCCTTCCTCTTCAAAACCTGCATAATCAAATACCACATTAGTTAAGCTAAACATACATTGTTCAATGTACACACATTCAAACCAATGCACCATAATTCAACATACATCTAAAAAGTGTCGTAGTCCTAATACTACATCAATTAAGACCAGAAAAGAACACACATAATTCACATCAAAGCAAAAAAAAGATGCATATGAAACTCACATTGCATACATCTAAGTTCAAATACAGAAAAAATCATACAATGAGGAAAAATTGCATTCCACACAAAGCTGTAGTTCAAGTTCATTTCAGCAAATCACAAAAAAAAAAGAGCTGACAAGAATTCATGTCGTGTCGTTCATGGAAAGATCAGAAAAAGAATAATATCAGAAATTAAGGATCAGAATAGTTAATTCAGAACTGGCCCATCCATTGATATCATAACAGAAAAAACAAAAGAAAACAGTTTCAACATAACCAACGTAATCCAGTTTAGATCATATTAACATATAAACCAGTTCTGAGTTCAAATAAGGTGCACAAGGCAGGTGGATTACAAGGTAATTCAGTAGAAGAGTCCTTCCTATATTCAAGGTCCAGCTCCAAGAAAAGCCCAAAGAGACTCCGTTTGTGTCTACAGTCACAATTCAGACGCCAATATAAAATCCAATAGGCATGATATCCATACAACATGATTCAAAGATAATTACACTACAAAACCTATAAAAATGCGAACATTACAACATATCAAAACAAAAAAAAACATTACAATGCAGCCACAAAATCACAGTCAGTACTGATGCTCTATACAGGAGGAAAAACAGAAAAGAAAATCGAAACTATTGTTACTAAATACCTAACTGTTCTTAATTGATTTTCCTAACTGAATTTCACAGCTCATATTAACTTTTTAATCTCTATAGAAAACTCTAATCCGATTCATCTGATCCCTCCATCTCTAACCGACTTTAGAGATCCAACGACCAAGGTTTCTTCACTTATCCAAATATTCACAACATCAAAACAGATGCTCTGCATATAAAAACCCAAACAAGATCAAACATAGTTCTAACCAACTTCAAAACCACCCTAACTGAATTAACTACCTGCCATCTCACTCAAACAGAAAACAAAAACCAATTTAACAGGAATTTTATAAATAACATTCTAATCTCTCATCCTCACCATTTGTTTTTCCTAACAGAACTCTCTCTCTCTCTCTCACTCTCTCTCTCTCCTCTCTCTCTCTCTCCTCCTCTCTCTCCTCTCTCTCTCTCTCTCTCTCTCTCTCTCTCAACAACAACAAC